>JAUBOD010000146.1:204406-218810 GCA_032353885.1 Nothura maculosa
AAGTTCAGGGATGAGCTGGGGTGGGACCAGGACACCATGTCTGTAGGAAGCTCATGATTCCCATCAGCTGTGGCTGCAAAGTTCCCAGCCCGGTAAATCTCTGTGGTGCTCTGTGGACCGACTCATTCAAGTCTCCATTAACTCCAAGGTCTGTACCCTGCCCTTGAAGAACGTCCTTTGAAATCACCCCCAGGAACTTGCAGGGCAAGAGGGGCTTGGGCTGTGACAGAACCTGCTGACACAACCTGCCTCGTTCCTTGCAGGTATTTTCTCCAGTTACTTTCACATGACCCTGAGCTACGTGGGACAGCTCCTCGATGAACTCTCCATCCTCTGGGCACTGGCTGCCGCATATTCCTTTTGGTACCCAAAGGTTTACTTCCCCAGGTGCATCAAGAGCAGGTATGACCCCGAGAGATGTGGCTGCAGGCAGCAAGAGGAGGGATGGGGTGCTGGTAGCTATGCATGTGACCCACAGAGTCCCCCCTAATCCAGCCAGCTGCCCGGAAAGGGGCCAGCCATGAGGTTACTGCAGTTGGCTTTGGGGACCAACCTTCGTTGCTCAGCGCTATGCCTGCTGATGAGCGCAAGAAGGGCAAGACGCTCTCCCTCTATGCAGGGCCCTGTCGAGCTCCTTTCGGTCACAACTGCCTGCCGTTGCAAAGCTTAGCAAGAAATTTGGCGTAGAGAATTTCCAAGTGGGAGATTTGGGCACACTGGGCACCATTGCAGGTGGTGTGGCTGGAGTGGACATGGCATGGGGGTTGCCCCGTCAGGAACATGCAGACTGCTCCTGTCTGTGCAGATTTGCAGAGGGGCTGGAAGTCCTGCTAGCCCTTGGGAAGAGCACAGCACTACCTGGGGCTTCACACCGAGAATGAAATCAAATGTTCCTGAGCATGAACACTCAGTGATCTGTGCTGTGAAATTGTCACAGCGTCCCCTGCCATACATAGTGGGCTCTACCTGAACGCTGGTGGTGTTTTCTCCAGGACGAGCTGGCCCAGCTTTACTCTGCCATGCTGCAAATGCTGTTTGCTGGGAGGTTCTGTGGACTTGAGGAGCCCAACATGAACGACAGGGAGCCTGGGTGGGCACAAAGCAGCGGAGAGAGGAACCCAGCAGGGCTTTGCTCAGGGGATGCTGCCACCTGGGCAGGCTCTCCAGAGCCCTCGGAGCCAGCTCAGCAAGGAGCCTTGCAAAGCCCAGCTCCAAGCCTGCTCTTCCCATGCCCAAGAGGAGGTCACCAGGAGTTCACTGTGGAGACAGGCTTGGGGGAGGCAGGGAGCAGGGAAGGGACCTGGGAAGGGATTTGCATGTGAAAAGCCTCTGTAAGCCCTATTGTTGTTCAGTCAGCCCAAATCTGCATGTTTGCACGGCTGAACCCCCTGCCAGCCACCGCTGGGGCTCTTGCTCGGCTGTCTTTGCTTGTGCTAAGCTCCTCTTGCCACGTTGGTGGAGGCATCTATAGCAAACAGGGGGTCCTGGAGATGATGTCCTTCTCCCGGGCAATGAGCAGGACCTCTTCTCTCCCTGCCGTGCACTACTGTGAACACCCAGGGCACTGATACTGCTGACTCTTCTCCCCTTTAGGAAGCATTTCTTCTGGTTGAGTGGTATCATCACTGTGGTCAGTACCTTCTTGTCCTTCATGAAACCAGCCTTAAATGCCTACGCGCTCAACTGCATCGCCTTCCACCTGCTTTACCTGACACGGAAAGAGCTGAAAAAGTAAGGAGGGTTATCTGCAGATCCTAGCACGCTCATAACATGGTAGTGAGTGTGCACATACCGCCCAACAGAGCCCAGGGCTTCAGCAGCTACATCAGCTACATCTGAGCCACCTAGTCTGCAAACGATTGGGGTAGCCCAGTAGGGATCTGGGAAAGGGCACAGGCAGGACTGTGGGCAGTGGGATCTAATCGGTCTGTGGGAACCAATGTGGCGTTGAGGGGAACTTAAGCTCACTTAAAAACTCACTTTCCTTCCAACACCATGTCCCACTCCCTCTCCATTCTTGTCCTCCAGATGCAATGACAAGCGGGTTCACCGGACGGCCAAAATCATGATCATGTGGTGGGTCCTGGCCATCACCAGCTGGATAAGTGACAGGTGGCTCTGTGGCCTCTGGCAGATGATCAACTTCCCCTACTTCCATAGCTTCTGGTAAGGGCCGCAGCAGGGCAGGAAGCCGCTCCCGTGAGGAACCAGGAGGGATGGCTGGAGGACCGTGGTGCTTGACAAGGGAACGGCCACATCCCTGCTTAGACACCTGCCCCTTTGCTCTGTGACCACGCATGCTGCTCCTCGCCCTGGCCCCTGCCCATAGATTTCGACTTAATCACTGGTTGCTATCCCTTCCCTCCTCAGCAGCAGCCAAAGGCTGTTCTGCAAGCCAACGCGGTCTAAAATCGCTCCAGTTAAGCATCTTGCTTTCCAAAGTCTGCATCATGGAAAGCAGGGTCATGAGAGAGGTGATTGGATTTTAACGACCAAAGTGAAAGACGGTTGTTTAAGCAAGACATTTCAGTGCCTGAATATCTCCTGCTCCAAGGGAGGCATACAAAGCTCATCTCAAATTCATCCACATGAATCACAGGGATGATTGGATCATGGTGTTGAGATACCAAGGTAGCTGGGTTAGACCTGGTGATGCGGGACAGGCAGTTTAAGTCTTCTGTGTTGTCCCATCCCCTGCGCACATGGAACTGTCCCAAACACCCCTGTGCTCATCCAACGCTCCTAGGAACATTGTGAAGGAGGAAAAGCTGCAGGTCTCCCGCTCGCTGCAGCCCTTGTGCATCCTGGGATCCAGGTCTTTCCCTGTCAGTGCTGTATCCCCCCAATCTATTCCTCTCTATCATGCGACCAGATACAGGGGTCTAATGTAGGACTGGAGGGAAGAGCGTGTCTCTGAGCAGGGCTAGTGTCTGGAAAGCAGTGGATGCTGCTGGCCCAGTGTCTCAGCGCCGTGCAGAGCTGTCCTGGTGACAGAGAGGTCTAGCCTGGTCTAGCTGAGCGTAGCTCTGCAGTGGCTCCGGCCTTAGAGCAATGCTGCTGCTCCCACAGGAGGGCTGGGTGGTGGAGTTATCCCGACCTCACAGAGCCTCTGTTCCTCGCCAGGCACGTGCTGATAGCCATGTCCCTCCTCTACTGCTGCCCTCTGGTCATCTACTTTGACGTCTCCTACGAGATGCCATCATTCAAGCCTAAACTGGAATATTGGCCCAGTGACTCCTGGCCTGTCGCAGTGCCTTACGTTGAGCTGGAGCGATCTCACAAGCAGTGCTAGAGCCGTCTGCCCTCAAGCATCCCTTGGGCACGGGTGCGTGATGCACTCAACATGTGTCTGCATGGGGAACACCTCGGCCACGCTTGCTCCTCAAGCAAGGGCCATGGGGCTAGCGAGTGGGTCCGGGGGCAGCTGAGGCCTCGTGATGCTGGGCATGGAGCAGGGTGGCAGCCCACAGGTGGGTGGAAGACTCTGCCTGGACTGACGCTGGGGAACTGCGGATCTTCTCATGCTGGGGAATCGCAGACCTCCTTCTCCAGCAGAGCCCCACTGAGAAGTGGAGGGTCAAGGATGCTTCTTTTGTTTTCTTCACTAGTCAGCTGCAGTACCCCTTGCTGACAAGGGCACAGCTGCAAAGACAGAAGCCTAACTGGTGATAGCTGGGTTTGTTGGGGCTTCTCTAACTATTATTATGAATTTTATTTATTGATGTATATGGTCTTGCTCAGGAGAGCCTTGCATTAAAGCTATGGACATTAATTTGCATTGGTGTCTTCTTTCCCCCTGACCGTACAACCCCTGTTATCTGCCAGCCACTCAGACAGGGTGGCCAAAGCTCTGTCCGACCTTGGAAGGTTATTTATAAAAATAAATCCTCCTGTGATCAAGGGAGAGCGATATCCCAAAACAGACTCTGCTGGCCTGGGTCTTGGGATGATCTACCCACTACCTGGGTTCACAACAAGCTGTGGAGCTCCTAAATCTGCAAAAGATAAGTGCATAGCCCATGCTTTAGTTTCCTCTATCTCTTCCTTTCCCTTCTCTTTTCTACTGCGCTTCAGGTTTCCATATGTCTCCATCGCCCTTCAGCCTCCAGTGCTCCAAGCTCTTCCCAACACTCTTCCCATCAGAGACCATTCCCACTGGTCTCTGATGACCATATGTAACTTGGAGACTTCCATGCTTATGGGAACGGTTGGCTGGCTGCAGAGAGTGAGAAAAGGAGTCAACACATTACTTAAATATTTGGGGTGCTTTGCAAAGTTCCAGAGAATGATCAGTGTCCAGCCACAGGCAGAGAGCAAAGCTTTCCAGGTCTTGCTCCCAGTGCTGTATCAGTGCAGCTGCTCCTCTCCTCGGAGCCCTGCTGCATTACCATGGACCATGCGGGAGATCCAGGTCCTTCCCCGACCAGCCGGGCTCATCCCAGCACAGCAGCACCAGGCAGCAGAGCTGCTGAGGTCTCCTCCCTGCGAGGCTGCCACACCAGGCGATGCCACCCAGGGGACCGTGGGGTCTGTGGGTCCCTGCAAGAAAAGCAAAAGCAGAGGCGCTTTGGGCTCGCTGCCTGGGGCAGAAGGCGCTGCCAAGTGCCCCACACAACCCTCCCGTGGCCACCAGCGCCCCGTGGGGCCCTCTGCAACGGTGCCCACAACCGCTAGATGGCAAGTTCGGCTCAGGAACCCCCCGCGGGCCTCCACGTGGGGACCTTGCCTTGTGCAAGGGCTCAATGCGCAGGCCCCGGCTCCCGCACAGGGGACAACCATGTCTCCATGTGCACCACCAGCAGCCCAACACGAGCACAAAGCACAGGCCGGGGGGACTGGGCGCCCTGGCCTTCATCCGCCCGGGCATCCCCACACCGGCGCCCGTCCCCTCTGTGCTCTCCTCTTTGTCCACCCCACGGGCCGCCACACTCCGGCCTCTCTCTCCATCTCCCTCGCACTTCTCCTGAGCACGTCGCTCCCTCCGTCTCTCTCCCTGCCGGCCGCCCACCCCTTCCCCCGGCCCATCGCATTCTTCTGCAGCCTATTAATAACTTCTGGGCAATCGCCCGGGGTCCCCGCTGGGCCCGGCCCCTCCGCCCGCGCCGCCCCGCGCAGCCACTGAGCGCGCCGGCCGCAAGTTCAAAAGTGCAGCGGGGCCTTCGGCTCCTTTCTCCCCGTCAGGGGGTGGAGGCGGCGGCGAGCCAAGAAAGGCCCCGTTGCCAGGGAACCTGGCACAGGAAAAGGGGTCACCTCCACCTCTGCCGGGGCCCGCCGCCATGGTCGGCTCCCGGCCGCCCGGGAAGGCCGAGCGGGGCGGCCGGCGGGAGCCCCCGGCAGAACCGGGCCCTGCGTCTCGTGTGGGAACGAGGGAGGCGTCGCGGGCGCCGCGGGGCCGAGAACAATGCGGCCGCAGTTGAGTGACTGCGACAGGCCCCTGTGACGGCCGGGGCCGCGGTGGGAATGCCCATTCAAGCACATCGGGACACTGGGAGGCCTCGTGGGGATCTGAAACCCTCCGGGATTTCTGCGTGAAGGCAGAAGCTGAATCTCTGGCCCTGGGAACCTGTGGAGGAAAAAAAAAAAATTAAAAAAGAGGGGAAAAAGAAACCTACAAAGCAGGTTTACAAGAGCAGCCTGTGGCCCTGATGCCCATGGGTGCCTGTGGCCTGTGCAGCCCTGGAGCTGCGTGGGGTTATTTGAGGCTGGAGTGGCGTTTCCTAAAGGTCCCTGGGGATGCCCTGTCCTTCCTACAAGTGAGCCAGGGGTCCATGGTTCGGGATGCAGGTTGATCTGCAGAGCTGAGAAAACAGCCCCTGAAAACCAAAGCTGTCAAGCAGAGGAGCCAGGGCTTCCCTGCCGCCAGCTGGGAAAGGTCCCGCACGGCTGCACTGGTGGCACTGGGAGCCCTCGGAGGGCTCAGGACAAGTATGGTCCCACTTCGACACCCCTGGACCATGGGGAGCCCCCAAAATAGCTTCTGCATGGGGACCTTTAGAGGTGCATGTGCTTGTCCTGGCAAAACCAGTCATCTCGTTCAGCAAAACATGGAAAACAGGACAACAGGAGGGTTGTGAAACTCGCACGCTCAAGAAGCCGAGTTAAAATCGCTCAAAATAGACCTTTCCTTATTTCTGCCAGATGAGCTTTAACTCCGATCATTTCCACAATTTGGTTCGCCATGTGGCTGCCCAAAACCACAAGAAAAGAGGCAAGAGAGGGAGCACGGATGAGGAAGAGGACACAGAGGCTGCTCCTTTCAACTGATGCCAAGCTAAAGAGCCTGTGAAACAACAGCGTCGGTCGAGCCTATTGGGTGCTATTGCAACACAAATGCAATCACACTGATAAGACACCAGTCCTGCGGGATCTGGGATTAACACTTACCTGTTCTGCTGCGCTGAGTTATCGCCTGCTCTTACAGATTCACATTGCAGGATTTGGCCTGCGGACTAGAAACTTTTCAAGGCAGAGTGATTTATCTGTAAGATACATTGCACATTCATGAGCCTTCATAAATAATTCAGGAGTAATTAATAATAACCCAGGCCCTGCTCTTAATGCCAAGAAAAGAAATTGCTTCACTGCAAAGTCTCTCATGCCTTTTGCAAAAGATCTGTATTTGTTAACTGCCTTGGAGAGCACGGGACACAGAGCGAACGTTGCTCAGTCTTGGGATTTTATTGCAAGTCTGGCCATCCTTATGATTGATTTGAAGAACCAATTTCTGGAGTCATGTTAAAACAATCTCAGTTCGGCTTTGATTTTTTCCAGCTTTAATCTCTCCAGTCTGCCGCGAAAATCTTGAAACCACAAACGCAAAGGGCTGAGAAACTCAAGAAGCAGAGGGGGAAACTCCAAATGCCGGTACCTTTACAAGGCATCCTTTCCATTCGCAGGGCTACTTTGGAGCCAGGATTTGCAACCTGGGCTTTGCAAGTCCATTACAGCCACAGTGCAACTGCAAGGAACGAAGACATCCAATTTTTGTGACTGTTTTACTTGCGTCCTTGTTATCCTCCTTTCACCTTCTGAACAAGGAGAAGTGTGGCCGTGACCTGGCCAAACAGAAGAGTTGACAAGGGGTTGTCAACTCAAGAAGAGTTTTTTCATCTTAGAGGATGTTTTCAATCATTTTTGTCAACCCTTATTATTTGGTTTCCCTTGGGAACATTTTCCTTGCTCTTTATTTTTTTTTGGAAGAAAAATCAGCAATTCACATTTGTCTGCTGGAGTGGTCCAAATGACTTCAATTCTCAAGTAATGGCTGCTATCAAAATACCTAAAATTGATGGATTGATTTTTCGAAGCCTCCACCTCACATTTCAGAACATCATTTCAATTCTCTCCCTTTGTAATACAGTTTCCATGAACACTCAGTCACTTAGGTCTTGATTCGTGAACACATTTAATGTGCTGCTTTAAAAATGTGTTTAAGTATTGAACTGAACTGGGCTTTTCTGGCACATTTAGTTTCACTAGCAGAAATATTTAACACGTGGCAAAGATAACTCAAATGCTGAAGGATCCACCAAAAGCAACGTTCACTTGTGCACTGAGCTACAAAATTCAGTCTGCAATTGATGCTGCATTGATTCAGATAGGTCTTCCGTAAGAGACCAGATGTCTCTGCTCACTAAAATGCTTAAGCATATGTTTAATTTTAAGAATATGAATATTTCCATTGCTATCAGTAGCACTAGCTTACACTTAAGAATATATTTGGCTGGGCTGGAGCCAGAAATAGTGTCACGTAATGCCAATAAAGTGCAAACTGTAATATTTCTCTAAGTGCTTTCTGGGACCCATCTGAAAATTAATCAATGAAGAACTGTAATGTGAAAATGCAAGAATTAATATACGTGAGATTTTGCTGTTTACTATTGCAGGGCTGCCAAGAGCTAACATCAAGCAGAGCGCTGCCAAGTGAAATCAAAAGCCAATCTGCGCCGAGCAAAACCGGCAACAAGTTGCATTTGTTCTGCACTATGAATCATCTTACCCTAGATGCCAGGATTAACTAACGTAACATTAAATAATATTCCTCATTCTCACACAAGGATGTTCATGGAGATCAGGGACGGGCTCTGACCCCACTATAGTGTCTATAGACATTGCTCAGGTTCCCCCTCAGTCTTCTCTTCTCCAGGCCCTGCTCTCTTAGGCAGGTGCTAAGTGGCTGCTCGAAGGAGAACAGAACCTGCTCCATAAGCCCTGGTGCAGCAGGGGAAGCCTGTCAACGAGGGCAACTTTATGAACAAAACATCATGGTGCAAATGGCCTTAAAAGAATAAAAAACAATTCTCTGCTCCTGCTTACTGTGCCTTACCTTCAAACATGACCCCAGGAACTGCTCTCTTAAGAGTCAATGAGAGTTTCCAGGCTCGATTTGTTCATTTATTCATTTCCTTAGAACACGACTGGGTGCCAGTCCAACATTATTGCTGCTGTTGTGACCCATATGGATGTGAGGGATGCTCCTGTTCCCCGCTATGGCAGCTCCGTAACCCAAGCGGCCGTATATCCGTATGCCAACGGTTACTGCTTTCACACTGCTCATGAGTGACCTCGTACACTGCCCGTGCGGTACGGGAATATGTTTTCCACATAAGTCAGGCGTTTCACGACACATTTCATGCATATATTTAAAAGAGATTTCGAAGCACATCAAAACACGCAGGCCGTGCAAGAAAATGCTCCGCATCTGCAGCGTTTCCATAATGCGATTCCGAAACGGCACAAAATGTGTCCAAAATGATCGTATTCCTCATCCACTGAAAATACCCATGGCACAAACAAACCTACGCGTAATGGCTTCATTCAGGAGCATGGATTACGTGCCTTGTCCCGATGCCTCGCTAACAAAGGGAAGGAATTTGTTAAAGCCCTGCCTAGCGAGAGGTTTTTCCGTGCCGTATTGCGGAGCTCCAGAGATCCGCGAGCCGCTGCTCCCCGCGCCGCTTAAAATGGCATTTGCTGCCTGCGTGGGTTGCTTTCTATTCCAAGCCGTGTCCCCCACGAAGCTTCTCTGATGGAGCCTGGCCCGAGGGCAGAGCCCCTACATGAGGAGCCGCTGCTCATGTGGCTGCTGCAGGTGCTGAAACGCAGCAACTCCTGCTCCGTGGGGCAACAAAGCGGCACCGAGGAGCAGACTGCCTGGCTGGGCATGTGCTGGGGCGGAAACTTTGAGCTGCTCTCACAATGACTGATATTCGGGCTGGAGATAGTAGGAATCAGTCAAAAATAGTAGGCGTCAACATCAAAAATAGTAGGTGTCAACACCCAAAACAGTAGGAAGCAACCAAAAATAGTAGGCATTAAAACCAAAAATAGTAGGAATCAACCAAAAATAGTAGGTGTCAACATCAAAAACAGTAGGCGCGAACAGCAAAAATAGTAGAAATCAACCCAAAAATAGTAGGAATCAATCAAAAATAGTAGGCGTCAACATCAAAAATAGTAGGCATTAACACTAAAAATAGTAGGACTCAACCAAAAATAGTAGGTGTCAACACCAAAAATAGTAGAAATCAACCAAAGATAGTAGGAATCAATCAAAAATTGTAAATTTCAACATCAAAAATAGTAGGCATTAACACCAAAAATAGTAGGCGTCAACACCAAAAATGGTAGGAATCAACCAAAAATAGTAGGCATTAACACTAAAAAAGTAGAAATCAACCAAAAATAGTAGGAATCAATCAAAAATAGTAGGCGTCAACACCAAAAACAGTAGGCATCAACTGAATGGCCCGTTCCCAGCAAGGAACTTGGGCCAAGCTCACCTTTGGTGTTAACGAGGCCCTTCGTTAGCAGCCCCGAGCAGAGGGGTCAGGCACTGAATGGAGCCGGGCTCCTTTCCCGCCTGGAAAGCCGCTGCTCCTCATTCACAATTGAAGCACGTTAGCAGGGGAGCTCTGAAGACGCTCACGCTGCCCGTGCCGCATCTGCGTGGGACACGACGCGTTTGGGACTATTCATCTGGCGCCTTTCACCAGCGCTAAATACACAGAAAGAATCAACTAAATTCTCATTGTGTTCCCGCTTCCCAAGAAAATTTTCCGTCTTCCTTCTGGTGTGAAAGGGTATTGTGCATGCAAAGCCGTGTGCGTTTTTCAGTAGCTATAGCACACTATAATTTAGATTTTCCTCGGGCACAAAAGAACTTAGTTAAGCTAAACTGTATTACAGTTTTTTGTTGGTTTTTGGGTTTTTTTTTCCACCGAGTACTTCATTAATAGGGGAACTAAAGAATTTCCAAGCTGCCTGTAATTTTTCCCAGATGCAGCTAGTAGTTGCTAGGAGTATCTTTTTGGCAATCGGAGTTGCTGGCTATTAACAATCTGGACTCTCCCTGTATTATCCTGGTGTTAAATACAGGCTGCGAATCCGGCGGTACGGAGCGTGGACTGGAGAAGCGGGGAGGAGGGCAGGGAGCAGGGAAAGCCAAAGCATTTTGGGGTGAATAAATCAATGTGGAGGGATGAGGAGCGGAGCGAGCGCATGCGCTCCCTGCAGCGCTGTCGTTGCCCACGAGCAGCCAGGAGCTGTCGGCACGCGGAGCCATCGGCACGCGGAGCCATCGGCACACGGAGCTCCTTCCTTCCCGCTCGCATCCGCTTTCTCTTTGCCCTTTGCTGCTCTGTTTCTTCCATTCAGAGCATTTTCTCCAGCAAGGATGTGACACCACGACAGGCAAAGCTGGGGAGAAAGATCTACCAGGAGAAAGATCTCCAGCCCTTATTATCTAAGATATCCTCAGTTCCTTGCATTAGTTGCGCTGATATCCATCTTGGAAACACTGCGGAGCATCCAGCTCATCGGATGTGCTTTAAAAAGCACTCGAGTGCCATTAAAAGCTGCAGGGTGACTGACACAAGCCCAGCAGAGCTCACAGGGTCTTGCCACTCAGCTGTGCTGCATGAGGGTGCACAGCGGAGAATCCCTGCAAATCTTTGCTCCAGAACAAGCTCCATGTCTGGGTTCCTGGGCTGGAGGGAGCCCAGGCTGGAGGGAGCCCAAGCGAGGAAGGACGACGACTAGGCTGGACATTGTGTTCATAATGCTCGT
Source organism: Nothura maculosa (assembly GCA_032353885.1). Taxonomy (NCBI): domain Eukaryota; kingdom Metazoa; phylum Chordata; class Aves; order Tinamiformes; family Tinamidae; genus Nothura; species Nothura maculosa. Next base: position 215,474 of record JAUBOD010000146.1, read on the forward strand.
GCAAGGGACACGCATGCATGGCCGTTGATGCCAGGGTCTCAGAGGGGATGTGGCAATCAACTCCCCCCAAGTGCTGCGAGTCCCACAAGACTCCCCTCCAAAGCCCTGGGACTCATTTCCTTGCAGACACCTCAGTTGTTGTCTCCTTCATTGATGCTCCTGCCCAACAAGAAGGGTTGGCCTGCAGAGCGGCCATGGGATGAGCCAGGATGTGGTGTTCCTTCCAGGACTGTGGATTCCCCCATGCTGGTGACACAACCCAGAGATCCTTGCCATCATCCCTAGCTTTGTCCCTCAAGTGCAGCACAATTCTACTTTATCTTCCACCACCCCTGATCCTCTGAGGATATGGATGGTCTTTGGCATGGTCCTCTCCCCATGGCCAAGCCGGGTGAGCCGCCCACCTTCCAGCCCAAGACAACATCTCCAAGAGGAGGTTCTCGAAGGAAACCCACAACGACCAGGCAAAAATCGAGGAGAGCTTTCTTGCCTAATTTGCATGTTTGAATATGCAAATCGGATCTGTTTCTTATCCATTGGCACTGGACCTACTGTAGATGGCAGCAACACAGCGGATCTCTGCCAGGATACAGTGCCACTAAGAAAGACGCTAATTGGATTTGCAGACGCTTATTGCAAAACCCAGAAGTTGCTGGAACGGATCGAAAGAACCGGGAGCTCAGCCCACGGCTGCCTTGGGTGCTAAGGCACTCAAACCGACAGCTTGTTTGAGATGGCCCTGGAAACGGAGCTGGAGTTTGGAGGAGCTGGAATGCCTGCTGGCTGCACCTTCCCAGCACTGGGAGGCACCTGAAACTCCCACCACATCCCCCTCGTCTGGCAATTTCTCTGCCTTTGGCTGGGATTATTCTTCGGAGCTGAAAGGAAAATTAAGGCTAAATTTGGGCAGTGCTTGGGCTGGAAACCTGCCAGCCCAGGGGAAAATGAGTTGATGTTGGTGACAGGAATTTCTCTCCTAGAAGGTTTCCGCACTGGAGTGTCAAGATTCTCCATCAAAGTTTAATGTCCCCCTGGCCCAAGAGGGAGCCTGGATGCGCTGGACGCGTTGGGCCTGGGTGTAAGCATCAACATAATGAAGAGCTGGCTCTGAACGTGGCTCCCCAACGTCTTCACCATAGTGTGGATTAACAGCCAGGCTTTGGATTGCCCTTCTGAGACGCTTTGCTCTCAGCACACGGAAACCGAGGTGCCTCCAAGGGACTTCTCAGCTCCCGGTCTACAAGTTGGTCTGAGTCGCAGCCACAGAAGGAAAGTTGCAGGAACAACTTGTGTCCAAAGCAGCGGGTTTAAGATGGGATGGAGAAACGTGGGGTCCGAGATGAAGCAGGAGGGCGGCCTGGGATCTGCCTCTCCCGGACTTCCAGAGGCTGCAGTTTTGTGGGACCATGAACAAAACCGGAAGCTAAGGCTGGAGGAAAACAAAAGCATGAAGAAATCACCAATGGCAGCTCAAAACCAGAGCAAATCCTATTGGGGTTTCAGAAGGGCTAACATAATTTTGCAGGAAAGACTGAAAAGGTAAAAACTGAAGAAGTTTAGGGTGCTTTCTAAGCAAATTTTATGTGTGTGTGTGTCAGGAGCAAGTCCAAGACAGCAAGAATAGTCACAAGCATGGGAAAAAATTGAGATATTTCCAGGGAGGATTCAGTCTTGGGAGCACCAAGGACTTAGATGCAGCTACGAGTGAATAGGTAGGACTGGAATTAGGAGTTAGAAAAGATTTAGAGCTAAGAGTCCCGGGCATGGGAATAATGTCCCCAATTCATGCTATCAATGAGCACTCCCAGAGAAAGAGGCCCTGTTTCTATGGAGAAAAGACTGTCCAAGGAGATGCCTCTTGGGCCTGCATCAGACAGAAACGTGGCAAACTAAAACCAGGGCCAGTTAAAAGAATCCAAAACAGGCTTTTTTCTTTTTTTTTTTTTCTTTTTCTTTTTTAGTTAACTGAAGCAATTAAGCATTTTGCTTTGCCTAAGTCCTCTATGAGGCTGATGAGGTAAAGGGGCTGTTTGGAATGATTTGGGAGCCCATTAATCCTTGCCTGTGGCTATCAGTTCGCAGCACACACATGCCCCCTTATTGGCTAACACGCATTTTGCTGCTGCCCAGACAGAGATCAACAAACTATTTCAAACAAGAAACCTGTGCGAAGAAGAAGAAAAAAAAGAATCTTGCCTTATTCCCAAAAGAAAACGGGCTCAAAAACAGTCACAAACCCGCACGCCTCAGTAATTCCCCCGGCTCACAAAATTGGGCGAAATAACTCGTTTGGAGCGCTAAGAAAATGTAAACAAAAATGCCACTTTTCAGATGCAAATGGCCATGCTCGGAGGCAGCAGCCGTGTCTGGTGCTGAGAAAAAAGGGCCACGTTTGCAGGGTGGGCGGCTTTTAATGCAGCCTTGGATGCAGCCGGGACGGTGACCCCGGCGTCGGTCCCGCCGATCCGCATGGATCGCTGCGGATAACGACCGCTCACCAAGGGCACCCTCGGCCCATCGGCAAAGGGGACCTTGTTTATCCGCCAATTCCGGCTGCAAACAGCTCTTTTCCCATGGTCTCCATTGGGCCCGGCCGCTGCCACCAAGGGAAAGACTCTGGCAGGCGGAGCGCGGAGGCTGGGAAGGAGCTTGGGATGGAGATTTGGGATGGGGATGGAGAAGGTGCTGGATGGAGATTTGGGATGGGGATGTAGGGAGATGATGGGGGAGTGAGAGAGGAATGAGGGCAGGAAAGAGGGAGAGCAGAGGGAAAAGGAGACTGGAGGGGAGCAGTGGGGAATGAGCCTGAGGAGGAGGAAGGGAAATGGGGGAGGCTGAGAGAAAATGGAGGGAGACGGCGGGAAAAAGGAGGGTGCCGGAGGGAGAGAAAGGAAAATAGGGGGGAATGAGGGAGGCTGATGAGGGAGGAGGGGGAAACAGGAAAATGGAGGAGATGGAGGGAAGCTGGCAGGGAAAATGAGGGAGCCTGAGGGAGCAGGAGGGAAATATAGGGGGGAAATGAGGGATGCTAAGGTGGAATGAAGGAAGCAGAGGAAGATGGAGGGAGATCAAGGGGAATCATGGAAAGCTGAGAGAAAACAAGGCAAAATGGAGGGAAAAGGAGAGAGATGGAGGGAGACGGCAGGGAAAACGAGGGAGATCAAGGGAGAAAAAAGGAAACAGGGGAAAATGAGGGAGCCTGAGGGGAAATAAAGGAGCCTGAAGGAGATGGAGGAAGAGCGAGGGAAAACGCGGGCACATGAGGATGAACAAGGGAAAACGGGGAGAAATGGGGAGAAAACGGGGAGAAAACGGGGGAGGTGACGGGGGAGCCGGG
>JAUBOD010000146.1:250538-260682 GCA_032353885.1 Nothura maculosa
TGGATGTTGTTCCCAGCTCTGCCCTTGGAACAACCTCGTTGCTGCTGCTCCCTCCTGTCTACACCTGCACCTACCCCAACCTCAGCCCATCCCACCCCCTGCTCCGGGTTCAACCCCTTTCAGGAAGTCCTAGACACCCCTTGTATGGCTGAGACGGCAGCTTGAAAACTAGTCCCTTTGGGGAATGCTGCTCCTAACACAGGCCGTGTGTATTTTTAACAATATAACTCAACAAGCTAGAACTGAGGCTCGATATATTGCACAGACCTAGTAAAGCCCAGGTTTAGACACACTTAGCCCCTGTGTACTGCTATACAGCACGTCCAGCTGACAGAAGACAGGTTGTGGGGAAGGTTTTGATGTAATTCGGATGTCATCAGCATGCAGCTAAACACACAGCAAGGGAAAAAGAAACGCACAGTTATCAAAAGCACAGCCTTTCCCTGCAGCAGCAAAACTGCTGCTTCTGGTTTACATTCAACTTACCGAAAAAAAAACTTTGGTTACAAAAATCACAGTATGCCATAATTTTATATGATAAATAACAGATTGCCAACAGAGCTATTCTGCAAAGATCTTTGTCCTTATAAAAAGAAAATAACGACACTGATATTTATAAATATCTCTGCACTAGAAGAAACGTGTAAGCCGACGGGGGGCGCCCGCAGCATCCTGCAGTAAGAGGGCAGAAGTCATTGAGTGAGGCGGTTCAGAGGGGCTGGGGATGCCCGAGCCTCCTTTATTTCAGCAAGCGCACCGGGGGGTGCGCGGCCGCGGCGCCGCCGGCTCCGGCTCACTGCGGGGCCGCGCTCTCCGTCGTGGGCGTCTCGGCGTCCGTGTAGAACCGGGCGATTTGGTCCTGGTACTTCTGAGCCACCACCGCTCTCTTCAGCTTCATGGTTGGGCCTGTGGGAGGGAAGCACCACACACAGCCCGGGATTAGGCTAAGCCAAGCCCAGGGAAGGGTGAGACGGCACAAGCGGAGCTCCTCTGCTCTCGGTCATTGGTGAAAGCCACCAATCCTTCCCCCAGAACAACCCTCCCACACCACTTGAGGCAAAACTCAGCCCCAGGGGGCGAGTTGTTGTCTGAGCAGAATTAGGAAGGATGGGATAATCCATCCCACGCTGCTGGCACAGGGAGATCTGCTTTCCAAGGAGAGCGAGCAAGGAGCTGTGTTGGACACAGCGCTTTGCATGGCCGCGGGGGCCGGCGTTGCCCTTTACCTACCCAGCCTATTTAGAATGGCCTCCCTTTCCCAAAGCTCAACTGCTTGGCAGTCAGGAACTGGATAATCCCAAACCAGACAAAATTACAACACGGTAGAGCCACAGAGGAAAGGCCTGGGCTGGGTTTGTGTATTGAAGGCTCTGTGGTATCCGGCCTGCATTCAAGGACGGTTGAGGTTAAGCCCAGACACGTCACCACTCACCAAGCTCTCCCCCAAAGATGGAAAAGTCTTTCTCCAGCAGTGCCCACTTCTGGACTTTCTGGGCATTGGAGACCGCTCTCTCATTGACCGCTGAAATTCCCTTCTGGATAGCGGTGTAGATGGCAGGGTCTTTGCTCCGGATGATTTCGGAGATCTTGGTCGCCTTGCTGCCCACTTTGTGGCAGTACTCGATGGCTTCGGGAGTGAGGTCGTCTCCCGGCTCCCCACTTTCCTCGTTCACCTGGCACTACGAGACAAGGCAGAGCAGGGAACGTGAGGATGCCCAGACCCTCATGTCCCGCACTGGGGGGTTTTACAGCCACGGGAAGCTCCAAGACAAGCGGCTCTGCTTCCTTCCCCACCCCAGCAGCCCCTGTACAATTGACCCATCAACCGCTGTCGTTTCTGCAAGCGCCGCAGGAAGCACGGCTCCCACAAACCCCACTGAGGCAGGATGCAAACGAAACCCCCTCAGACCTCTGCAAGGCTTGAGCTGCAAGGGTCTTGCTCAGAAGGAGCAAGTGGGGTATGAAAGAACCAAATTCTTCCACGGTTCTGTCCCTTTTCCTGATCTCCCTTTCCTTATTGCATCCCAGAGCAGCACGACAGTCCCTTGGGAAGGGACACAGGTGGCAGCCCAAGCAGCTCCAGGGCCTGGCTTAGAGCCCATTCCACAAGGGCAGAGGGTGGCAGCCAAGGCCTCCATAAGAAGCAGTTACCAGTGTCCTGAATAACACAGGCCTGCAGGGTCTCTCCAGTCCTAGACAGAAGTGTCTCTGTAGATGACTGTGAACGTGTCACTACAGAGCTTAAAAACAGCCTTAAAAAGGGTGAGAAACACACAAGGATTTCTTTAACTGTCTGACGCTTTTTTGCTTCTTTTTTTCCTTCTATTTTCCATCCAACATGGTACAGAGAAAATGGTTGCCCTGATCAGCAAAAGAATTTTACTTGATCACATGGCAAATACTCATTTGCCTGTGTTGGTTACTCCGCTAAAGCAACTCCTGCTCCACGATGCCTCCGCTTTCTAGAAGAATTCAGACACTATGGAGCACTGAGGCTTGCCCTTGGAACTGAACACGTGCACAAGAACCTGTGTCCGTTGAAATAGGCAGAACCCATCCTACCTTTAGTGTCAGGAGCATAGCAAGGAATTTGGCTTTGTCTCCAACCAACATCGCGTTGCTAATGATGGGAACAGCCTCTTTTACGGCATCCTCAATCGGAACAGGGGGAATGTTCTCACCTCCAGCAGTGATGATGAGCTCTGGAAGACAGTCAAACCTCCGTTAAAGCCTAGAGCTTCCTCCTTCCTCCCTCCTTTCCTTCCTTCCTTCCCAGTCTGAAGTTACTTTATAGCACCATTGTGCCCACACAGATCCAAGTGTTTCTGTGTCCTGACATTCCTGTGCAGCAGCCACCCAGAAGGGCTCTCGTTGGGCTCGGCGACACGAGACCAAGGTTCACAAGGGAGCAGCACATCCAAAGCTGCTTTAATGCTGCAGGGATGCTCCTAGTTTGGAAACCTGATGTCTGCAGCAGAAGCACCAGCACCTTCGTGCCCTGCCAGGGCGAGTCATCTTGGAGGAAACGGGCAAGTTAATAGCGAAGCTGCTCAGAAACTTCTACGTCAAAACTCGCCTGTGGCGGAGCAGAAAGTTTTAGATGTTACACATGGTGCTACAGAGCACAAGTTTTCTTGGCTGTCTCTTACAAAACTCTTAAAGATTCCTCCACGTGACTGGTTTGCTCATTTAATAATTGGAATCTCACGTGAAGCTGCATTTGTTCAGCGCTGGTCAAGGCGCTGGGCACCCAGGCTGCTGCCCGGGAGCACTTTGCTGCAGGCCACGGGCACTATCAAATTGGCCTTTGGTAGAAAGGAGCAGCTCAAGCAGCAGAGGCAGCTGGGACGGAGCAGAGCTCACAGAGTGTTCCAGGTTGGAAGGCACCTCTGGAGATCATCTCGTCCAACCTTCCCGGGCGGCAGCGCGCAGGTCCAGCGCTGCGCAACAAGCCCGTGATGCAGTAACTAGGGCTCTGAAACTAGAGCGTTTCTTCTTACTCTCCAGACCCCCTGAGGTGCAGAGGTGCCTCCCTTCCCCGCTACCACCCTCTCTGCACACACTGCAGGTGCGTTGGTGCCCCCAGGCAGGCCAAGGGCCGCCCAGCTGCATCCTCCATCCCCAGGGCAGCAGCTCCAACGCGAGGCCGCGTCACCTTTAATTCTGCCCGTGATGTAGAGGAATCCGTCCTTGTCGTGCTTGCCGAGGTCGCCCGAGTGCAGCCAGCCGTCTTTATCGATGGCCTCCTTGGTCTTAGCGTCCATGTTCAAGTAGCCCATGAAGACGTGTCTTCCAGAGAAGCAGATCTCCCCATTGCCCTCAGCGTCCGGCTTATAAATCAGTGTCCGGCAGCCTGTGATTTCCTTTCCGCAGCTTAAACAGAGAGAACACAACCCAAATTCGACTATTTTTTGCTTTGATGCAATAGCTAAGCAGCAGAGCGAGAGGACAACAGCACCCACTGCGGATAAAGCGTGTGAACAAAGGCAACCAGGCTGTTAATAACAACTGCTGCTACAGGGAATTCAGAAAAGACATCCGCTTTTGTAAGAGAAACTACAAAAAACTTCTTATTGCAGAGAGATCAGTGCTCACACACCTGGTGTTTTGCATGTATTGTTGTCCAACACCTGAGATTGCAAATGAGATTTGTGTTCTTGACAGCAAACTATTACTGACATAATGGCATTTACTCTGTAGCCCAGACACCCGAGGACTGAACAAGCCATTCAAAGCAGCAGCAGGTTGTTCAAAGCTTTTATTAATTTGATATCAAGTTGAACTGTAGGCTGCAATTACTAATTAATCTTTCCTCCTATAAATCCCCTGCTTGCTCCAAGGGGTATTTCCCTCCTCCCAAGGGTATTTACCTGCTCCCAAGGGTATTTACCTGCTCAGCCTGAAGGCGTGGGGCAGGGAGATGGTGTGAGGCCCGGAGCACTCGCTCATGCCGTACAGCTCGTACACGGGAATGTTGAGGCTCAGGAAGAACTCCAGGGTCTCTCTGGTGATGGGCGCCGCTCCCGTGTAGCACCTCGTGCACCGATCCAGCCCAAGGGCCTTCCGCACTTTCTTATACACCAAGTGTCTGGCCACGCGGAAGTTCACCGGGCGCTGGGTGTTCCTGCAAAAGAACCAGCTCTGAGTCTCAAACCCAAGGGAAAACTTCTCCTCCTCCTCTCATCCTCCTCCAGCTGCAGCTTATTCCATTAAAACAAACCCCAAAATCCTCTTCCCGCACACAGAACGAGTTCTGAGCCTTCTACCACTGCTCCCTTGGAGTTCCATTATCCACAAGTCCCCGGCTCATTCCATGCAATACAAATTCTCATCTGATGCTCTGTCTCCTAAGATCCATAACACCCTTTAAATGCAGTTACCCGTTCATCTGCTTCAGGTTTGTCTGCAGCCCGACTTCCTTGGCCCACGACGCCACTTTCCTTTTGAGTGCAGACGATTTTGCACCCACGTATTTCATTTTTTCTTCCATCTTCTCCCAGACGCGAGGAACTCCCAGGAAAGCGGTGGGCCTCACCTCCCGCAGGGTGTCCACCAAAGAGCCCTAAGGGAAGGAGAATTCAATACAACTTTCAGAACCATTTTTGTACACACCTCAGGTCAGCACTGCTCTCTGGCTGAGGCCTGAGATTCTGCTGGTTTTTAGGAATCACATCAGTTTTAAGTGGAAATGTCACAGTTGAGGGCAAACAAAGCATCACCAGACAACAGCAGTCCTCATCTTGCCTTGCTCCACAGGAATACAGAATTCCAGAGACACCCAAGCTGTTTTGGAGAGGCAGCAAGGGTCCACGTTTGATGCCCATGCTGCCACAGCATCTAGGCTGTGTCATCTCATCGTTCTCTTCTCAAGATCCAGACTTAACTGCAGTGACATTTTGCAATAAGGACAGAGCAAACACAAAGCCCTTGCTCAACCATGACATGAAAGCAGAAAACTAGTGTCAGGTCAGATACCAAGGAGCTTCTTGCTGCCAGGTGCTTGGTCAGCTCATCCTAACTTGTAATACAAGGCCAAAAAGCAAAGGTCAGACATGCAACACTCCTCTAACTAACAGACCATTAAACAGGAGCAATCTGCTGCTATGCAAAGAAAATGAGCTAAAAAAATAAAGCATCAGCAAACAGGTATATAGGTACAGACTTCTCATGAACTTCTATTTTACCTTTAATGCATCTGGTTGAGCAAAGAAAACTTGGGCACCAAAAGTTAATGGCAACCAAATATCTATCATCTGCGCAGCGATGTGGCTCAGGGGCAGGTAGCTGACCACCAGCTCCTGCTTGTCCAACGCGTCCGAGAGCTGGATGAACCTCCCCGCGGCCGCTGCCGTCCACGTCAGCTGCAACCGAAGGAGCCAAGTTAGCACTAAGCTCTGAGCAGGTACAAAACAGAACACGCTGCTCACAAAGCAAGCCTAAGACTCCTGGTAGTTTTAAGACGAGGTCTGGCCTTTAGCTGATCTCTGCTTCACCTCCCTCGCGCCCCTCGAGTGCCCGGCTCTTGACACTGGCCTCTCTGGCAGCAGATACTTGCATTGTCATGGCTGAGCATCACTCCCTTTGGCTGTCCAGTCGTTCCTGAGGTGTAGATCAGGGTGCAGCACTGGTTGGGCTTTTGCGACTCCACAACATCCAGGAGATTATTGTCTGTAACGTGGGCGCTGAGGCCGATGAACTCCTGCCACTGCATGCAGGAAAGAAGAGCTGCATCATCTCGTCAGCTTTCGCACACAAAATTAAACCCTTTGCCACACGGGAAGTCAAGGAAACTTGTTTGCATTACTAGAATGACAAGGAGTCTAATTGTAAAGCAGGAGATACATAAAACACCATAAAACACCCCATGTCCATACTCAGTGCAGACCGGCCTGGCAGGCTTTGTAGGAGGGTGTGAAAAGCACAGTATTAACCACGGCATTCCTGGCTGTCCCGGGAGGCAGAGAAGGGCGCAGGGAAGGAGAACTCGACCTCTATGAAGTTTTCTTGTTCTGCAGCAGTGACTTCCTGCAGTTTTACTTGTATCCTGACTGAGAGGGCAGCCCCAGGTGCTCAGTGCAGCAGCACCGCAGTGACACTTCAGTGCAAGAGGGGACTCTTTAAGGGGTGAATTTTGCACCTCCAAGGTTACAAATGTACAAAGCACTGCCTGCAGGGAGAGGGCTGCTGTCCATGTGAACACAGGCTCTGCTTTAGGAGCCTGCTGCTTCTAAGTGCAGCAAGTGCTGCTCAGAACACTAGTCTTTTGCAGGCACATTGCATCCCAGCAACCCGGGCAGCGTTGGCAGGGCCGAGCAGGAATAACTTTGAGACCTTCCACTACATCACAGAGGTCGGTGCACCGGCCCCCTTCCCTTCCAACAGGGATTGTCAAGGTTTGGGCAATGCTAAAGACCTACCACTTAAGCTAGGCAAGTGATCCCTCCCCAAAGGCAACGGGAATGCTGGGGATGGCCATCCCACAGGAGGGATGGTCGCTGGCGCCCACCAGGCAAAACGCTGCCACCTCCAAGCCATTTAGATGGCTGGTACTTACAGAATATAGCTTTGGTCTCTTCTCCTTTGGCTCTTCCCCATACATGATAATGGCTTTCAGATGAGGTAGTTTATGCTCAATCTGTATGAAGAAGAGAGATTCATCAGCAGTGTTAAAAGGAATAAGCAGGATTTACTCTAAACAACCCCCTGGTGAACGTGCAACTGTGCACAGTGGAATGCACCACTGTTACTGGCTGTTTAAAGAGAATTTTTTGAAAGAGAAAAGGGAAACTTCAGCAGAGACAATAACCATTTGGACTGGAATGTGGCCAGGCCTAGGAGATTTTCAGTTGTTCATTTCAGCTTGTGATACTTTAAGCTTGAGGTAGAGCTCTACCAAGGAACAACCATTTCCCTTCCAGTGAATGGAATGGAATGCACTTCCAGTGGACAGCGAGCAGCAGCAGAGCCTGCTTGTCTGGAGCTGGGCACACACGAGGAAGGCTCCATGGGTTCAGCTCTGCTTTCAGACAGAGCATCTCCCACAGGCACCTTTACCCTCCCACATCTGCCAGCAGGATGCAGCAGCTCCATCCACGTTAGGAGGGGTATTTACTTCTAAGATTTTCTGCAGCTGTTTATGGTTTTCCACAACGATAACGTTAGCACTACAGTTCTCAGCAATATAGTGGCAGGCCTCGGGAGAGCTTGTGGTGTAGATCCCAACAGCAAGTCCACTACAAAAAACAAACAGAGCAAAATGCAAAATGAGCAGATAAGCAGCAGCACTGACAAAGAATCAGCCTGTTTAGGTCAAAGTCTTCGTTTTAAAAGGAAAGGCTCTGTTCTGAGGCATGGCAAATGTTAAAATATTGTAAGGGGCCAAAGTGTCTCAGATGGAAAAAGAAAAGCTGTCAAAAATCAGTCTCTAGCCTTTCTCATCATCATATTCTTAAGCAAAGTGCAAGTGAGCATGCTTTTGGATTAACTTGTTGTTTGAGTGAAGTATATGGCTAAAACAATGTTTTTGAGTCTTATTAATTCGTAATCAAGTAAAAGGATGGTTCAGGCTTTAGCTATCCTCATTATATTCAAATTAGGCAGCACTTTTTTTTTTCTTTCTCTATCGTTTTAATCAAGGAGAGCATCTCATGTAATACAGAAGTGATTAGCTGAAAGCTAAAGCACGGTGCATGGCTAGAGAGAATATTAAGTCTCACCCTGCAAGGATCGCTCCGATGTCAGCAATAAACCACTCCGCGGAGTTAAATCCCAGGATGCAAACGCCGTGGAAACGCTCGAGTCCCAGCTGAAAACGAGAGAGGAGATTAGAGCCCTCTTGCCTTCCCCCTGCACAACGCTGGGTTTGAAGGGACCCCTTTGCTGCAAGTGCTATGTCAGGAGAAACGTCCATGCTGCTAGAGGGAGGAATTCATATTGGAAAAATCCCTGAGACTTGGCATAGAATCAGTTAAGTTTGGTATTAAGATGTTCTCCTACTTCATCAATAGGCAAGGAAAACAAAACCATGCCTAGGTCTGCATTCACTAACACAAACAATAGTGTAAAGCTGCAATACAGCTAGTTAGCAATTCCCTCTGTGGTCTTGGGCTGGGAAGAAGGTAAGAGGTGAGCTAAGCAACCAGCTGCTCAGAGACAGTAATTTAATGCAGATTAGATATATCAGGCATTAACACATGTCAAGAACAACATGTTCCAATGACAGTCATGGGCATTTTGTGATTAAATTGCAAATACTGATGTCCCACGTCTTTAAAACCACTTGTTTTAAAATCTGTTCTCTCTGGCTTTGCACCATGGAGAACACAATTACAGGCACTGGAAGCCCCCACACTAGGGTGGAGAAAAAGAGGAGCCCTGTCTTCAAAAGGGGAGACTTTATGGTAGCAACAAATACATGTAGGAGTCATTTCTTTCTTTTGAGCAGCTTAACACCCAACAGTGCAGCCAAAGTTCAGACAGTTTTTCATTTAAGTTGATTCACAGAACGGCTGAGGTTGGAAGGGACCTGTAGGGAAGGTGGGTTTGGAGACCTCCAGAGAAGAAGAATCCACAACCTCCCTGGGCAGCCTGTGCCAGGGCTCGGGCACCCTCACACCAAAGAAGTTCTTGCTCACATGGAGATGGAGCTGCCTGGGTTTCAACTTGTACCCATTGCTCCTTGTCCTGGCTCTGGCCACCACTGAGAAGAGCTTGGCCCCTTCCTCTCTACATTCTCCCCTCCGGTACTTGGACACGCTGATCAGAGCCCCTCTCAGCCTTCTCTTCTCCAGGCTTAACAGGCCCAACTCAGTCTTTCCTCGTACAAGAGACACTGCAGTCTCAATCTTTGCAGTCTTAATCATCTCTCTTGCTCTCCAATGGCCCCCTTCTAGAAGCTCCACGTCCCTCTTGTCCTGGGGAGCCCAGAGCTGCCCTCAGTGCTCCAGGTTTGACCTCCCCAGAGCAGAGCAGAAGGGCAGGATGCCCTCCCTGCCCTGCTGGCAACGTCCTCCTGATGCAGCCAGGAGCCCATCGGCCTCCTTGGCCACGAGGGCACTGCTGGTTCATGGTTAACTTGGTGTCAACCAGGGCTCCGGGTTCCTCTCCATGGAGCTGCTCTCCTGCAGGTCGACCCCTGATCTGTGCTGGTGCCTGGGGTTATTCCTGGCCAGGTGCAGGACCCTGCCCTTGTCCTTGTTGAACCTCATGTGATTCCTCTCTGCCCAACTTTCCAGCCTGTCCAGGTCCCTCTGGATGGCAGCACATCCCTCCGGAGTGTCGGCCACTCCTTCCAACTTGGTGTCATCTGCAAACTTGCTCAGGGTGCCCTCAGTGCCCTCGTCCAGGTCACTGATGAACAAGTTAAACAGCATTGGGCCCCAAACTGACCCTGGGAGACACCACTGGCCACAGGCCTCCAACTGGACTCAGCCCCATTTATCACCCCATCAAGCTCTGCCATCCAGCCAGTTCTCAATCCAACTCATGGTTCACCCATCCAGTCATAGAATCACAGAATGCTTAAGGTTAGAAGGGACCTCAGAGGTCACCTAGTCCAACCCCCTGCACACACAGGGTCACCTGGAGCACGTGGCACAGGCTGCATCCAAGCGGGTTTTAAAGATCTCCAAAGAAGGAGACTCCA
>JAUBOD010000146.1:319095-340642 GCA_032353885.1 Nothura maculosa
AACCTCCCTGGGCAGCCTGTGCCAGGGCTCGGGCACCCTCACAGTGCAGAAGTTCCTCCTCACATGGAGATGGAACCACCTGGGTTTCAGTTTATACCCATTACTCCTTGTCCTATCACTGGTCACCACCAAGAAGAGTTTTGCCCACGGTGCCCTCTGTGCTCTGCGACAGGTCGGGGTGGTGAGCGCCTTTGCCCAGACGTTACGGAGATACACGTCCCTGAACCACCTGGCCCAGGCAGCTCGGGCCGTGCTCCAGAACACCTCCCAGATAAACCAGATGCTCAGCGATCTCAATCGGGTCGACTTTGCCAACGTGCAGGTGACTTACAGTATCTTTTCTGTGACTTAGATGACCTTTTTAGAAGCGAGGTTGTCTACAGCAGGGGCTCTTTAATGGTGTGGTTAGCTAATAGCCAGCATCTTATTTCCAATAAAAAAAAAATATTAAATGAATGATTACATCTAGGTTGTCAGTGTTACTTTTCCAGGTGTGTAGATAACCAAAGAATGCTATTTCATACTGAACAGCATTCAGAAAAGCAGATAAAGTGCTAAGGAACTTACATAAGAAGTACTGCCAGCAAGAATAATGTAGCTAGAGTAATAATATTGTTCTGTGGTGTGGACACATGAGACTCTGTGTCTCCATGTGGACACACAGAGAAGCCCCGATTCAGAGCTGCCTGGAGTCCTCGCCTAGTAGAAACCAAGTTCAACTGCTGGGCTTGGACCAACAGCTGTGAAACGCCAGGCTTCACACGTGTCACCATGAGTCCTTTTCCGAGCAGGAGCAAGCCTCGTGGGTGTGCCAGTGCGAGGAGGGCATGGTCCAGAAGCTGGAGCAGGATTTCAAGCTCACGCTGCAGCAGCAGAGCTCCCTGGACCAGTGGGCGAGCTGGCTGGATAACGTCGTCACCCAGGTGCTCAAGCATCACGAGGGCAGTCCCAGCTTCCCCAAGGCGGCCAGGCAGTTCCTGTTGAAGTGGTCTTTCTATAGGTATGTTTATCCTTGTTTTGGGCAGATATTCCTCTATATGACAGTGCATGTAGATAGCTCCCTTGGCAAAGACCAAGCTCTTTATACCTCTACACCTCCGTTAATTGTCTAGATCGCTCTGTCCTGGTACAGAAGAAAAGTGTTGTGTGCCTTGTACCTTCACGGGATGGGTGGTAGGATGCTACTCGAATCACTTAAAGTGTTTTGAGACTCCTAGTTGAGAGAGAGAAACAGAGCACCATGCTCCACAATGCCTCAGAGTCAACAATTTGCATCAGTCGTGATGCAAATGTAAACCCCATTCCACATGTTTTGTTTCCCGGCGCTTTTGCAGCTCCATGGTGATCCGTGACCTCACCTTGCGCAGCGCCGCCAGCTTTGGTTCCTTCCACCTCATTCGCCTCCTCTACGACGAGTACATGTTTTATCTGGTAGAACATCGTGTTGCTCAGGCAACAGGGGAGACGCCGATCGCCGTCATGGGAGAGGTGAGAATTGCTCATTCCCTAGTAACAGACCCAAACTAAGCCACATTCAAAGGGACACCATAACACACCAACGCATTATGCCCCGAATATGTTTTATAATCCGTTTTGCTGAAGGTTTTCCTGAGCTGCTTTGTGGGTCTGGTGCACAGGCCTAACTCCTTGCACCTTCCTGGCTCATCAATGCCAGAGCTGAGGGGTTTTGAGGCAGCTGAGCATCACTTGGGGGCAGAAAGGACCTTTCTGAAGCAAATTGGGCACTTAGCCTCTAAGCAGGCCCTGTCCAGCCTATCTGAAGAACGTAGACTACAAGACTAGAGTCAGCCTGTGAAAGCAATACAGAAACCACCATTAGATTAAAACTGATCCCTGCAGTTCACACTCTTTGTTCTTCTTTCTCTGGAGCCCATGTAGGGGAGCTAGACAAATCACTGCATGTGTTTTGCTTTCTCTTCCTCTCCTGTTAGCCTCATGCTGTTGCACCGAGTCAGCAATGCAACCAAATCACACTTTTCTCTGCAAAACCTTTGTGTTTATTGATATTAAAGGAAAATGAAGCGCAGAGCGTGGCTTCCAGCAGTACCTGGCGGGAACGCTCATCCTCCAGGCTGCGCCTTTTTTGTTAGGCTCTTGCAATATTTCTGTGCTCCAGGAGGTGGCTGATTCCTCATAGCGAAGAGAATGAATCGTGTCCTTGCATTTCCATTGCTCGTGGTGCTTTATTACTCCTGCTGCCTTCGGCTCTGCTGCTGCCCCATTTTACATGAGTTTGGGGAGTCCTTAGATCTTAGAGATCTTTAGAATCATTTAATGTACAGACCTCAGCAGAGAGGGAGACTTCAGCCTTCCAGAACCACCAGCTCTCCGGTTACACTTGACTCTGGCCTTGCAAGCCGAAGGAGTTTCCTGAAGTGATGGAAACCCTTTTGAACAGAGATGTGTGGAGCTGGGCTGATGGTCCCAGAGGCGGCAGATGAACCTGGCCAGTGCCAGGTCCCTCCTGGCAGATGCACTGGGCTGGACAGGAGGCATCATCTCTAGTGCTGTGTCCTGGTTAGGACTCTGGCAGAACCGGCTTGGTGATAGTGTGGGGATAGGAACATTTCTCCTTGTTCTGGAGCTGTATTCCTGGATTTTAGTGCGCAGTGTTTGCCCAGTCATTTAAATGGGAGCCCCAGACTTACCCCAAAACACAGGTTTGGTTTGGGTCTCTCCTTCACTGCCAGCACTGCTGGTGCTTGTGGTTTCTCCCAAGGGCTTAGGCAGCTTGTTGGAATGGTTTAGAAGTAGATTATGAGCTGCAGGTCTGGCACTTTGGGATGCTTCAATCCTCACTAACCCTGAACTCCTTTCTCTTTCAGTTTGGTGACCTCACATCCATGTCCTCAACACTGCTGGACAAAGGTATCTCCCCGCCCCAAAGGGAAACCCTGTTGGGTCTGGGTTGAGCCTGGATCAGAGTGGGAGGGGGAACCCTGCGCTGGCTCTTCCACTCTGCTCTCTTGGGAGAAATGACCTCTCCTGGTTCACGGACAACCCTGATGCTGAGACCTGTCCTTTGCAGATGACATTAGTGACCTGGGGAGCGAGGTGGACACGGATTCCCGGAGCATGGGGGAGCCGCTCGTGAAGAGGGAGCGCAGCGACCCCGGGCACTCGCTGCAGGAGATCTAAACTGGGAACCTGGCTTTTCTCCAGCTGGACAAAGACTTCCGGAGCCAGGTTTGGGAGCCTCAAGCCTGTGCCTCCCCATATTCACAATATTAGTGCCTCTTAGTTTCTTTGTATGTTTACTTCTGTTTGAGGAAGGGTCCCAGGCGGTGAGCCTGGGTGGGTGGTGGGAAGGGATCACGGACTGTCCATGCAGGACGCCTGCTGCCCTCCATTTCTCTACTGGTATTGCTGGGTGGAGGGTGGAGGTCCAGAGTCTGCTAAAGCAAGAACGAAGCCTCCATGGTTAGCAATGGATCAGATGTGCCTGGATAGGAGAGGCCGAGCTCAACCAGTCAGGAGCAGCGCAAGCAAGGTGGGCAGATGAGGCTTTCTCTTTCAGGGAAGGTGGTTTGGGTTTCTTCCCCACTTCTCAGACTTCACTGTGATACAAACTTGAACCAATCAGTGCCCAAGAAGAAGGAAAAATATCTGCCCCTTCTCGTACGGTCTTGCGAGACAAGTTTTCCTGCCTCTGACTTTGCCAAATAGTTTGTGCTGGGGGAGAGGAGCAGAGTGCAGTGTTGTCCTGCGCCGCTGTGGGAGGGGGTCCGGGCCCGCAGCCTCCCCAGTGCCTGCAGCGTGGGGCACAACCCGCTGCGGGCCCCACGGACGCGGCCGTCCCACCCGCGCTGCTGCGTCCTGCCCGAGGCGCCGCTTGCGGCTCATCTGCAGACGAGCCCGCAACTCTGCCAGGGCAACTCCACGTACCAAAGGACTCCGAGGACGCGCTCCCTGCGCTCGTCCCTTGCCCTCTGCTGCTCACGGTCACAGCGAGGCCCATCCTCACCGTGCGGAGGGAAATTCCTGCCACGTCCTGGGCTCCTACGTGGGTATTCGTGGTTGCCGTCCAGCCAAACCACCGCACGTGGGTGCAGCCCGTGCGGGGGGCCCGGCGGAGGGTGCAGTGCCTTAGGACGGGCCTGGTGGTGTCCCCCGCGTCCCATGCAGCAGGGGGGACTCTGCGTGGGACCCCACGGCGCCGGCGTTTCCTTCCCTTCGCCTTCTGCCCTCCGTCACGGCGGCAACTCCGAGCGGGGGAACCTCAGCGCTGGTTTATTCCCCTTCTCCCCACCCCAAGGCTTCACACACAACGGGGCTGAAGGGGAGTGGAAATCCATGGCCGAGCCAACCAGCGGCAGCAAACACAGGACCCCAGTGCAAACCTTTCTGTGAATAAACGCCGTGTCATAAATAGCTTTTCTTATTTCTAATGATGTTTTATACCAGTATTTGGTGTGAGCTTTCTTCAGGGGCCTCGTGTACATTTGCATATCAGAGTATATTCTATCCAGACAGCGTATTTACTCATTCAAAATGGATACTAAGGTAGCAGTGACACTAATGGAAAGTAAAAGAAAGTGTGTGTAGTGGCACCTGGCTCCCTCCTGCTGTCCCGTGCTGTTGTCCGTCAGGGTGGTGTTTGTCTGTGGATGTCTCCTGTCAGCAAAGCAGCAGAGAGATGAGCGAGCTGCGCTGCTTCTGTGAATAACAGGAGTGCGGAGCTCACACTTCAGCTCCCGCGGACGAGATAAGACGGTCTAAGAGCGACTGAGCACCCGAGTGTTAAGTGCCCCCGTCCCCAATCCCGCAGCGTGTGGTGTTAACTGCAGCCGGTGCGTGGGGCCTTCTGCGCGGCCGGAGCCAGCGATCCCGACCGGCTCCTGCCCTGCCCGGCGCCAGGATCCCCCCGGCCCCCGTGCGCGACCCCAATAGCAATAAACACGTTTCGAACGCTCAGGCCTGTACTATAATGACTTGCTGTGGTCCTATTTCTTCTTTATTTACTCCAAATGTCAGCAAAGCAGCTACTGCTCCCAGCCCGTGCGCCTTTCTTCCCAACACTGAGACTCAAGGGGCTGGGACAGACCTTCTCTCCGTGTCCTCCGCTTGCTCCTGGGGCTGCGGGATCCCCATCCGTACTGGGCAGCACCTGCTGCCCCCAAGCAGGGGGAGAGCAAAGGGCTCATTGCTGGCTCCATGGCCCCCTCAATCCCTTACAAAGCCTCGGGGTTTGGGTGCTGCTGGGTGAGGGCAGTGGGATGCTTGGCCCGCTGGAGGAGCCCAGGATCCACCGTGGGGAAGGCTCCCAGCAGAAGGTCTCGGGTCCTCCATACAGTCGCTTGGATTCAGCCCGGTAGCTGTTTGGGTTGGCAGCAGATCCACCTCCCACTGCAAACTCAGCTGGGCCCTTGGGCCGGCAGCCCTGAACCCTGGCCACCCTCACAGCCCTCTGTGCCCTGCAGCAGCCCCTGATCCGGCATCACGGTGCCCGTCCCCCTGGCACCACTGCCCCCATGGGGCAGCAAAGTAGCTTCCCTCGGAGCCTCTTGACCCATCCCTTGCGAGGCCGTAGGGGTCCTGCCCCACGGCGCTGCCCTTGGGGAGCTCTGCTCTGTTCTTCCTGCTCCTCTGGATGCCCTCGTTGGGACCAGAAGGCTTTCTGCAGGCACAAGGACCTTTCTAAGTCACTCCAACAAGTGCAAACTCCAGACAGGACCAACTCCTCCCTCCACCTCTGACTGCTGCTGCTGTCCCTGCCCAAGGCTGGGACACCAAGGCTCGGACCAAGACAACGTGGAGCAGGAGCCCACGGTGGGTGACTCACAGGCTCAGCTGCGGCTGCTCAGCCTGCAGACACATTTCACCTGGCTGCAGGGCAGCCCCTCTGGGGTGGTTCTCCAAGCTCCTCTGGTGGCCTTTGCTGCAGGGCTTGGGCTGCTCTTAAAAACCAGCAGCCTAAGAGCCCTGGGGGCTTTTTCTTTCTTTTCCCTCTGTCTTTGTGGAGCGTTAGCCTGGAGGTGGGTGGCTTGGTGCCTGTGGGGCTCTAGGATGTAGTGGCAGGAGCTTCTGCTGTGTCCTCAGCCCTGCCCTTGGCCAGGTAAGGGGCAGCGACCAGCTCAGCTCTCCTGCCCCTGGGGTCTAGGGGCTGAAGCCAGGAGGTGTCTCAGCTCTGCCCTTCTGCGGTGTGAGCTCCCTGATGAAGGACCATGTCATCGCATAGCTCCGTGGTGGCCCTGGGGCTGGGTGCCCAGCCCAGCTGCAGCTCCGCGCTGCCAGTGCAGAGGAGCTCCCTCCCGGAGCTGCCCTTCCTCCGGCCCCGGCGCCGCTCGCTCGCCCTGTTCGGCCACGAGGACCTATTGGAGAGCTTCAGCAGGTGGGTGGTTGCTGCCGTGATGGTGCTGGGAGGCATGGGGCGAGCTGAGCTCCTCCTAATTCCCTTTCATGTGTCCCCACATGAAAGCACTTAAACCCTGCCCCTTGGGTTTGTGGCTTAGAGCTGAGAATCCCACTACCTTGCAAGACCTGGGCTGGTCTTGCTGCTCTGTGGCCTGGGCACCCTGGTGTCTCTGCAGGGACACCCCAAAGTGCCAGGACACCCCAAAGGCTGCTGGCTCATGCTGGCATCTCTGCTGCTCTCCTCTCAGGAGCTTCTGCGATGTGAACAGTTCTTTGGGGCCTGATCCATTTGACTGCAGCTGCTCCATCCCCGACCCGCAGCTGGTCAGGAGAATAGTGTCCCAGGTGGAGTTTTATCTCTCAGATGAAAACCTGGCCAAAGACGCCTTCCTCTTGAAGCATGTCCAGAAGAACAAGATGGGCTTTGTCAGCATCAAATTGCTGACATCCTTCAAGAAGGTAGGCGGTGTGCGGGAGCGAGATGCGAGCGTGGTGTTCAGGGTTTCTGGTTGCTCCTGGCTGTGTCAGCTGTATCCTGCTGGGAGGTCCAGTCCCTGCTCGGGCTGGTGTTGTCCAGGTGAAGCAACATCACTAGGCCTGGAGGTGGTGCTGGGGGCTGGTATCTGCTCTAGATACAGCATTTCTCCAGGTTTAAGCCAGCCTGACCTACCAGGGAGGGTGACCAAGGCAAGCGGTGAAGAGTTGTTTTCAAACCCCCACTAGGGTTGAATTCAACCTTCTGCTAATGTCCTGTCCTTGTGGCTGAAGTTGGAGGGTGTTGCAGCCTGCCCAGACTGGAGTTGTGGGTTGGTCCCTGTCTGTGAAGCCTCAAAGGGAGGTAAAGGCCACCGTTTTCTTGCAGGTGAAATACCTTACACGGGACTGGCGGCTTACGCTCTATGCCCTGCAGTTCTCAGAGCTGCTGGAGGTGAATGAGGAAGGGACCAAGGTGAGACGAAGGATCCCACTCCCCGAATCGCTGCTGAGCATCCCACCAAGCAAGCTGCTCTTGGCCTGGGATCTCCTGCCGCATGAGCAGAGCGTCTTGCCGCCGCTCCAGAAGAACTTCTTCGAGGCCATCACGAGGATGTTCAGCCCGTTCGGTGCCATCGTTTCCATCCGCATCCTGCGGCCTGGGAGGAAGCCGCCCTCGGATGTGAGGAAGTACACAGCGCGCTACCCCGAGCTCCTGACCAAGTGCTGTGCCCTGGTGGAGTACGAAAACCTGGAGAGCGCCAGGAAAGCCTTCGAAGACCTCAACAACCAGACGCAGGGCCCCATGGGCAGGGAGAGCATCAAGGTGGTCCATCTCTGTGGAAAGGGCTCCAAGAAGAAAAGCAGGGCTGAGAGGGAGGTGATGGAGAACGAGGAGCTTGCAGACAAGTTGGGTTGGAAGCAGCAGGCGGTCTCGCTCCCCGAGAAGTTTCCCTATGACCTTGGCGAGTCCCTGCTCTACAGCCCTCTGAAGGCGGATGGCGAGCCGGTGTCCTCGCCCACGCACAAGCTCTCCTCCTCTCCGCCCTGGCCTAGCAGCTCCAGCTTCAAACCCTGCTCCTACTCGAGCCCGTTCTCTGGCTCCCTCCTGGCCAGTAAAATCTTCCCTCCCCTGGCCACAGAGCTGGGCAACGGAGGCTCCTATGGCCTGAGCTCCAGCCTGGAAACACAGAGGATTGCCGACCTTGGCTGGGAGAACGGCGCGGCCCTGGGCAGCACGTGGGCCCCGTGGCAGTGCGGCCCGGCCTCCAGCCCTGCTCCGGACCCCAGGCCTCCACCCTGCCCTTCTCCCGTGGGCAAGAAGGTACCCGATCCCTTGAGCCTCCGCGCTGGGGTGATCCGCCTGCCGCACGGGCCCGACGGCACCAAGGGCTTCTACAACAGCATCGGGAGAGGGAAACTTGTCCTTGGGCACTAGGGATTATTGAGTTAGCGATTTTTGAGGGGGATTTTTTTTTTTTTTTTTTTTTTTTTTTTGGTTTGGGTTTTTTTGTTTGTTTGCTTTCACTCGCGCTCTCGAGCAGAGCGAGTCTCTTGGTGGCCCCTCGGCCGACGGCGCAGGGGCCTGGGCCAGCGCGCGAGGCGAGAGGCCGAGGAAGCGGGAGCGCCCCGAGTGCCGCGCTCGCCCGGCCGGGACCACCCCGACGAAGGGCCCCGCTGCCCTCATGACTCCCCAGCGACGGGGCTGCTGACGACGACGCGCACGGCTCGCCCTGCCCCTGCTGCAAGCAAGGCCCCAATGGCGTTTCCTCTTCCCTGGCCTGGGCTGCGGCCTCCTCAGCGGGGCCGCCCATCGCTGGGTGCTGCGGGCGCGGGGCTGTGGCAGGGAGTGCGGGCGGGCCTTGGCGGAGAGCTGTGGAGCTCCAATGTGAAGTGGTCAATAAAGAGAGATGAAGGATTCCTGGCACTTTCTGGCCCCTTGCAGTGATTTGTTTGTTGTTTCTTTGTGGGATGGGTGTGGGTGGGTGGCTGGGTGTGTCCTGTTTCTCACAGAATGTTCCAGGTTGGAAGGGACCTCTAGAGATCATAGAGTCCAACCTTCCTGCTCCAGCAGGGACATGCAGAGCACGGGGCACAGGGCGGCATCCAGGCGGGTTTTGAAGACCTCCAGAGAAGGAGACTCCACAACCTCCCTGGGCAGCCTGTGCCAGGGCTCAGACACCCTCACTGTAAAGAAGTTCCCCCTCACCTGGGGATGGAGCTTCCTGGGTTTCAACTTGCATCTGTTGCCCCTTGTCCTGGCACTGGCCACTGCCAAGCAGAGCTTGGACCCTTCCTCCCTACATTCCCCCTTCAGGTATTTGTGCATATTGATCAGATTCCGCTCTCAGTCTTCTCTTTTTTTCAGGCTAAACAGCCCAGCTCACTTAATCTATCCTCATATGAGAGATGTTCCAGTCCTTTAAGCATCTCTGTTGCTCTTTGCTGGACCCTCTCTAGAATTTCCATGTCCCCCTTGTCCTGGGGAGCCCAGAGTTGCTGCCAAGGCTCCAGGTTTGACCTCTCAGGAGTGGAGCAGAGGGGCAGGATCCCCTCCCTGCCCTGGTGGCAACGTCCTCCTGATGCAGCCAGGAGCCCATTGGCCTCCTTGGCCACGAGGGCACTGCTGGCTCATGGTTAACTTGGTGTCAACCAGGGCTCCGGGTTCCTCTCCATGGAGCTGCTCTCCTGCAGGTCAACCCCTGATCTGTGCTGGTGCCTGGGGTTATTCCTGCCCAGGTGCAGGACCCTGCCCTTGTCCTTGTTGAACCTCATGAGGTTCCTCTCTGCCCAACTCTTCAGTCTGTCCAGGTCCCTCTGGATGGCAGTGCAGCCCTTTGGAGTGTCAGCCACTCCACCCAGCTTCGTGTCATCTGCAGACTTACTCAGGGTGCACTCCGTGCCCTCGTCCAAGTCTTTGATGAACAAATTGAACAGCATCGGGCCCAGTACTGACCTGAGTGACACCACTGGCCACAGGCCTCCAACCAGACTTAGCCCCATTTATCACCACCCTCTGAGCTCCACCATTCAGCCAATTCTCAATCTACCTCACTGTCTGGTCATCTAACCCACACTTCCTGAGCTTCCCTATGAGGATGTCATGGGAGATGGTGTCGAAAGCCTTGCTGAAGTTAAGCTAGACAACATCCATGACTTTCTCCTTGTCCATGCATCCAGTCATCTCATTGTAAAAGACTATCAGGTTTGTCAAACATGATTTCCCCTTGGTGAATCCATGCTCTTGATTTTCTCTGGTGCTCTTCTCAACCCTCTCTCCTTGGTTTTGAGGAGGTTGAGAGCAGCTAGGTAAGCGGGCTGAGAAGAAAGTCTCTTTCCCCTCAAGTGACTCCATCCCTGGAGGAACGTGACTCATTTTGCTGGAGCAATAGGAAGGAGGGGTGATGGGGCTATGGAGCACTGCTGGGTGAGGAAACAAGGGATTTATTTCTCTGAGACTTTCAAGTGGGACTCTGCCCCTCCATGTGTCCCTGTGGTAGAGGGGAAGCCTGTGATGTTCAACATGGAAATGCTGCAGCGCTTGGCCCATGGTGGATCTGTTAGTGACTGGTGATGGTTTCATGTGAATCTGATGCTGCCTCCTCTACTGATGGATGAGGATGCTCCAAATGCTGCTTGGAGGGTGCCAGACGCATTGCCCTGGAGTGCAGCACCCAGCTCCTCCCCATGCTCAGGCACTTCATCACTACTCCAGTGCTTTATAAAAGCTCTCCAGGAGCAGATGCTGGCCTTGCGGAAAACTTCCTCAAATACATGTCCCTTGCCTAACTCCCATCCTCTCTTCCCTTGCATTTATTGTGGTTTTGTTCTTGGGTTTTGATTTTTCTTTTTGTTTTGGTTTTGTTTAGTCCTGGCTCAGCTCTCCCTCTGTGGCCTTGGGCTCTGCGGATGCTCTGGGAGTTGCCGCTCTCCTCCCTCCCCAGTGGGACCACAGCTCCCATGCACTTGCTGGGCTGCTGCTTTGGGTCGGGGCGGTGGTTTGAGGCCTTGCAGACACCAGGGGGCTGGCGAAGACCCCAAACACCAACAGGGAAAGGACATTTTCCAACAAGGGGGCACCAGGGCCTATTCCCTTGGTGTCTCCTTTCTCCCAGGGGGATTCCTGCCACAGGCAGGTCCCAGGTCTGGTTCTTGAGGGCCGGCTGCTGCAGCACACGGCCACACTGCTCCTGGCTGCCCGGGCGCACGGCCACTGAGGCTGTTTCTGCACAAATAGCTTTTAATAGAAAAGGCGAGGGAAGGAGCACCCTCCTCCCTCAGCGACTGCCACCTTCCCAAAACCACTCCCACCTTTCCAGGGACTATTGCAGCTCTCCGGGCGGGCTGGCCGCTCTCAGCAGGGACCTCTCGCCCTCTGTTTCCAGCCACCCCTCTTGAGTGTCTGCTGGCGGCTCTGGCGCCACGTCCCAGCCCGGCTCTTCGGCTCCCGCCTTGACGGCGTAGAAATACTCCATGCTGAGCACGGCGCTGAGGATCTCGGGCACGCTGTAGTCGGACGAGAGCAGCTCCTCGGGCAGCCAGAGCGAGCCGAAGTCGCGGGCCGCCTCCTGCCGCGGGAAGAAGCCCTCGGCGCCGGGGCGCGCGGCCCGCCTGGCGCTGCCGCCCGCGTCCTCGCGGCCCTCGCCCGCCAGCGAGCAGTCAAAGAGCCTCATGGCGTCCTCCAGCAGCACCTGCTCGGGCAGCTCGGCGGGCGGCCCGCGGGCTCCCAGCACCAACCCGGCGTCCGCGCTCGGCGCTTGCGGGAGAGCGGCGAGCGCCGGGGGGCGGCCGGGGAGCTCGGAGGGTGCCGGGGCAACGGGCAGCGCCGGCGCGGCCAGCGGCTTGAGGCGGCCCTCGATGTGGCTGAAGCCGCGCAGGGCCGGCTCCGCCAGGGCCAGCGGCGGCAGCGCCAGCAGCAGCGGCGCCGCGGGGCGGGCGGCTTCGGCGCCGGGCGCTCCCGCCGCCGGCCTGTCCTCGGGCGCCGCGTAGGCAGCCGCGTGCTGGGAGCCGTAGGGCCCCGTGGGCTCGGGCGGCGCCGCCATGGGGACGTAGGGCTGGGCCTCCAGGACGAGGGCGCCCGGCGGGGCCGCGCCGCCGCTCAGCTTGTACACGGGCGGCTGCAGGAAGCCCGTGGCCGCCCATTCGATGTGGTAGATGCGCGGGTCGAAGAAGCAGCCGCACGGAGCCATCTGCAGACCTGAGGAGCCAAAGGAACCCCATGTATCCATGGGGATGTGGACTCAGCCCCGTGCACCCACGGGCTCCTGCACTCCTGAGCGCTCAGGCCTTGCCCAGGGACCTCTGGTTGCCACATGGTTGGCAATGGTGGCCGGAGGGCGGCGGTGGCTCTGCGGCACGCACACAAGCAGGCAATGGCCACAGCTGCCAGGGCTCAGCCCTACCTGCCGGCGGCGCTGCCAGCGGCTCTTTCTCGTGGCCAGGAGGTGGGTAGAGGTGCTGAGAGCCTGCGGAAAGCGAGCGGCGAGAGGAGAGTCCCGCCAGCGGGGAGAAGGGCCGCGGTGCCCCGCAGCCCGCGCCGGGGCCGGCGCCAGGGCCGGCCGCGGCTCCCACCTGCGGGCGAGAGGCTTTCGGGCAGGCCCAGGGGCCGGGCGGGCGCACACAGGGCTCCGGCCGCGGGCGGGGGCAGCCGCGCCATGCCCAGGGCTCGGGGCGCCCCGGCTGCCGGCGCCGTTGCCGGGCCCCGGCCCGCTCTGTTTGGGGAAGGAACGTGGCGGCGGCCGAGGTTCCATCGCCGCCGGTTTCGCCGCCGCTGGTTGCTCTGTCGCTGGCCGCAGTGCGGGCGGGCGCCGGGAGATGGTGCCTTGGCCCCGTTGAACGCATGGGGGACTCGGCCCCCTCGCTTTGCTCACGGGCAGAGCTCTGGGCACTCAGACCCGGCAGAGCTCATGGAAGGTGGGAAAGGAAAATGCCTAAAAAAAGAAAAAATATTTGTAACGTTGGCTAGTTTGCGGCTGCCAAGAAACAGACCTTTTTTTTCATTCCTTTTGCCTTTTTTGCTTGTTTCTATTTCCCCGGCTTTGTTGTTGAGTTCCAGGGGACCCCAGGAGGGTCCTGTGGGGATGAAAGCGCTGCCGGGCGCTTGGGTGAAAGGCGCTGGTGGCCATAGATGCTCTTTGGGCATCACGACGGGATTTTGCTCTTTGGAGCTGCTCACTGCTGTCACGACTCCTCCCAGTCTCAGCCTGCGCCGCTCCTTTGCAGCCGGGCTCTTCCACTCCAAGGGAATCGGCACTGACCCTGCCAGGCTGATCTGGAGGCTCTGGGGCCACCCACTGCGGGCTAAGGTTAGGCTGGTCTGGCCACGGCGCCAGCAGCGCCCGGCCCTTCAGCCAAGCCCCTCAGCAGGTTTCTCCTCCCCTGCAGGCGCTAGAGAACTTGCCCGCTCCTTGGTGCACAGACACGAGTGTTAGAAGACGCCGTTGGCTTTTCCAGGCGCATCCTGGGAGCCACAGACCTCTCACCAGAGCCGAGGCGCTGGCTGTGCAGATGCTGGGCAGCCCACAAACACTCTTCTTGCCCCGAGAAACCTACGCGTGCTGCACACCCGTAAGGTAACTCAAGGTATTGCACTGGGCATGAGGCAACCACCGGCCACCCCAGTGCGCATCTGCCTTTAGCTCCAAGCGGAGCTTTCCTGGAGCTGGGGAGGAAGGTATTGCCCATGGAGCTGCCACAGGTGCTTCAGTGGAGCTGAGACGTGGCCGTGCACCCCATGTGCCACGTCACAACTGCACCTGCGACGGTTCCTGTGCTGGCAGCTCCCTCGGGCTGCATTTACTTGAGTGATAAGAGACGCAGAAAGGAAAACGAACCCCCCAAGGGAGGACGGCAAGGTCATGCAGGATCACTCAGCAGCCTGCTTTCATCCAGCCCTTGTTAAAGCAGGGCTGTGAATTGTCAATCCCTTGATGAGCTTCCCCGGGCACGTGAGGAAAGGGGCATCCGCCCTGCGCATTCCCAAAAAGGGACGGGATTCTGCAGAACGTCAGATTCTGGGATGCTGGGGCTGTTTGTGCTCTACAGGACCCCAGGGATTGGATTTAGTACATTTTCCCCCCTCATCCTTGGAGGATTTGGCACTACCAAGGACATCCCGGTAGGAACAGAGGCCTCTTGCTCCGGTTACGTGAAAGACGTGGGTAGTCAGGACAACTCCAGTTGTGAACTGGAGGCCAAAGACCTCTCCCAGCCTGTATCCTGTTAATTAAACAGATTGCTCTGTTAATGAGGCACCTCTTGTGCTTGCACAATCTTGCAGCCAGGCCATCTGCTGCTTGACTTGTGGCAGGGACTGACACGTGGGGCCCTGCAAGCAACCACGCTCCTAAAAATATAGACATTTATTTCATTCCCAAGCACAGCCCACTCCTCAACACAGGCCATGCCAAAGCCTCTTGTCAACAGGATGCTGCGAGAAAGGTCCCGTTGCTCCTATTTGTAGGAGTTGGCCTTGTGCTTGGGCAGGAAGGTGAAGCTGGCAGGTACGGGTCCCAGAAGCAGCTCACTGCAACAAAAGAGGAGATTTGTTCAGTTCACCACAAAGAGCAGGGCCACCAACACCCGGTTGTCACCAAGTCCCTGGTCTACGCAGCAGTAAGAGCAGTCAGAAGGATCAGAGCAGGTTTCTTCCCCCTTGAATCTGGAGCAAGGGCTATTTCCCACAACCACCTCCAGAGGTGCCAAGCTCTAACCGTGCTGGAGGGCTGTGGGCTCCAGGGACGGGCACTGCCCTCAGTGCAAGGGGTGTCACCTTAGTCAGTGCCAAGGTGGGTTTCGAGGTTTGGTGACAGTTTCACTGCTGGAAACGACGGCCTAAAATCATCGCCAGCCTTTGGAAAGCTCCTCCCCAGCTCTCGCTGTGCCGACGCGGAGCCAAAACCCTGCTAGTGCCAAAGAAATTAAGGTCAGATCCTAAAATGATGTCAGCCAGCTCTATTGCGATCAGATTTATCCAAGCCTCCGACTTCAACTATTTCACACTTTGGAACCCATATTGTGTTTCCAGTGCAGATGAATTTTCTTTATAGGCAAGGAGGCCTAATGTATTTCCTGGATGCTGCTTCCATACAGCATCACTAAAACTTTCCATAAGACATGTCAACAGAGCCTATCCCCTCAGGGCAGCTAATTGCATAACAAGAATTTGTCAGTCTAGAGCTCTAAAGCAGAACAGTGTGTGCTTAGAGAATCTCGCTTCTGTTTAGTGTCCCTTTAAAACAAGTTTCCATGAATAAACCTAAAATGACTTCAATCTTTTTTCTTACGAGCGTGTGCTACAAGCTGCTGCAAACAGTACAGGCTTGGTGGACCCCAAAGCCAGCAGGTTCTCCTTGAAAAAACATGGCATTTTAAAAATCCTGATTGAAACTCTCCGTACTTGTAACTTGGTTTTAGGCAGCTGTTCCCATTCCTAACAAAACAGATGAGGATTAGCAAAACCAGAGGAGGTTGTAGCTGTGGTCTATTTTTGCTAATCTCTGTTTCCATGAGATGGGAAATAGCAGCTGGCTGCACTGCTCCAACTCCCATTTCAGCTGGCTCCGAGTTTGCAGTTGCTTCCCAGCCACTGTCGGAGGATTCACAGAGGTGGGAAAAGCAGATTCTTATACCCGGTCGCATCAACTCAGAGAGCACATTATGAAAAAAAGACGAAAATGCCTCATTTTCCTGACTAATTCCACAAGTTAATTGAAAGCCCTTAGGGATGGGGACAGCCTTCCCGCTCGGCATCCAGCGGAGCAAGGGCTGTTTGGAGCACGAGTGGCTCCAGTGCTATAAAAGCCCCGGACATCTCATCCCTGCGCTCTCCTTCCCTGATTCCTGTGACTGTCCCTGGATGGAGAGTGTCATGAGAGAGGTCAGCTGCTGGAGATTTGTGCTGGGTGCTTGATGACCTGCTGAGCAGATAAGGGGTATGAGAGAGATCCCAAACTGGGTTAAAAACCTTGCTGAAATGAAGCACTGATTAACTCTTCCTGGTTTCTGAAAAGCTCTTAAATTTGTGGGATCTGAGATCACCCCACTTCAGAGCGTCCGTGCAGGCACAGGGGCTTTGTGAAGCTCTGCAATTTCCTTTACTTGAAACTGGAAAGAATTGGATACCTTATTTTAATCCAATCATCCACGTTTTGGCTTGCCATTAGTGTCTCCAGATAGTCTCTCCCCATGTAGTAGGGTGGCCGCTCATTGATTTTCTGAGGTAGATGTTCTAGTAATCCAACTGGAATATACCTACAAGGCAAATATAAATGCTAAAGACAGTGTGCTATTGCTCTGACTGTACAGACCTTCCGTGAAAATGATCCTAACAGTTCAGGACAATTACCTGCACAGAAAGGAAAGCCATTCCAGCAGGAATTTCCTCGTTTTCTCGACTCCCTGAGTATCGGACCCCCAGTGTTCAAGACCATAGTTGGTGAAGTCTTTGAGGATATTAAATCTCTCACTGGAGGAGATATCCCAGTGTCTCTGCTCCTTAATTTCAGTGAAAATCCACGGTTTGATGAGTGCCCCTCTGTAGGGAGACAAAATGGGCATTGTTATTTACACGACTGCCTGCTTCTCATGATGCCAACTAATTTAAAAGACTTTCCAGCCCTTCTTCACAGGGCAGCACGACTTCCAAAGCTTTCAGTTTCAATAGGAAGCTGCTGCAAGTTCCCACAAATACAAACTGACTTCACCGAGTTCCAAGGAACACTTTCCAAGAGGAAATTCTTCCTGTGTTTTGAGTTTGTTTAGCTTTTTAAAAATTTATTTACTTGTGCATCAATAGAGCCTGGAGAAAGAGAAGGGAACAGGGAAATACAGCCACTTGCCTTGCAATCATAATCCCTGAAACACCCGTCTGCATGGCTCGATCAGCATCTTCATAAGATAAAATATCACCGTTTCCTGTGTTAGAAAGGAGGGAGAAGCCAGAGGTCAAAGTGATGCACCAGGGCAAGTCAAAATGAGTGAATCCAGGCATGGGATAAAATGTTGACCGGCCGTGCGGCCTTCGAGCCACATTGTCCAAACAGGCTCTGTGATTCTTATTTAGAAACTCTGAAAGCTATTTCTGATTAATATTCCCCTTACAAGGAAAAGAAGAACTCGCTCTTCTCTTTGCCCCAATCCCAACTATTACCCTGGAGGTTTAGCTGGGGCTGTCCATACTGGGGAGCCCAAAGGAGGAAAACGAGGTGCACTACATACCCTATGTGGCCTTTCCCCTCCTAGCACCGCTCAGTGTTTGTTACACCCATCCATGGAAGTCCAAGCACATGGACAGAATGGGGCTGCATTAGAGCTGCTGTGCACAGTGCCCAGCTCAGATCACCGAGCCCCAAGGGCCTTGGCACAGCCCAGGTCTATCACGGGCACTGTGCAGGGCAGGCAGATTCCCTCTCATCCCTCTTTTGTGCAAAGGAAAGTCCTGCTCCAGATGAGCTGGCTCTGAAGTGGCTCTGCTGCAGGTTAAGCTGTGCTTAAAGCCAAGCAGGAGGTCACTGTTGGGACAACTGGGCCATCTCCAGGCTCAGACAACGCTCCATGGTGTTGTCACCAGCAGAAAAGCTCCAGCCTTTCTCACATACTTAAAGGCCTGACTCCTGTAATAGTTTTAACCAAACATACGGTGCTTTGGGTCTACTAAAAGGTGATTTCAGTCGTGATAAAATAAGAGAAACACTTACCAAAGAGAGGCATGGGGCTTGCTATTTTAGCACATTCTGCTATGTAGTCCCAGTCGGCAACCTTTGTGTACCGCTGTTCCCTCGATCGGCCGTGGAGCTAGGAGAAAACAGGGGCAGTGAGACCCTTGGCAAAAAGGCTCTGGAGAAAACCGAGTGGAACGGACACACTAAAGAAATTTCACTATTTCAAAGCACTGCAGGAGTGACCCCCTTTTGTAACAAATATAAAGCTTGCGAGTACCTTGGACAATGCTTTACATACAAAAGCAACTGTGCTTGTTCTGTTAGTAGCAGAAATCACTAAAAGGGGCCCTGCAACTGGGCAAAAGTGTTTGCAAAAACCTCTCAGTTGTGGGGAAGAAGGTCAGCCCTATATTGTGCTCTAATTTTGTCAGACAAAAGGCAGCAATCTGCCACCGCGTGGAGCATCCTCGTACCGTCACCATGGATGCTCCCCACTCCCGGATCTTGGGGATTATTTTATGAGCCACATTAATCTTTTCTTGCACTCCAGTGCGTATCTTCACCGTCAGGGGGACATCCAGCACCTGCAATGAGGGCAAAGTGAGACTGGGCTGGGGCGGGAGCGGCTCCTCCAGCTCCATCCTGCTCCGGCAGGATGCTCTGACTCACCGAGTTCATCCCTCGGACGATCTGTTCAAACTTGTTGGAGCGAGTCATGAGAGCGCAGCCCCCTCCCTGTGGGACAAGAGGTGACACAGTCAAGACTTTATACCTCTTTGCATAGGAAAGAGACTCCTGAAAGCTGCTCAGCAGCAGCCCTTCACTCATGAGATGCAGATAATGTGATTCTGTGATTCTGTGATACAGCTCAGAGCATCCTAGGCCAAGAAAAGTTCAGTGTGAAATAGCACTTTGTCCCTCCCAACTTCTATCTACTGCAGGGCACCAGTGACAACAAAATATTCCTTGCTGTGTCAACAGGCTACTGGCCTCCTCACTGAAGCATCTGTAAATAACCTGAGAGCTCTGGATCAGACCAGGAGGAGCAGTCAGGCAGTGGGGGATGATGCCTGGAGGACAGACATTCACTGAGATGACAGAAAGAAGCTGCAGAACAAAACAAAGAAGCTGCTTTTTACCTTCTTGTAGACCAGGTCAATTGGACACCCCACATTGATGTCTACAAAGTCCACCTCAATCGTCTGGTTCAGCAGCTCTGCACATTTGGTCATCGTGTCTGGAAACGCTCCCTCCAGCTGCAGAAAGGAGAGTTTGCATGAGCCTGAGAGGCAGCTGAGCTTCTCCTCGGAAGACATGAGCGATCACTTGGCTGTGTGCACTCACCTGCACCCCAAAAACATCCTCCGTGTGATGCCGTTTGAGGAGAGCCCACTCGGAGGACTGGCCCTGAAGGAGGTTGGTGCACACAGCCATTTCTCCACAGGTGACATCCGCCCCAAAGCGCTTGCATATCCTTCGAAAAGGCAGGTTTCCACACTGGAAGACACAAGGGGTATCTGACTGTGTGTGCAGCTTGTGCTCTGCACGGTTTGTCAGGAGATTTGCTCCATTCCAAACGTGCTGATGAAAAACTTGGGCAAAAGCAGACTGAATAATCTACCTACTGTGGTCAGTGGAGCCAAATAGAGCTTGCCTTGGATTTCCAACTGGAAAACAACCAGGGATGGGGGAAAACATGTTAGCAGAGCTGAACAAGCAGTGGTCAAAGAGGAAGAAAAGATTCCAGTTAGCAATTTTCAGCACGGCTCAGTGGGAAGCTCTAATATTCCCTGACCGAGTATTGCTTGCATAAAAGAAGGAGAAACTTAAACTGCTCGATACATTTTCACTGCAGTTTCCAAACTGCAGAAACTCCAAGCAGTTTCAGAAACAGAGGGATGCCAGAGTGGCTGATGGATGCAATGCTGGAGGTGGTGAGGAGCAGAAGGAGGAGGCAATGCTGTCCCTCCCTCCGTGACAGCACCAACCAACCAACTAACCAAACATGACACACAAACCAACCAGGCCAGGTTCAGTTCTCCTAGGAGGTCATTTCCATCCTCATTGATGGCTCAGCCTCTGCTCTCCTTCACGTGCAAGGCACTGTCAGCTTCTTCTGGTCTTCACCCCTCCAAGTTACCACCACAGTTCCAAGCCTCATGTTCCTGTATCCTTTCATGACAGTAACATTGTCCCAAGACAGCCCTTTCCTCTGCTAGCTCTCGGCCAGCTAAAATATCTCTTCTGTGTTCCCAAGTACAACCTCAGCCACCTGATGGGTACCCAAGAGGGCAGCCCTCAGCAGAACCTCTCACCACTCACCTTTTTCTTCTCGCACGGCCGCAGCTTTACAATGTCTTCATCTGTCACAGGGCCCATCGTTTTGATGGGGGAACCCTCCAAGGCACAGGGACTCTCCAAGGCAGCTGGTTTGGGATCTTCTCCATCCGCCGGTAGCACAGGATGTGCTGGGGCATCCCTGGGGCCCTCCTCAGGTGCTGCGCAGTTGGGCACCTCTTGCCCCTCTGTGGAGTCCCCTGAGGTTTTGTTTCCCTTCCCACCATCACCACGAGGCTTGCCCAGACCACGCAGGTACTCGTCAGCCTTCTCAAAGCGGAACTTCTTCTTGCGCAGCCGCTGCTGCAGGTCCTTGGGGAGGTTGTTCCTCACCAGCGACTTCCCTTCCCACTGCTTGGCCAGCTCCACGTTGATGACGTTCTGGTAGCCGTCGCCGAGGTGGGCCTGGGCAAAGCGGCACGTCACGCCATAAATGCACTTGCCGAAGGTCGCGAAGAGCACGCAGCTCTGCCCCAGGTCTGCTGGCTTCACTGCCATGTATTCGTTGACGTCGTGAAGGAAGCGGCACCGCGAGCCGAAGTAGCACTTCTCTGCACACCCCTTCAAACACGGGAGAAGAAGAACGGGTTAAAACCTCTGCTCAGTTCACCATGCCCATAACTTCACACAGCCCAAGCGCTGAGCCCAGAGCCACCCCATCCCAGAAAGGGGCCAGATCGGCCGCTCTGAGCGCCCATCCCTGCCTGGATGGGACGGATCCCTCCCCTCCCATGGCCGGCCACGCTGCGGAATCGCACTGAGTGCTCCGAGGAAGCAGATCGCTGCGACGAGCCCTGGAAGGAAGGACAGCTCCTTAGTCACTGGAGGGATGTTTTAACTGTAGAGTTTCAGAGAAACCAGTATTTTATTTGACTGCTCCATGCCAATCAGCTAGGAGCTCAGCATGGCGCAGCTCCGTCTTTAAGTACCCTCTGGGATATGTTTTCCAGATGTAAGAAATACTTCCCAACAGGCAGGGAAGGTGCAGGGGACCCCGAATCCCTGCAAGCCGCATTCTACCTGCGTCACGGACGGGCACAGCCTGCTCTTCTCGAAGTGATTTGGTTTCATGCACGGCCTGCTCTTGTTCTGCCCGCGGGCTCTCCTCCGTTCCGCGGGCTCCTTCTCCTCCCCGCCGGCCTCCTCCGGGCTGCCTCCTGCAGGGGGCTGCTCCGGCCTCGCTCGCTTGGCCGGCGGCTCCGTCTGCTCGCCGCTCCCCGGCTCCTCCTCCTCATCCTCCTGAGGGGCTTCCTGGCTGCCGGGTGCCCCGCGTGCCCTCAGGAACGCGTGGAACTGCTCCTTGGAAGTGAGGAACCTGCGGGGCGGGAGCCGCTGTCCGTGTGAGGGGCACGGGGGCCTCGTCCCTCCTCCGGGATGGGAAAAGGAGGAAAAGGCGCAGGGGGCAACGGGCCCTAACGTGGGGGCTGCAGCATCCCGGGAGCGAGGGGCTGGTCTGGGGGGCCGGAGGGATTGGGGACACACGGGGGGGGCACCAGGGTCCTGGAGCCCATGGGGCACCGGGCACGGGAGGGGACACGGGAGGATCATCCACGGCAGGAGGGGACACGGGTGGATCAAGGGACCCACCGCGGCGGGAGGGGACACGGGAGGATCATCCACGGCGGGAGGGGACACGGGTGGATCAAGGGACCCACCGCGGCGGGAGGGGACACGGGAGGATCATCCACGGCGGGAGGGGA
>JAUBOD010000146.1:340742-358822 GCA_032353885.1 Nothura maculosa
AGGAGGGAGGGGGGGGGCAGGGGCGGGGCCGGGCACGCGCGGGGCGGGGCGGGGCGGCCGCACTCACCGGGCCCGCACCGGCGCCACCCCCGCCGCCACCGGCGCCGCCATGTTGTCGCACGCGGCGGTGACGCGCGGGGGCCACGTGACGGGGCGGGGCGGGTATAAAAGGGCGGGCTGAGGCGCGGCGGCTCCACAGCGGCGGGTGGAGCGGGCCGGGAAGGGGGGATGTTGTCCTAGCTGCTCTTGTGCCAGTTCCCGCCCCCGAGGGTCCCCAATTCCAGGATGGTCCTTGCCCCGTGTCGCCATTTTCTGCCCTCAGGCTCCTCCTGGGCTGCGCCCCGTGAGGGAGCACTGGAAGTGCTGCTAGGACGAGCTGCTCCTCAGCACCTTGGTTCTGAGGGGAAGCAGGGCTAACTGTGACTGTGATGGAGAGAGAAGCCACCCAAGTGCCTTCATCTTGCGATTTTAATGGGCGCCCTTGCTTTGAGGGGTGCTGCTCAGGCTCTTCCTAGTGTGTGTAGGGCTGCCGGCTGGGAAGAGATGGAGACCTGCAGAAACAAAGACTGCTTTCTATATATGTATCTGTGAATGTATATCAGGACATGTATATAGTCATAGAATATGAATATATACATAGAATATATACATAGAAAAGGATTGGAAGGGACCTTTAGGGATCATCGAGTCCAACCTCCCTTCACACGCAGGGTCACCCACAGCATGTGGGACAAGATTGCATTTAAGGTGGTGTTGGTTTTGGTCCATGGGTTTGAGTTCACGCTTACCAGAATCATCTGTTTGGTTGGGTCTGCACACATATGGCTTCTGCTCCATAGCTGCCACATCTTTCTCCTGTGTTTGCTGCATTTGCAGCCTCTTTCCTGCTCCACAAGACATGGACATGGGAGATGGGAAGAGCTTTCTCCATAGTCCTCTGAATTCCTGCCTGACATGTAGAGACCTGCATCAAGGAAGACCTTCTAGGGACTTAATGTCTCAGGTGATGATGGATTCAGAGCTTTCCTGGCTGCAGTTCTCTCTCCAGCTTTAAGTCAGACTCAGGTCTTGCTTTTACACGTGATATTTAGTCATCCTGCTCATCCTTGTCATTTGACTCGCGCCGCTGCAAAGGAGAGAGGTAGCTGTGAAGTGTGAATATAGGAGAAAAGACCCGTACTCCTTCCCTGTCCTTCCCTCTGCACTGAACCAAAGTGGCCTTAGCAATATCAAAAGCGTCTTTTAGATTCCCAAGAGTCCTGAAAATCACTGAGTTTCATCCTTGCAGCTCAGTGTAGGTCCCAGTGTAGAGGAGGAGAAGGTAATGCTTGTTTCTTGCCTTTAGGGGCTGCTAGAAGCTGGGGGAGAGCAGAGGCACAAGCACCACGTGGGCCAGAGGTAAGTTAGCATGTGGAGCTCAAACCTTGGCATTTCCCTGTTTTCTGGGGCTGTAACTCAGGTCTCTCCAAATGTTCCACCAGAACTGTGCCTGGGGAGGATCTCTGAGCCTGGTTGATCTCTTTGCCAAGGGTGGGCAGGTTGCATGATGGAGACAGGCTGCTGGGCGAAGCGCTTTTGGCTGATTGGATATTAATTAGTTCTGGAGAGAAATATGAAAAATGCACAATACTATTTTAAGCTTCAGCTTGGCGCAGAAAAGGAAGGAAGGAAGGAAATGAGGCCCTGGGGATTAATGAAATGATTTCAGTGATGTTTTTGTGGGGCAGTAAGCCCAAATTCAGAACGCTTTTGACTCGCTGTGCTCAGCTGAGGTCACAGACTTCCACATTTAATCCCTTCTCAGGGCACTGCCTCGGTGCTTTATGAGGCTAAGCCTCAAATGGGTTTCCTGACAGACCCTGGCAGAGGCTTGGGGAGTGGGATAGGAAGCCCCCAGCTTTGCCAGCTCTGCTAGAGCCCCTTGGGCACCCAGTCGGGTCCGGCTCTGCTCTGTGCATTTGTGCAGCAGTGCAGTTGTTTCTGCATCGTGGGGTTGGGGATCAAATGGAGAGGAGCTGATGGGGAGGGCAGAGGACACGGGGAGCATAAAGCAAAGGGAATTTCTGCTGGGTGCTCAGAGCTGTACTCCCTTTGTGGGTGCTTTAACTTTTGTTTCCTGCCTTAACTCTGACCAGGTCCTGCTGAGGTTGGGAGCTGATTGCTACCAAGCTTGTAGTACGACTGCTGGAGCTGAACTGCGTTCGTGGGTAAATATAAAGTTCAAATCGCCAGGGCTATCGCTTCAACATCATTCAGCAGCATGAAAGCGGCTCTGAAGAAAGCCGATACCCATTAACTTGCTGGGAAAGGCCAAGTCAGGAAAAAAGGAAAGGCTGATTACAGGAAGATGTGAGATATACATATATATATACAGGGAGAACCAAGTCAGAAAAAGTTCAGTTAGTTTAACGTCCAAGTTAAACAAGACACATGTATTAACGAAAATACACCTTCCACGAGCTCCCAAACAAAAGTCGGATGTGTCAAGCCCCTGGTTCTGGCTACTACACCCAGGCGTTAGCTGAAAAATGAGGTTTTGGGTAGCAGCCCTAAGCAGTCACCTCTACAGCTGCAGCGAGATGGGAGAGGGGAGGGAAACGGGGACGGGTCACGTTTCTTTGATGTCGTTCACAGCACACAGTTCTGATGTTCTCTGCTAGTTAATGATCTCCATGGGCAAATGTCAGAAAGCAGGTGTGAGATTTTTACCACTGGGTCTAAGCAGAGCTGGGTCCTATCCATCTTTGGGTCCAAGCGAGATCTATTTCTCACGTATATCATCTATTCTTCTATCCCGTCTTGTTTTTAGGGCCCTGTGCAGCAGAGCTTCCAGCCTTCTGCAAAGGAGACTATTCCCATTGCTCATAAATCTCGCTATCAGGAAGCGGTTTCCAAGATTAAAGCTTCAATGTTTCCCCTCTCTAGTTTCATCCCTCGGCTCCCAATTTGCTTCCTCCCGTAACCACCACATCGCATTCACCTCCTAGGTTTAGGAGGATGCACAGAGGGGCTCCGTACCCCATGCCAGACCCCTCAGACACTATTCCACGTCACCTCCATAAGTCTTGCGTGTGGCGCTTTGGACTCGGGACTAAGTGCCTTAGTCCCGAGGTGCTAAGTGCCTGAGCCAAGGCCTTAGCCTTTGCGCAGGCAATGGTGTAATGGAACTCCAATTAAAACATCTCTTGCCATAGTTCCCTCCTGGCGGGTTGAGGAGGAAGTTAGAGCCGTTGGCTCGAGAACAGAGTTGGGAAAGGTCATTATTTGGGCCAGGCCTGGGTGGTTTTAGGACAGACAGTCAGTTTGCTTCAAGAAGTGCATGGCACTAGAAGCCTGTTGTCGGTATTGTGCCACCTGTGATACGGGTGAGCAGGGTGATAATTCCCGAGGGATCCGTGATAATTCCCAAACGATCCGCTGTGCGGAGTCCTGGATTTGCAAAAACCCACCCAGTGCCTAGGGACACTTTGAAGGGAAAGGAATCTGCAGGAAATGTGGGCTCTCTGCGGGGAGGGAGGGGACAGTGTGGGATCCCAAGGCGCTTGGCTGTTGCGCTCAGCCCGTTGTTAGCAAAGCTTGGAGAAGGCTGCGAGTCTTTTCATCAGACCCCAAAATAACAAGGAGCCAAAGCATCCGTCATGGGCGAGGCTGATTTCTTGGCCGGGGCCGGTCTGTGCGATGCAAGCGCCGGGATGTGGCTTTTCCCTGCACTCGTCTGGGTGATGGAACCCACTTATTCCCTCCTCCAGGGAGCTCTCAAGGGTGGGGGGGTCACACCAGGGTCTGGTCTCCCCTCTGTTGTCCAGTCAGTCCCCCAGCTCCCTCCTGCTCCCCCAAACCTGCTGATCCCGGAGCTCACCTGGGGCAGCTCCTTGGCTCACTTGGCTCTGCAGAGGGATCCCTGTCCTTGAACCTCTCCTGCAGCTGCCCGGGTGTTTCCCGGTACCAATTGGCCCATCCTAGATGGTTCCGTGGTGATTTCAGGGTAGTTGGGATGATCCAGGCAATATCTCTTTAGCCTTTTAGGCCGTTTAGCTGGCGTCTTCTAATGCCTTGTAGCAATGGATAAAATCTCTTGTAATTTTGCATGTAACAAAATAAGAGAAAAAAGGAAAAAAAAAAACCCACTGAGGTTTCCTTCTGACATTTAACTTGGGCAGTAAGTGACAAACCGAATAAACATGCCCGTTTCACTGGGACAAAGCTCCAAAACCCTGCTGCGACTGAAATGTTTCATCATTTCCGAAGCAAAATGTTTCACTTAGAGAGGAAAAAAATTAAAAAAATCAAACTGACGCGTTTCAATGTTTTTCTAATTATTTCCCCCCTTTTGGCTGCAGCGATTAGTCAAATTTGGCCCCACTTCCCAAATAGTTGTAGAACCTTCCAAAACTTCTATTTTAGTGTCTCTTCCCGTCACTGGTGAATAATAGTTTGATCTCTGCCCCGCTTGCCAGCCGAGCGCGTGTTCCCGTTCACCCCTCCTGTGTTTATTCTTCCAGGTTTGTTGCTGGGACCTTCTCTGACTCCTCGATGTCCTCAGCACGCTCTCTGCTCACAGAACTTCTCATCGCCGTTGTCCTTCTCCTTCCTCTGCAGACTGGGGCTACCTCTGCCCCTGTCTCGTGCTGGAGGTACATAAGAGGACTCAGATGTATGTTGTGTGCTCTCACGTACTCCTAAAGCCTGAAGACTCTTGCTTATGTATAATACATGTGACTGAAGCCTCAGTGCTCCACAGCACCAACGGCAGGACCTTATTCACAAGGACAATCCGGTTCTCCAAACAGGAATGCCTAGGGGCAGATCTGTGCCAATCCCTCGCGGTCTCTGCCATAATATTTGCTCCAGGTGGGCCATTTTTTTCCTCTCCCAAACCTGGCTGTTTTGAGCACAATTCCCTGGAAATGAGCTGGGGAACTTGCAAACCGAGGGAAGGCAGATGAGCTGGGGGCTTCCCTGCTGCCTCTGTCCTCACATTTGCTCTGCCTGTGTGAGTCAGAGCAATGACATCCGCGGATTTTTAGGGTCACACATGGTTTTGTTTAGCTTCCTAAGCATGGTAGAATGGCCTGCGATGGAAATGTGGTTGTTTGCAGAGATGGCCCCCCAGGATAGAGAAGGCTGAAGCGTGTTCTTTGGTGCATCCATCAGTTTTGGACATTGTCCAGCTTTGACCACAGTTCAGACTTTGTGGTGTCCTTAGGAGCTGTCCTGCTTGATGGTTCCTCAAGCAGGACAGTTCCTCCTCACCTGGGGATGGAACCTCCTAGGTTTCACCTTACACCCATTGTCCCTTGTCCTGTCACTGGCCACCAATGTGAAGAGCTTGGCCCCTTCCTCCCTACATTCCCTCTTCATGTTCGTATGCACATTAATCAGATCCGCTCTCAGCCTTCTCCACTCGACAAGATATCACTCGACATCTTCCTGGAAATAAAGATTTACAAGAAAAGCTGCAATTTAATTTAGTTTCAAAAAAGGAAGTCTTGGTGCTGTGGCTGATATTAAGTCTCTGCATTTTTGCAGACTCAGGTAGATGTCTTTTTCCTTCCTCTTCCAATGGCCCTCTACCTTCCAGAAGGTAGAGGGCCCCTGTTGCCAAGTCATCTAGACTTGGAACAGCCCATGCTGCAGTCGGCATCGTGCTGCAGCACCCAGTGGGGTTTTGCAAGATCACAACCGTGTCCAGTTTTGCCTGCAGTTTCTGCTGCGACAATCAGCTCAGCTGCAGAGGACGTGGGGATCAGCGCAGCTGACGAGCTCAGCCATCCCTATGCTGCTCACAGTCCCTTATGAATGAGTGGAAAAAGAAACAAGTGCACAAGCAGTATTTGCTCCCAAAGAGAGATGGAAGGATGTCATTGAATTCCTCCCTCCTGCAGCATTGCGGGAGAGAGTCAACCAGCTTTGGTTGAGCCCTAATAAATATTGTATGTTAGCTTTAGGGTGCTCATACGGGACAAGAAAACCCTCTTGGCTTTTTGCTGCACTCAACCAGCTGCCGGCAGATCTGCTCATGCTTTTGGAGGCTGAAGGAAGAGCTTTTTGTGAGTAGACCTTGGCAAGCCCCAGGCTGCAAAAAGCCCAGCAGAAAGCGCCTGGGCTTTGGCCGGGCTCTCGCGGGCTGAACGTGAGCTCAGCTACCAGAACTCCCTGTCCTGGTGGGGAAGGAAGGCGATTGCAATGTTTGCAATGAGCCTTGACACTCCCCTTCCTGAACTGGAAAACTTCCCGCCCGTTTGTTTCTCTCTCTGTCTCTCTTTCTCTCCCTCCCGTACGTCTTCTCAGCAGGGACTAATACACTTGCTTTCTAGGCCGGCTTAATAATGACCTGACATTGGATCCTGGTGCACGGGCCTGTGCGCTCCCTCCCGCTGCAGCCTCACAGTGTTGGAATCCCGCAGCTAATTCCGGCTGTGTCCGGAGGGACGGCTCAGCCGTCCCCAATTCCTGCAGGATTCACAGGAAAGGTTTGCTAAAGGATCCGCATTTGTGCCCACATGAAAGAGGTCTCGGGTGCTTGCCAGCTGGCCGGGCCATTGCTGTGAACTTGGTGGCTGGTCAGCACATGCTGCTCCAAAGGCAGCTCCAGCACAGCCCAGTTCCAGGCTGGTAAAAGGGGAGTAAATGCAGGGAAATGTGGGACCCTGTGGAAGAGTAAAGGATAGATGGGGGAAATAGAGGTGCTGGAAGGGTATTTGCACACGCAGGAGTGCAGGGGCTGTGTGGGAAAGCTGAGATTATTGAGGTGTCAGGAGAGATGTCTAGTGTTGTATAAGGGCTTCTATCGCTCCCCACGCTGCCCCTGCAGTAGAGATGGGCTCCCCATTAAAGGGTGCAGACAGCTCTTTGAGCGCACTGAACACAACCTCGCTGGACATAAAAGAAAGCCCTGAAAACTACCCCAAAGAGAGGCTCAGAAATGGGTAGATGATAGTCTGTTCATGCAGGTCTCAGCCCACGAGGCAGGATTGCTGTTGCAAGCGCTTAGACAGCCTCGCAAGTTGTCCAGCCCTAAAACTGCTGTGCTCTGGAA
The DNA here is from genome assembly GCA_032353885.1 of Nothura maculosa. NCBI lineage: Eukaryota > Metazoa > Chordata > Aves > Tinamiformes > Tinamidae > Nothura > Nothura maculosa. Next base: position 347,782 of record JAUBOD010000146.1, read on the forward strand.
TCATTTAATTTTAAGAACAGGTGAAGACTTTTTTTTTAATTATTTTTTTCCCTCAGAGCTTGAGTTTATGGGATTGCTGTATCCATTCCTGTTTGTAGGTAGGGATGCAGTCCCCGAAGCCCTATGGAAAAGCTCGGTCCTCCGAAGGGCTCTCACCCCCCTCTCCCTGCCCTGCATGTCTCTTGCACCAGGCGGCATTTGCTGAGCTTGGCTCCAGGGAGTCTGCCTCGCTGCAGCTGCCTTTGCTGCTGCATCTCTGCAAAGCATCAATATTCATGCGCTTTGTCGGCGCCGAGCCTCCAAAGGAAAGCTGGAGCTGGATCCAGGGCTGGAAAGGGCTTTGTCGGGAGGGGTCTGGGAGCAGCGGGCTGTGCATTTGCCACGAGAGGGGGGTATGAGCCTGGGGAAGGAGAGGGTGCTGAGGGCACCGCAGCCCGGCCCAGCTGCACGGATGGGTCCTGGCAATGGCAAACTGGGTGCAACGGCCTCCTCCTACCCCCAAAGCTTTGTGTTCTGCTGCAGGCTGCCGGCGGGGGATGAGTTGCACGAGGTGCCTTTATCTCTCTCCGCAGACCTTGCTGCAGCTTCATCCCATTTTCCCGGTGAAGGATGGGCTGCCGGCGGATTAAGCCGCGGCGGGGCCGGATAAGTGCAGGCAGGCGGTGAAGTGCACTGTGTTTAGCGGGAATTGTGGCACCTGCGGGGAGGCAGAATGTGTCGGGGATCCCATTTGTCAGGGATGGGGGCGGGTTTGATCCTTCTTGCTTTTCCCCCAGTGTCTCCTTCCCGGCTGACCTTGTGTGGAGAGACTTAGAGCTGCTCATTTCTGCAAGTGCAGCCGGGATAGGGAGTATTTTGCCCTTCTTCCTCCTTTAGACTGGTTAAACATCACTTCGTGGGATGGAGAATGTAGCAAGGGATGTTAATTAGGAATCCCTCTTCTTTTCTGTGGAGAGGTAAATGCTTAAATTCTTGGACTCAGCTTTGCAACTTCCTTTGATCTAAAACTATATGTGCTGCTGTGAGCCTAAGGATTTCTCATCCAACAAACCAACCTCAGATTAAGGGCTGGTCTCCTGGGAGGGCTTCCAATGGGCTCCAAACCCAGCCTGCTTATGAACTACCCAGGAACTTTCTTCTTCCTCGTTTAAGCCTCTTATTCCTGCTCCCAGGCCCCTGCCTGTATCAGCATGGCAGTTGTATGGGGCTAACGTGGTGAACTGGAGCTGGTCCAGGTGAAAAATAAACCTGCCCCTAGAGAGGAATGGGTTTTCTAGGCCCAGTAATGCCTTGACTTTGGTCACCAGCTATGGGAGAGTGGGAAAGTACTCGAAGTGGTTCCCAACAAGGAATTATCAGACTGTCCTTTGAGCATGAAGAGACGTTGCCTGTTCTTCCCACAGCACAACAAGGGCTAGAAACCCCAAAGCACAATCACAGTCCTGAGTCCTTGCAGGCTCTCTAGGTAGTCCTGGTGGAATCAGAATTGGGAATCCTTGATTTATTCTGATTTGTGTTTTTCTCTTCTCTATGCAGCAGCCCTTTGCATAGGCAGAAGCCTTTTGCTTCTCGTGGCTCCATGACAAGCTGTGCAATCGCAGTGTTTGCACTTTAACTCTGCTGTGAAGTATCTTCATGCTCTGGCTACTGCACCGTGATGAATACTAGTCCACCATCCTCATCTAGCAGATGTATCTGGCTCTGTTTGCAGAACTGCTCAACTGCAAAAGGAGGCAGAGCAGCTTGTCAAGGGGCGTTGCTCCCAGGAAGGAGGAGACCAGAACCCTCTTCCACGACGCACTGTTTGGGAGCAGAACGGGCTCTGCTGTGGATGCAGAATCCCGACTGCAGGATCAACAAGATCAGACACACAGATGGACACTTGGAAGAGAGAAAAGCCCCAGGTCATAAAAGCTTTGTTGATCAGGATGGAACGAGAGTCTTGCATTTTGTGGTTTGGTGCTCCAGACCAACAAACAGGATTCCTACATTTGCCTCTCCTAAACTGGGTGATCCTAGGAAAATCTTAATATTTTTTTTTCTCTAAAGTGGCTGTGATTTATTTTTCCAGTGAAAAGATTTGGGTTTTAGAAGATACCAATTAAGATAGAATCTGAAGTTCTTCCATACAGGGCATTGCTTGGATGAGTGTCTTGATTTGTTTTGTTAGTTTTTGTTGGTGTTGACATTGTTGACACATCCATTAGGAGATGTACCAAGGAAAATGAGGAGGAGAGGGGTTAAACTAAAGCAACTTTGCTTTTTGAAATGTCCATTAATCTCCATTTATACAAGGACACTTCTATTTTTTTTCCCCAAAGCTTGCAATTAAAGCATGGTCTAGTTGACCTAGTATGTTGTCCTCCACCCCTTGAGTTAGTACTTTGACATAATGTTCTCAATTGCATTCTTCTGCTGATTTGGGGCTTGCTGGCTTTGTTTGGGACGCTTTTTGAGATCTTAAAAGCATCTTGCAGGGTGAGAATTGTGCCTATCCTTGCCTGGATATATGGTTTATGGGTCATCTTTTTGCATATTCTTCATATGTGCTTCAGATCCTGCATCTTTTGGCTCTGGCCCATCATCGTTGCCTCTGACCCAGGCTCATTTCCTCAAGCACAGATGATGTTGCCACCGAGCAGGTTCATAGGAGCTCTGCAGAATATGCATATGTTGGAATAAAGCTCTTTTTAAGTGGAATGACCTGTTTTCTGCCAGTTGAGCTTGCTGCAGTTGTTTGGGGCAGGATGTGTTGAGTGCAGGACCAGGGCAAATATGAAGCCAAGAGGGCCAGGCTGCAGCAGCCAGAGATTACACTGATTTAGGCTCATGTGGAGCTGCTCTTGGAGCCACTCAGGTTTAAGCATCTTGCTTTGACCTACCTGTGTGTCCAAACTCACCAAGCAAATCAGTACCACAAAGGAAATAAGAACCAAGCAGTCCTGATCCTCCAGGTGCTGCATTTTCTCAGGATAAGTTATTATTGAGCCTGACTTTCCTCTCTTGCACTGGTGTCTTAGGACTGTGGTTGGCAGGCATAATTAACAAGGGCCGGGGTTTGTAATTCCTGGCACAAGAACAGCCTTAATGGATTTGTTCACTTCCCTTTTATCAGCCTTCCCAGCTTGCCTCTTATCTTCTTACTTTGGGGAGGGCTGAGATGGGATTAAAAGAACGTGCAGGTCTGATAAATGCAGAGAGGAACCAAAGAGCTGGGGGCGGATCAATATGGGTCCATCAGCAGGAATTGCAGGGAGCTCGTGGGGCTCGCTAATTAAATTGGGGCACAATGTGTCACAGCAATCGTGAAGCCTCTTGGGCTGCGTGGAGCCCGTGTGAAGGAATCCAGCATTCCCACAAAGCAGCCCGGCACTCTTGTTTTCCTGGCTCCGGGATTTGCCCTCGTGCTGATTAGCATCTTGGGGAAACTTTCCCAGGAATCGCTCTGAAGAGCTGTTGATGCCTCGGAAGAGGCATGGGAAGAAGGCAGTTGTGCTCTTGGTGCTTTCCTCCCTGCACAGATGGACTGGTTGTGGGAACACGCCAGTCGCTGCCGGAGCAGGAGCTGTGGATGCAGCTTGGGGCTGGAGGAGGGAGGGAATGAACTCGGCTGCTGTTTGGTGCAGGGCCAAGACTACCAAGGGAATGGAGACCAGGACTTGGGAGAGCGGCTTTCTCTGTACCTGGAACAACACCAAGAGCATGTCCTGAAGGCTCATCAAGCTCTACCTCCTCCTGCTTTCTTTCATTTCTTTTCTCTCGGGTGTAGACAGCCTTGTTTTCTTCTTCCTATAGACACAAGCACCAAATCTCTGTGCTCTCTGTTGCTTCTCCTGGGGTTAGCGAGGCTCCTAACATGTAGAATGGGGGCATAGGGCAGTTCTGATTATAGTCTCTACCTGCAGCACAGCAAAGACTTTGTGGTGGACGTGGGCACGGAGTAATTTCGTGTGGTAGCGCCAGGCTTTACCAAGCCCTGACACGAGCCCAGCCACAGGCTGGGAAGCAGCTTCTCAAATTGGCTCTTGGAGCAGAAACCTTGTCCCTTGCTTATTGCAAATCAGTTCTCTCAGTTCAGCTTGGGAACTCCAAAAAGCATCCCGGCCTCCCCTGAGGCCCCTCTTTTCAACACCGGCTCTGCTGTCCTTCACTCGTTTCCCCACATACTTTCTCAGGATTCGGTTCCCAGGCACCTCCAGCAAGAACATGGGAAGGGGTTTTCTCTCCACCTGATGCTGGTGGTGCATCCCTGCTCTTCTCCCTTTTGCCTCTCCCTTCCCCTGCTTCCCTCCTTTAATTTGCCTGTGCTTATTTTGAATACAAAGCTCCTCCATCACAGTGTTTACAGTTTGTAAAGCCTTGAGGCCATTGCTTATTCTCCTTCTTATAGCCCTACTTAACCGCTTTGGCTCTGCCTGCCCTTTCTCCGCTTCCAAAGCATCCAGGATGAATCACAGTCCCTGTCCCCAGCTGTCTGCTACATACTTCTCATATCCCAGCAACCCGGTTCCCAGACATTGAAGGAGCTCAGTCAAAAAGTCCTTCTCTTCCTCATCCCTTAAAAGCTCCTCTCTCCGGAGCTGGACTCAGATTTCTTTGCCTCTCCTTTTAGCCGCTCCCTTTTTCTGCTCTGTTTGTTGCGTCCCTTACAGCAGGAAGGGCCCGATCCCCCTATTTCTGCCTGGGTTTCCACTCGCGTCTTTGCTTGGTGGAAGGTTTCCTTGGGCCTTTGCAAATGGAATTGAGGCCAGGAGTTGCTGGGAGATTCAGAGGAGCTCTTTAAGAAAGGAGAGAAGCCTGGCAAGGTCTTTCCTGCTAGAGAGGATCATCATTTTACCCCTTGGTGACGCTCACTTGGCTAAAGGGGTTGCTGTTGAGAGCGACGCTCCACAAGCCTCTCGAGCCTCTCAAGCTTGGAACAAGCCCTGAACAAGATCCATCTCTTCTGCACAGTGCCCAGGAAATAGCGAGTTCAGGTTGGATAAACTGCGTAGACGTTCCCCCTGCCAAGTCCAGTGCTCAGAGCATCTCCGTGAGCTTTGGCAGCTCTTGCCTGACTTGGTGCTGGCCCTGGGCTCATCTCACTGCCACCAGCTTTAATGTTATCAGTTTGCCTTGTATCTACTTTTCCGTATTGACTTTTGCTGTGGTTTCCCCATGTCTCTCCCTCCAAGTGTTTTATTCTCCCTGTCTCTCCCTCCTGGTCAGCTCTAGAGCAGAAAAACCCTGGTTCCATCTTTGCAGGAATCCTCAAGCCACATTCTCTGTATGAACAAGTGAAGTGAAGGAGCTGGTGTTTGTCACTGGAGACTGAAGTGATAGGAGGACATCTGTGATGAGCAGAAGGGTCAAAGGATCAGGTTGTGGGCAGCTGAGCCTTGTGCTTTGGTCTGAGATGGAGCGGGAGCAAATTGTGAATCCTGGCATCAGGGAGAAGGACCCGTGTCTTTGAATCAGGACTGGTGGAGATGAGGAGCCAGGCAAGTGGATGGATTAACCTGATGGAGCAGCGCTGGAGCACGGCTGGAACTGTAAGAAGCCAGAGAGGCAACAAGTGCCAAGTCTATGCTGTGGAGCAAGAGTGAGGGCAGCCAAAGGGCAAGGAGTGTTGAGCTTATAAACAAGGCAGGGGCCAGGAGAAGTGGCAGAGGTAACTCAGCCCTGCAAAGCCCTCCTAGGCTAGGAGACCACAGAGGGAGCAAAGCAGGTCTGTGCAGAGCAGGGCAGCTCTGCACTTGCTGTGGGCAGCTGTTTGGCATCTAGATTGGAGCTTGTCCACAGGCTGGGTGCATGAGGAGACTTGGGGCAGTTGAGGGCAGCGGTGCTGAGGTGGGGACACCGTCAGAAATCCTTCCCGTTGGGTCAAGCAGAGTCCCTGGGGCGGCCAAAGCAGCCTGCAGTGCAGGTGAAGGCTGCACCCATGGGTGAGGGCTGTGGAACAGCAGTGCATCCTTTCTCCTCGACCTTGGCTGCTTTCTTGTGGTGGAGAGGTTCTCACGGACGTCACGTCCCACTGCTGCTTGGGCTCTCTTGACCGTCTTATCCTGAGAACATGTGCTGTTGACCCGGGGCTGGCAGGAGGCAGAGCTCGAGAAGCACAAGGTCCCGTTTGTCCCAGTGCTGCTCACGGGAAGTGAGGACAGTGGCGGGCAGGGAGGACAAGCCAGGCCAGCTCAAAATAGACTCCTTGTCAGCGTTTTCCACAAGACCTCCAAGCCTCCTTATCTCCCCACTGCTGTTCTTTGCAGGATGAGTTGCAGATGGAGCAGCCTCGACAAGCAGCGTCACTTCGGTCAACCCAAAGCTTCCTGTTGCCCGAGCAGCTGTTTGAGGCCATTATCCCAAGGGACCTCTCCTTTAGCAGGACTAATTGGGTGGAAGTGAAACTGGCCCAGGAGTGGAAGAGGGGAGCAAGAAACTGGCTTTGGAACCAGCAGCTTTAGCTGAGTGTTGGCATATGGCCTTGGTAAACTGATAAAAACATGCAGGTATCTGGGGTGGGGACAGTAATCTATTCTTGTTTGGGGCTGGAAGAGGGTCTAGTAGCTCTCACACTGTAATATCCATGTCATCCCTGTCAAAATAAGTGTGTTCCCACTAGGAAGCAGGCAAGTATCCTACTTTGCTGTTGGGAAGAGCAGCCCTGCTTCCTGGGCTCTTCCAGTGCACGCTGTGGAAACTGGGACCTGTTTCTGTGCTCAGCCTCCCCAAGCCATGGGCTTCTTTCTAGCTCAAGGCAAAGTCTGGCCGGGAGACCTCATGGTACTTTCTGCAAGTGCTTTCCTGACCGAGTCGGATTTTCTTGTGGCCTTAATGAGACATCTGGGGGCAATTAGCTTTCTGGTTTATTGCATGCCTGGCCTTTCTCGTTGAACGTGGCATGTGCTGGTTCTCCAGCCCCATCCTGGGAAGTGGGGAGGGAAGGCAGGAGGGGCCGTGCAGAGCTTTGCTCCCATCTTTCTCCCTTCCTGATGTTCATCGCTGCTCTGTGCCTTGTGTCCGTACGGAGTCCCGATCCAGGCATAATCTCAAATCTGGAGGCAGGGGAAGATCCGACACGCAGAGCCCAATCCTGCTGTGACCTGTGGCTCTCAAACAAGTCCTGAGATTAAGTTGAGCCTGCATCCCACCCGCAGGATCCTGAAGTTTCCTACAGTAAGTGATTACAAAGAGGATTAAATATAAAGCTTTGCTGCTGCAGTAAATCATGTTTTTCATAGCTTCAGACTACGCAAGGAGAGGGGAGACCGCACAGCCCAACAGTTCCCGTGGAGTACAGTATTGTTGACCCCAATTATTTCCAAGTGATAAATCACCACCTCTCCCTGATCCATCATAAACTACTAGATTTTGTGTTAGAAAACAAGCAGCCTTCCTTGAGGAAAAATAATCGGTGTCTTTTTTCATTGCCTTGTAGTTCTAGGACTTTTGGGCTGGTGGTTTTGAGATTTTCTCTACAACCGCACGAGTTCCAAAGCTTCGCTTAAGGAGGTGTGTGATCATGAGCAACTGAGGCTGTGAGATACGCACTGAAAGTCATGAGACCGACACCGTGTGTGGAAGGGCTCCCATCACCAGGAGCCGTTCCCTAAACGAGGTCTTTAATCATGGGATTTCACTGATAACTTAGCATGGAGTTGCCATTATTTTTGTTCTACTGAGGGGGAAACTGAGGCACAGAAGGGTGATGTTCCTTGGTCCATGAGGTCCCAGTATCCAGAGCAGTACCTGTGCTGCTGGGAATGCTGGTGGGCCAATGCTCAGGAAGCACCAAATGGAGAAGGTAGCTGGGCAGCTGCCTCATTATGATTGCTGAGAACAAAACTTCACATTTTAGGCAAATTGATGATCCCTTCCTTTAATTAATTGACCAAAACATGTGGACCCTCAAAAACACTCCAAGAAATGTATTAGCAATCCTTCAAGGAAGAAAGGGAAGGCGCATTGAACGATTCCCCTGAGAATGCCAATGCTTTTATTTTTTGTCTTTTATTTTCCCCCTTGTAGTTCACTTAATCAGTTAATGGGCTTTGCTGACAGACATTTATCAGGCTGAACATGCTTTCCCTGGCCTTGGAAAAACAGAAATCTTTACTCCTGGCTCCAATAAAAAATCCAGCGCAACGTCCCTGAGCGAGTTGGCCGGAATATCAATCCTTCTCTTGGCATCTCGGCTCTGGGAGTCGTTAGGAAGAGAATGGCAAAAGCAGAAGGCAGAGCCACCCAAGATTGGAAGCAGGCCTGATTACTATTATTAATTCTCTTTTTTTAGGCAGAAATTTCATGTGTTTCATGAGCTGAGGGGTGCAGCTCTCCAGCAGATCTGCCCCAGCACAGCTCCAAGTGATGGGAGCAAGCCCTGTACTAGCATGGGAAAGGATTTCTGGAGCAAGTACTCAATGGTGTGCTCTGGTCTGGCACTGCCGTGTCCACATGAGGCTTCACGGTCACCTCTGTGTCAATGTCCAAGCTCCAGCATCATGACCGTGTTGCCCATCAGGAGAAGTCCCCCCAAAGCCAAGGAGGCTCCAGCCTGGTAGTGACCTACTGCTCTCGCTCCACGTGCTTCCCTCCCTGTTTCTAGAGCAATCCATCCTCTCGTTTAGAGCACTTGGCACCCGACAGTTTTGATTTGCTCCTTTTTTCCCTGGAATTAGAATGTTGACAGCTCATTCCCCAAATCTGCCACTGGATCTGGATTCAATGCAACTTTTAGCCTCGTCTAAAGCAAGTGCAAATCAATGGAGGCACATCTCCGAATTAACCAAACTTGGCCTTACCAAAATATCTGTTAAGCACAGCTCAGGAAAGCAAAACAAGTGCAAATCAATGGAGGCACATCTCTGAATTAACCAAACTTGGACTTACCAAAGTATCTGTTAAGCACAGCTCAGGAAAGCAAAACATCCAGGGTACATTAGACCGTGATGTTGGATTTATTGTCAAGGCAACAACCCGTAACTTGCAAGATGACAATGCCCACCATAAATACCATTAGACATTCTTTCCATGGCTAATGAGAATGAGGATTGATGGGCTCTTCCATCCTCTCTGGCACTGCTGGCAATTATTAGAGCCTTCCATTTCTTCTTCTTTGAGGGCTTCAAGGGAAATTTTATGAGGAGTGCCTGCTTTTTTTGTACATCTGGGGAGTCCAAACAGGTTTACATGAGCTCTTTCTTGCTCTATATAAATTTATTTAGAAAAATATATTAAACATATTTTATATATATATATAAGGTATGTGTGTGTATAGACTAAAGCGAAATCAACCCCTATTCTACTGCTCAGGGCTGGGATCTGCAAATTCACTTTGGTGAGTATTTCTTGCCAGACGTTAGGTGAGAGTTATATGTGGAGGAAGGTTTTTAATTAAATGGGTGTTTGTGAGCTGCTGGGGGGCTTTGGCCACTGTCTTGCAAGGAAATAAAATGACCTCATTTGTGAGAGCCGCAGGGTGAAGGAAACCAGTTTCCGACCTGCTGGAGTTGCGAGGAATCTGCAGAGGAACTTGGTGTTCCCGAAGGAGAGGGCAAAAAATATGGATTTAAGATGACAGTCCCCTGGCCCTGGGTTGGGAATAGGCAGGAATGGAAGCAGAAAGGACCTCCGTGGATATGGGATTAGTCCTGCTGCAATAGCCTGGGTGTTGAGCTGCTGAGGATGGGCAGTTGCAGCTGGACAGATGGGTCGAAGGAGGAAATCTCAGTCCTAGCAATGGAAGTGTGGGATAAATCAGAGCATCTCCACCGAAACTAACTGAGCTCGGGTGATTTACACCTGGTCAGGATCGGTGCTGTTGTCCTGGGAGATGATAAAAATGATCCAGGCCCTTCCAGCCCTGCTCTGCAGCAACTGCTGCCTGGCTTTAAATAAGAAACAGGCCTAGCAGCGCTTCCAATTTACCCAGCATTGCTCTCTCACGAATCTCTGAGCATTTGTTTTGCTGGCTCAAGAGCGATAGGAACTTGCACATCTTGAGCAATGCATTATTCAAAGTGCCCTGTCTCTTGCTGCAAAATTTCATTTGTGGTTCCTAGGTTTGGGCTTTGACTTTTGTCGTTAAATTCCAGGCAGATCTGATTCATTCTTGGGGAACGGATGCTGGATCATTACCTCCCTGCTAGGACGTAAGCCCTGGCTTTACAAAGCCGTGCCCAGACCCTGGCCTCAAGTCTCCTGGCTGCTCTTGCACGGCTCAGGTAACAGCTCTGCCCCTTGGCCACGGGCTTCAGAAACCTGCTGAGATGTTGACACGCTGCATCCCTAATAGCTCCTAGATAGGAATAGGACCCTGGGCTAAGGATGGCTTCATCCTTCCCTTGTGGAAAGCAAAAACAAAACAAAAGCCCTAATTTTGGCCGGTTAATGAAGGTCTGAGCCTCAGTAGAGGAAACCACCATGAGGTTGGCACTGGCTCCAGGCGTTCACAAGCAACATGGGCCCTGCTGAGCCCACCTTGGATAAATACTTGGAACTCCCCAGGGAAGCTAATCGTGTTGAATTATGTAAATTGCTGCAACCTCTGTGGTGAGGCTGGGAAACCTCGGGTTTTCTTTCAGCCAAATCAGGAGTCCTTGCATGGCCATCTGAGGGTCTTAACTGTGTTGAAATCCAAGGGAAAAGCAGTGTGGAATTGGTCGTGAAGGAGAGTCATGAAGCACTGGGTGTGTTTCCTTGCTGCTTTGGAAAATGATGGTAAATCACCTCCAAAGTGGGAGATAGGGGCTATAGTTTGGAAGCTACAGGAACCAGTGACCCCAAATCCAGCAGCTGGTTTGTGGCAGCGCTCAGCAGGGCTGCCCTAAGAGCACAAGGCAAGGCTGCAAGGCGTGGGGGTGATTCCTGCTTCGGTTTCTCCTAACAGATCCCTGTGGTTGCGCGTTCACACTGTGCAGCAAAGGGCGGGCCGCTCAAAGCCAACATAAACAGTCCTGGGGTCTGGCTGGGGCGCTAGGAAAACAGCGAGCGCCGCGAGGGCTTGGGTGAATGCGCTCAGACACGACCATGATCCCGTCAGTGCTCCCTGCACGCGAGGCTC
>JAUBOD010000146.1:408765-422496 GCA_032353885.1 Nothura maculosa
AATGGGGCGCACCGTAAGAGGAAGACCCTTGTTGCGCCTGAAATCAACATTTCCCTGGACCAGAGTGAAGGCTCCATCCTCTCCGATGACTTCTTGGATACACCAGATGACCTGGACATTAATGTCGATGATATTGAAACACCTGATGAGACAGATTCCCTTGAATTCCTGGGAAATGGGAACGAACTGGAATGGGAAGGTAAAAGACCATTGCTCAGAGCTGGATTGCATAGTGTGATCCTTGCTTCTCCTCCCAATTCCTGGGTATCCTTGCTGTGAAAGTGCCAAGGAGGAGTGACTGCACATATTTGCAAAGATGTTGATAAGCCTTTTGTGACTGCAGATACTCCAGGCAACGTGAAATGTTATTTCTATTGCAAATTGTCGTGAGTAAAATTGATAAAAACCCCAAACTTGCACATCCCTAAGCGAGTGGTGACGCAGCTCACCCACAGCCTCGTTGCCATCTCCTGCTTTACACAAAAGCTCTTGCAAGAGCCTCTTGAGACACAGAGCAAATAGCCTGTTTTACCCACAGCTGATCCATGCATTAAGAGCTGGATGTGTGAGCACGAGGTCGCTCCCTCCGGTCCCACAGAGTCATCCACCAACCCGTTCTCCTTCTCTTCTCCAGATGACACTCCCGTAGCCACAGCCAAGAACATGCCTGGGGACAGCGCAGACCTGTTTGGGGACAGCGGAGCAGAAGATGGGAGTGCTACCAATGGACGGCTCTGGAGAACGGTCATCATCGGAGAGCAGGAGCACCGCATCGACCTGCAGATGATCAAACCTTACATGAGAGTGGTGACGCACGGAGGTGAGGGAGAGGGAGGCCTGTCCTGCTCTGGTGGAGACTTTTCCTCAGTATATTTTTGCAAGCTGGAGAGATGTAATGACTGGTTATTTGGGTTATCCTTAGCTTTCCCTAAGGATAACCCAAGGATAAGGTTATCCTTAGCCAAGGACTAAGGATAACAGCTATTCCTCCCTTTGTCTCTCAAATGGCAGACAAGCTCAGAAGCAACTTGCCTAAAAGATCTATGGACACTAGCAAAGTTTCAATAGATAAAAGCAGTAGCACAAGTGGCTGTGATCTTAGCTAGGAATACACCCTGACCATCTCTTCTGGATGCAGGAATCAGCCCATGCCTGAGTCTTAATTGCTTGGTAGCTCAGTGCCCAGCTGGCTCTGCATGGACATCCAAGAACCAACATGTCCAAAGCAAGCGACTCTTTCTGAGATCTGAGCATAGCCAAGCCATGACTGAGGGTGCTGTTCTTTGCTTTGTTCTTTGACATTCCTTTTATTCTGTTCCTGAACCTCACATTTGTGGCCTAAGCCAGAATCAGGGGCAGAGCTTTCTGCATTTCCATCTTAGAACAAATTGAAGCTTGGCAGCAAGTTACCAAAAAGGTTCTTGTGTCTCCTCCTGAATGGACTCTTACTTGGTACCGTCTCACTAATAGTAATGTCTCCTCAATCCATCTCCAATGTCAATATGCTGGATCTTAGCCCAGTGGGTTTGAGGCAAAGTACAAGGCATCCAGGAGTGACAACTGCATCTCCCCATAAATCTGCAGGAAATAGGTCTGTACAGGGACAAACACTTGAGGCTGGAACAAAGGCAAAAGCCCAAATTTGGCAATACAACTTTGCTGATATTTCTCCTTGCAACCCTTGCATCTCCCCATGCACAGAGCCACCAGTGTTGTCTATATCTTTCTTTCCTAGGCTACTATGGAGAAGGTCTCAACGCCATCATTGTCTTTGCTGCCTGCTACCTCCCAGACAGTAACCTGGCTGATTACCACTACATCATGGAGAATCTCTTCTTGTAAGTCAAAAATCAAGTCCAGTGAAGAAGAAGAGGGCAAGAAAGATAACCTGGGCTCTGAGGAACCACTTTCTATATATTCATTGCATAGGTAGTCTTAGCTGGAAAACAGTTGCCAGGCCAAATGCATCTGGCTTGCAGCTGCAGACTCAATAGAACATCATTAGCTGAACCATCATCCCCAACATGTGCATGAGTTCAATAAGTCAAAGCATTCAAGTATTTATTGTTAATTATGGCAGCGATGGACTCACAACCAGGCTAGAACATATGTAAACTATTGCTAGGCAGAACAACACAGGGATGTCCATCATGCACATGCACTGTGCTAATAACCAGGCAACTCCTGAGAAATCCCCCTAGGCATCCTGAAGAAATTCCAAGAGAGCATAAAGCATAATCCAAGATCTACAAAGAAAGGAGCTAGAGTCTTTGGGGGGTATGACACATGTACCTGAGAACCTCCAAGGGACCTTTTCTGAGTTTCATGTCACTGATGCTTCTGCCTACCCAACAGATATGTGATCAGTAGCTTGGAGCTGTTGGTAGCTGAGGACTACATGATCGTGTACCTAAACGGAGCAACGCCACGGAGGAGAATGCCAGGTCTTGGCTGGCTGAAGAAATGCTATCAGATGATAGACAGAAGGTTAGACCCTATCAGAGCTGCCTCTCCACATTCCCCATTGTCTTTTCACATTTTCTCTGATCTGTCTTCATGGCCTTTCCCCACAACCCCTATTTCCTCACTCCCTGTCCTCTGTAATTTCTTCCTTTGTCACAGTTTCCTGACTTCCTCTGCCTCAGGCTGAGATCACCATCTCCTGCTTCTCCTTCTTTTCTCCTTCCTTCCCTCATGAGTTCCTTCACAGAGGACAGTAATAGAGTACCCAAGCAAAGCAAGCAGGGCAGACCTGGTGGTGGTAGCCAAATTCAACCATGAGTCTAGACCATCAAGCAACCTTGTGCTGATGAGGCAGAGCTGAAGTCAAGCTAGGAAAGCAACCTACAGGTCGGGGAGAGGCACAGTGAGGGCAGTCAGGCTCTAACAGAGCCCAGGGACTGATGAGCAAGTCCTAGCAATGAGATACATCCAAGGTCAAACTGGGAAGTCAGGCTGCAAGTCAAGGGGCAGATCAACAGGGACTATGGCCAGATCCATGCACGACTGTGGCTAAGCTGGAGACCAGCATTCCTACCATGACCCAGGCCTGGGCTTAAATGGGGCTTCTGACCCATGGGCTGAGGTTTGGGGCAAAAAACCCTGATAGTAAGGTCCATCTACTCCTAGTAACACCCTCAAGACCCTGGTAGAGTGTGAGTTCAGGAGAAAGTGCTCTGAGCCTGACCTTCTGTCACATGTTTTTTCCACAGACTGCGCAAAAACCTCAAAGCGCTGATAATCGTGCATCCGTCATGGTTCATCCGGACAGTGCTGGCTATATCCAGGCCCTTCATCAGGTAAATATGACATGCTCCCAATCTCAGGTCGGTTTTGCAATGGAAATTTAACCTCATGAATCAGGCCTTAGGCTAACTTTTAACTTGTAGTGGCCAAGGTGGGACTGTCCAACATTTGCCTGATAATTATAAGGACAGCTCCAGAAATGGTTTTATCAGGAGATACTTCACCGATCTGGATCCCAATCAAACTTTCTTGCAGCAGGTGAAGTCTAAGGACTACAAAAGACCAGGTTCTCTGGGTAGTCCTCAGACCTTCCAGTAGGATGCACTACCCAGAGTGAAAAGTGGGGCTGTAGCCAGGTGACCTGACATCCCACCACGCTTTATAGTCATCAGCCTATTGGCATTGTGAGGATAGGGCTACATATGGACCACAAAGGGTGCAGAAAACTGCCCTCAACTGAAGTGCAGTTTTGCCTCCTCTGTTCAGATTTATCTCCCTGCTCCCAGCTTTGATCTTGCCTAACAACAGCATCATGTGCACCATGTGGAAAGTTCTTACTGATTTCCTAGGCAGAGAAAAACAAAATAATCCCTCAAGCACTCGCTCTTTCTTTTTCTCTACCAGCGTGAAGTTTATCAATAAGATCCAGTATGTTCACAGCTTGGAGGAACTGGAGCAACTCATTCCCATGGAGCACGTGCAGATCCCAGACTGCGTCTTACAGTAAGTGTCATGGGGACTCTCGGGTCTAGAAGGGTTTCAAGATGCCTGGAGCAAAAACCCTAGATGATGGGAGATTGGAGATTGTGGTTAGTGAAGACCCAGGTGCCCGAAACATAGAGCTTGGGGCAAGTGTATCATGCCACATTGGAGCCTGCATGCAGAGCTCATTTGCAGTCTTGGCCACCTTCAGAGCAAACCCTGCACTTCACTAAAAGTCAACAGTATCTCCTGGCAGAACCTAAACTCTTTTTCCTGTTCATTGCAGATATGAAGAAGAGAGAATCAAGGCAAGAAAAGAAAGGTAAAATGAACTTCTGGTGGGGACAGAGGGTAGTTTGTTTTCTCGTGATGCTCTTGCTCTTCTCCTGGCTCACATAGTTAATTTTTATAACCAGTGAGTCCCAGTTCCTCATATTCTGGTACTTGGCACCTTGGGTTAGCGCTACGTCTGTGCTACACTAATGCTGCCCTGCGGCATTGAACTGAATGGGAAAGGCCGCAGTGGGAGGATTCCATCTAGTCCTGTGTTAACCAGGGAAAAGCGAGTCGTCCAACCAAAATTCATCAGCTCCCTCCCGCAGAGGCCAATGGAGGCATCTTGAAAGCATTATGATTATCTATGTATAATCATAGATACTTAGATACTCTACTTTTCACACCCCTAGACAACAGATTTCAAATGTCATTTGCTTTTACAGGGCAGAAGAGAAGCAAGACATGGCTGAGAAGGAAAGGTAGCTATTTTTTGATATTTATTCTTCACTTCAAGAATAGTCTGAGCACTGTTGTGTAGTGAGACCAATCCCACCAGAGGGTCAGGCCATGCACCACGACCACCACCTTCCTGATCACACTGATCCCAACTTCTGGTTTCCAGTTTAGCTACAGATCTTTGGCTAAGCAAAGGTCTCATGGCATTCTGCTGTGGCACTTGAACCTTGGTGCAACACAGAGGTCCAAATACCTTAAGTGTGTGTTAACAGTGAGATATAGGGCTGCAACCTGAAATGGGAAAGAAAATTCTAGGAAGGGTTGGGAGCCAGTGTCAAAATCCTACTCCAGATTTATTTGGCCTGGATTTGGCTCTGTTTCAAGCTTGGCACAGCTGCACCTTTTTTATTCTCTCTAGCTAGATCCTGAGGGGAAACGGTGGTTATTGCTGCTCTTCTCCTCCCAGACAGCAGGCACTTTGATCAGGGTTGCTGGGCTCCACTTGTGTGATCTGATGTGTTGCAAAGAAACGCATTAGGACAAGTAGTCTGTGGCGAAGACTCACTTCTTGTTCTGATAGTTCTCTCCCAAGCAGGCCTGTGCCCCCAGCAGTGGAGGACCAGGAAACCAGGTTTGACTAGTTCTTCATTTCTTTCATTTGCCCTCCCTCAGCTATGGGATGA
This sequence comes from Nothura maculosa, assembly GCA_032353885.1. Classification (NCBI taxonomy): domain Eukaryota; kingdom Metazoa; phylum Chordata; class Aves; order Tinamiformes; family Tinamidae; genus Nothura; species Nothura maculosa. The sequence continues at coordinate 414,129 of JAUBOD010000146.1, forward strand.
TTTCATTGCATGTGTAACCCAAGACCAACCAGAAAGGCAAGACTTAGATTCCAAAGCTCTCTAACCCAATGCCCTTCATCTAGCACAGAAGAGGCACCAACCCTTTCACATGGGAATTCACTGCAAAGCTCCTTTTCATTGCCCTGCAGTAACATCTTCATGGTCTACACGCTCAGGAGAAGTCCTTAGAGAAGATAAACACCCATTAGAGCTATGAATGACTCTGTTCTGGCCCTGCAGCGTTGCTGTGGAGGATTACACCCAAGCACATTCATATTTTTGGATATTAGGGGGAAGAACAAGGTGCACGTTTACAATTGGCTTCCTAAAAATAACTTTGCCTTTCTGCTTCTCTTCAGCATGTCATGAAGCCAAGTGCAGCGGAGCGGCTGGAGTAGGAGCGCGACGCAGCCTGGCAGCCACCCATGTACATGACCTTTTGGTGTAAGACCTCGTCGCCATCTCATGCTGGGTTCTGTAAGCTGCCTCCCTTGTCCCGGACATGCAAAGTCCTCTCAATGTTTTGAAACGCGTTTTCCTGAAAAACAAAACAAAACAAACATCAACAGAGCGAAGAATGGCACTTTTCAGGACAGGTTCTAGTGTGTTTCAGTAAGAGCTGTAAGTAGTGCAAATAGATACCATATTTCCTCCTAGCAAGTTAAGAACATCCTGCAGTCCATTAGGCATCAGCCCAGAAAGAGATATATTTTTTGTTTAAATTATAACCCTTCCCTAACTTGCTGCTGGCCAGCATGAAGACATTTTGCTTTAAATTGCACACCCCTTTCCTCTGCGTGGACATCATGACAGCCATCGCCTCAGAAATAACTAACACGGGCAAGGCAAAAAGGGCATTTTGGCCCTTTTTGGATTTGGTGTTAGTTTGTCCCCGTAAATTCCAGGTGAGCACTGGTCCACACACCTGTGCCAGCCTTGGCATCCCCAGTTGATCCATTATCAGCCCAGCTTTGATGGTAACTCATAGTGACCCTTTCCTATGAGGAAATGACACAGTTTTCATCTCGTCCTGGTTTGTGAAGCACTCTGAGACTTTAGAAAGAGGGTCCCATAGAGCCCGGCAGCCTCTGCAGAACCTTCTTAGGAGCTTATTCCCACAGCAACGCACACACACACCAGAAAGGTCTGGTTTTAAGAAGGAGCCTGACGGGCAGGAGAGCTTTTCATCTCATCTTTCCATGGAGCTCATGGTACTGGACAATCATTCACTGTTAATACCTCCTCTTGCAGAGACAAGCTCATAAATGTTTGAAATTTGCCACTTTCCCTCCCTGGGTAATGAGGGTCTCATCCAAAAGACACTTGCCCCTGGGCAAAGCCCAGGTGGAGAATGCTGCAGGTACGAGGCAGGACGTTGCATCTGGGCTCAGCTTCACAGCAGATGCAATATTGGGATTCTGCAACTTGGTCTTTTGGCATCCAGGAGAATTTCTGTGAGCAAAAAGGATATTCTGAGAAGCAGCAAAGCTGGAAGGGTCTTCTGCAAGCCCTGATTTCACCAGAGCCAGTCTACATGAACGGTCTCACATGCCCAAGGAGAAGTCCTTTGCAGAGGTCTGCAGATGAAGAAGATTCCCCCCGTTTAGGAATATAATCAACCTGGCACCTCTCATTCGTGGCTGTTTGCGATGAACACTTGGCTTTGCAGTTCCCCAGGGGATCACTGAGGCAAAGCAAAGCTTTACCTCACCTTGGGCATCTCCTCTCTGCATACACAAGCATCTCCCTCTTTTCTGTTCTTCCTTCTTTCTTCTTCTGCCTCTTTCTTTGGTTTTCTTGTTTTCCTTTCAATGCAAAACGCTGTCACAGATGAGATCTTTATTTTCCTGGATGCTTCAAAGGAGCAAAATCTGCTCCCTTTGCACCCCATTTGCTATATGTTTTTTCCCCATCTCCTGAGTAGAAAGATCTTAGCGGGAAACTTCACTCCAGGATGTATTTATTGAACAGAATTTTGCATGAAAAGAGAGAATGGCATCCACAGCATTAACCCAGCAGCTGAAGATGGTGAAAGCTTCATATTCCATCTCCCCAGCATGTTAATAAGAACCAAGCAAGCATCGATTCACCCAGCTTTGAGATTTCATTCATACTGGCAATGTGAATTAAAGCAAAAAAAAAAGACAAGTAAAAAAAAGTTAAAAAATCAGCACTTCAGCCCTTCGGAGCTCAGGTTTTTGCTGAGCAAAACCACCTTCGAATGAGAAACAAACTGCAGCTTAGACTCCAAATCTGCAGTCACAAAGCTCCTCCTAACACCAAGTATGGGACTTGATGGTCTCTCTTTGGTGGTCCTTAAGCCCGGATTTTCTCTTGAGACTGGTTCCACGCATTGCCCTAAGTCATCTGCTGTGCTTTTCACGAAGGCATGCAAGATGCTGTAGAATTTTGAGCAGAGAAAGGGAATTTTAAAATCATATAGTGAAGCAAGTTGGTAGAGCATTTACTAGATGTTTAAGAGTACAATCCTAGAAACCTTTTTTTTAGATTTTTTTTTTCTTTTTTTGGAATCTGTAGTAACTAAACACTTCAGTGAAAAACGTTCACAACATAACCAATATGGAAAATGTTGCTGGTATGGAGCACATGCACAGGGAAGATAAAAATCCAGATTACTTTTATATATTTCTTGATCCTGACTAGGAACCATATCAGAAGAATAGAATTGTTTTTTGTCTGCTCTGATTTTTAAGAAAGGAAAAGACGTGTCCACATTTTCAGAAAAACTCCAAAATGAGAAGAGCTGAAACGACTCATTTTTAATTTTTCCTCAAGAAATCCCTCCAGGACAAGGCTAAGGGTTCAGCTGTTCCAATGGACATATCACCAAGTTCATCTCAAGATGTGGCAAAGGTAACGCACTTAAATACAGAGGGCAATTTGCAACTCTTGGAGATAATTTTTCAAAAAGTGCACTTTCCGACAAAGTTCCGTAGAATGCACTAGATTTTAATTTTTAAAAATTGTATGTGTATAAATTTTCTGTCCCCAGATGAATGTTTCTATATCTTTCCACCTCAAAAACCCCTGCAACTCATGTCAGGTAAGGAGTTTTATGTAAAAAGTGCATTTTTATAGCAACAACAACAAAAATGTATCATTCACATAGGGGCAGCAATTTTAGATATTGCTTGAAACCAAAGGAGCTGATTTGTTTTTGGATGGAGACCCAATGTTCACGGTGGCAGCATCCCTTTAGCAAACACACAGCAGCCCATTGGCGTTTGACAGACCCAGGCAGGTTTCAGGTAATATCAGGTCTATATATTGTAATAAACCCAAATAAATGCAGCCCAAAATAGGCCAAAAACATTCATCTGTGTTTTAAAGATTGCAAATTCTATCTGTCAGTGGAGGCAAGAGCAGGAGCCCCAGGGCCACAAGCTGAGAGGTCCAGGCACTGAGGCCAGATGATCAGGTCGGTGCAGAGTTGTCAACCTCAATGCTTTAATTCCAGGGACAAGGTTTATCTTAAATCCTGTATCTTAAATCTTTATCTTCAATTTAGCTTAAATCTTCAATCTTAAAGGTGGTGGAAACCATTTTAGAATTTCTTTTTGCCTCTTCCTTTAAGAAAGCTGGTATCAAAGCCAACTTCTATGGAAGTTTGTCAGCCTGTCTCTATATTTTCACCATAGATGTGGTTTATAAAAGAGACCTTCAAAAGAAATATTGTATACAAGAAAAAAAAAAGGAAAAAAGTCAGTAAAAAAGTGCATTTACGTTACTTTTGGCAGAGTGTGTGTGTGTAGATATATGTATACACACATATATATGTATATACACACATATATTGGCCATCATTCAGAGCCAGTCATGGTACTCGGTCCAGCCTGCTGAAATGCTGCATTTCCATAACTTCATGCTGTGGCCACCAGGTCCAGGTAGGAATCACCTCCATTTGGGACTTGCCAGGAATTTGGGGTTTGATTCCCTAGGAAAACGTAGGAAACAAAGCCAAGAGATGCTGCCATCTATTCACGTTGGATGATTAATACAACTTCTTCTGCATAGTCCTGTGTGCGAGTGGGCGTGCAGAGCATCCCTCTTTGCCACTTTTCTCCATCTTTTCCAAAGATGAATCGCTGACAGGGGTGCACACCTGTGTATGAGAAAATAAGTGTGAAAGATTTTAAAAGCAGCATTATCTCTTTTATATATCTACAGATGAAGATTAGAAATCATTAATGACATGCTGTTGGCAATAGGCTCAGAGCGGCCTGACAGCAGCTCAAATGTACAGGTGAAATTGCTATAAAAATAAAAGCACATGGATTCTTTTTTTGTATTTCCATATGTACTGGCAGTCCAAAAATACAGCATGCTACTGGTGAAGTGAATTTTCGAAAGTCACCACGACAATGTACCATAATCTATCTGTTTTCCTCCTTTACAGTGAGCCCTCTTGACCCCAACTTCCATGTACAAATGTGTGAACTGTCCTTTTTCTAAAGTGTTTGTAATTAGGTGGTTTATGCTAGAAGACCTAGATTGCTGTTAAGTATGTATTATGATTTTCGCTTTGTATTCTGCCATTCCAATCTGTGGATATTCGATTAAAATCAGACCGATCCTTGAGCAAAAACGGCTGCCCTTCTTTCATCCCCATCTTTGCATCTGAACTGGTTGCAATTCTGGCCTTGCATAGAAAATAGGATGGCAATTTTTGCTTGGACTTGGGCTATTATTTCTTTGAATAAACCAAATCTTCCCTAGCAACTCTGATTCTGCAAGCTGAACCACTTAGAATGTTTGTACTCCCAATAATTTATTCTACCAAGAGAATTCTATTTATTTTTTTATTCTACCAATTTAGATCTTTCCAAATGTGTCTCTCCATGTTAGGTGTTAGAGAAGAGTTATGGCAAAAATGCTGCCCTTGAGCACCAACATGTGCAAACTATATTTGTCTCAAGATTTATACCCTCACTTCCCCATCTCTTTTATACTCTAATTGACTAAAATGATGGGCAATGACACTGAAATAGATTCTCTTAAAAACAAGACTTACAAAATTTGAGCTCAAATTTTGTAACAATTTTGAGCTCAAATTTTTACAAAATTGGGCTCAAAACTGAGGGCTCAGTTTGAGCCAAATTGGGCCCAATTTGAGGGCTCAGTTCCATTTTTTCTTAGATAATACACAAGCACATTTCAATCAATGAACTGAAATGCAGGAATACATTAAAGCCTAACCCTATAGCAAGCAACACTGTATTCATACCATGAAATAATTCATTTGGAAAATGCTATGAGTAAATACTTTCTCTATATATTCTATTACACATATTCTATTATAATGTGATATATTATACATATATTCAGTTTTTATGGGTATATATTCATACAATAGCATTTCTGCTGTGTATAAGAAAGCAGATTTTTTAAATATGATTTTTCTCTTCATCAAAAAGCCTGTGTCTCAATGATATTAGTATAGGTAAAAAAGTTATTATTATGATATGTCCTCAAAGTCCATCTGGATGCGATCTGCTGCAGCGTGCTCCAGGTGACCATGCTTGTGCAAGGAGGTCAACGATCTCCAAAGCTCCCTTCCATCTGAACCGTTCCCTGATTTTGCAGGTATTTTGCTGTGATTTTCAGCTAAGTTCATTTACAAAAGACAGATATGAAAGGTTATGTCTCAAATGCAACTTTTTGAGCCTTGACCTATTCCGGAGGGACAAGGGTGACAGAGGAACGTGGTGCTCAGGGCAGTTGTGGAGCTCTGACATGAAGAGCATTCCAGGGAGCATATCCGGAATCCCTGCAGCTCGCTGCTTGGGCAGCACTCGGATGCAGGCACGCGTTCCCAAATCAAACATCTCAAGCAGCCTCTCCCCAAAATGCCCAAATGTGGCCCAATGCCCCAAAACGTGGCGTGAAGGAATCTGCTCCCTACGGACAAAAGGGGTTGAAGCCCTCAGTGCAGGAGGAACGTGACCAGCCCGGCAGAGCAAGCACAAAAGCTGGCTGTGTTCCGACTGCAGACACCGGATTAGCTGCTACCCTCCCAAAGCAGCAGTTTCCCAGGCGGAAGACAAGATGTCCTTCCTCAAAGGAAAACACACCCTTTGATCCAGCTTCGCTGTAGTTTTCCATCAGCCCCAGCGTGCTCTCCTTCTGGATCGCGAGCTTTGGGCATTATCTTCGCTTAGCAGTCCTTAAAAGCTCAGGATATTCCCTAAAATAGAAGTATTATAAAGGTTCTGCAGCAAAGAACTCACAATTTAAATTAAAAAAAAAATTAAAAAAGAGTCTTGTCACTATGAATCTTATGAAGATTCATACTGGATCTTATGAAGATTCCCATTTAATCCCCGCTTTGAATCTCCCACTTAAATGGGAGATTCTGAGAACGAATCTCCCATTTAATCCACAATTAGCGCTATTTTTAAGGGAGAAAAAATACTCACAGCATGGCTATATGGCAAGACTAAGAAAAGTAATTTGAAGGAAAAGACAGAATTTCCTGCTCCTAACAAGTTTTGAGATCATTTCTATTACAGGAGTCATGAAATGCACTGATACCCAAGTACCATCAGTACTATGTACCTGTTTTTCACGTAAAAATGACTGAAATTCCCAAATGAAACAATATTCCAGTCACGCAAAATATGGTAGAGCCTGTCCTCAAGTCTTGGCCATCCCTGTTAATCATAAAGCGCCTAAAGTAGAAAATAAGAGCTCATCTCAAAACAACCAGCAGCTTCTGCAAACAATTTCCTCCAACATTAGGGATAAGTTTCAACTCAGCTCATTTTAGCAATCCAGAAAACCAGGTATCTCATTGAAATTAGATTTAGGTGCCTTTTACAGCAATAAAAAGAGAGAGATGGTTTCACCTGCCTTAGGATGGATGAGTTGGTCATGTCTCTCTTTCCACTGGTAAGAATTATAGCTAAATATCTAGCTATATTATTTTTATATTACAAGATATATATAAGGTATATAATTTATATTACGAGAAAGCCACAGTTAAGTGAATTGCACCCCAAAGGTGGAAAACGGAGTGATAATGCAAGAGAAAATGGGAGAAAATCCTCCTTTTTTAGGCAGGACTTTCAGACTTTGATCATCCAACTTGTCACCTTAGGTTAACTTCCAGGGATGTCGGAGGCTTTGCTTTATTTGACCTTTTGTTTAACAATCCAGCATGAGCCAAAGCCAAAGCCCAATGGAGATTACCAAATTAGTGAGGGAACAGCAGCTGAGGAGATGAGCTGTGAGAAGGGATTTCAATGAGGTCCAGCCAATACATTCCAATAGAAAGTGCACATGGGTTGGCTTGATTTTCCCTTTAGTTGCTCAGAGAAGAGCCACAACGGGAAACTGTTATTCTCTAGGAAAAAAAAGGCTTAATAATGCCCAAATTTGAGCTGTAAAAATAAGACTTTGAATCTAGAATGTCTATATATATATATATATATGTATAGCTGATGGCAATTGAACAATATTAGTGCTAAAAAGTGGGAATACAGCTTTGAAAATAAAAAGTTACGTTCATTTTGCAGCATTATAGTCCTTTTAACACAGCAGTTTGGCAATGCAAGAGCATTTGAGCTCAAGACTCCCATTGCCTTCTTCCTACAGCAAGCAATATTGCACCCAAATACTCTGGATTCTGCGCTCAATTCCCTCCCACACAAAAGTAACCCCCAGTCTCCTCGAACCTGACTCCTCACATTAGAAAATGGATAATAACTATTCTTATATCCCGTTGTTATACTATTTTCTTTTGGAAAACTTTCCCAATGTCTATGTCCTTATTTCTGGTGTGTTTTGATTGCTATTAACATGTCATCCTGCTGTCAGATCAATTGGTGTTAATGATTAATAACTCCAGCTCCATCAACTGTGCCCTATTTTCTACACAGAGCATCTTTGCAAAGAGTATACCCACAAAATATCTATTTTAAGCAACATTAATAATTTAAAAGCTATCAACCTCTTCTGTTTGGGCATTACAATACAGTCAGTAATTACATCATAAACAGAAAATATCCTTTTACATAAGGCATATACCTCATATATACCCATTTCAGGTGTATAAGCAAGGGTGGGTTCTTTTCATGTAGCTTTTTGTGCGTGCTTATTTTCTCAGGGATTTTTTTCCAAGCAAACTAAAAATAATTAAGCTATAAGGACCGCATCTATAATCAAAACAGGATATTTTTACTAAATTCATTAGATCAATCAGCTGGATTACTTTAGTGAAGACTTCAAAAAAAAGTCAGCCTTAGCATGAGAAAATGCAGTATGAGAAAACTGCATGTGGGCAAGTTTTAATCAATGGGGGAAAAAAAGAAGGCTCCAGTAATGGATATAATCAGTCCTAAGTACATCT
>JAUBOD010000146.1:485457-501405 GCA_032353885.1 Nothura maculosa
GGCCCCAGGGGCCCCGGCCGCTCCGTGTTCCCCGGGCGCCGAGGGACAGATCCGGCGGCGGGCAGGAGGCCCCGGCGGCAGCGCGAGGCCCCCGAGCCGCGAGGTGGCGGGCAGGGCGCGGGGTGGCGGGGCTGGCGCGCTGCCCCCGCCATTATCTGCATTCCTCAGCTATCGAACGTGGGTCTCGCTTGCTGCTGCCTGCCTGGGCGCGGCCCCGCGCCACGTCTGGGTACAGCTCTCGGGGCGAAAGCGCCTGCCCTCGGCGCGGGGCAGGCAGGGAGGCGGCAAGCGGATTGGGGTAGGGAGTGGGCGGCACCACCAGGCCCCGTGTCCTGCTGCTGCTCGCAGGTTTCGAGGCAGCGTTTGGCCTTCCTTGGGTCACAGAGGTGCCTGGCAGCACCTGGGCCACCTCTGCCACGAGGCCGCAGCGCCCACAGCCACCTCTCCCTTCCTCCTCATGCCCATGGCCTGAACCCATCCGCTTCAGACAACTGCTGCTCTTCCGATGGCTAAAGGAGTGTCGCCCATGCTGGGAGCGGGCCATGGAAGGGGCAGCCTCCTCTGGAAGCGAAGCAGTCAGCACTTGCGAGGAGGCTGCGAGTATTTAAGCATGCAGCAAAAGCAGGCAGAGCGGGCTGGGCAATTTGACTCCTTTGTCAGGCAGCCCACACAATCTCTTGGCACGGCAAGGACGGACCTGGGTGGAACTGCCGCCTTCGGCCTTGCACTGTAATCACGGACACGGAGACTAGAAAGAGGAGGATGCATTGCAGCACTGGGGCTAAAGGAGGGAGTCCAAACAATGTCCCCTTTCTTCAGCCTTCTCATAGCAGAGGGGTGAGCCGAGGAGGCCTGATGAGGAACGGTGGCGAGGCGAACACCCCCAGGCATTTGTATTTTGCCGGATTTTTGGATTTTCTTAAGGGCAGGGGTGGGAGCAGGAACATATGTGAGCTTAGAAGGTACCATCTCAATCCCATCCCCTCAGTACAGTGGCAGCAACTCGACTCACGATAGTTTACCAAGAAAGGACATCAACAACACAGAGTTCAGCCTGTTCCCAACCACCCAGCAAGACTACCAGCCATGGATGCTTCAATCATCAGATAGAGCCACTTCTAAACTACTTTCCATCCTTCGACTCAAACTCGATCTCTATGATCAAAACCAAGTTCTTCAGCCATGATGAAAATGCAAAGGCCTGAACCTCCGTTTCACCAACTGTGTTACTGGATCTCTGCAGGAGTCTGGGTCTGGCCAGGTTTCAGGGAGAGCTCAGCAACTTGGGACACCTGAAAGCGTGTGGTTTCCACAGATTTTAGGAAATGGGTATTATTAAGAAAGGCTCCTTAAGATACCTCAAGAGTCTGCCTCCCAGATTGCTCACGTCCTTGGAAACCTGTGGCCATTATATCCGACTCACCTATTAAGACTGAAATTAGTCACAGCAGGTGAGTGGGTGAGTTAAAATTACACAAGACCAGCCCCATGCTGACCCCCTGGCAAAAGCAGAGAGCCTGTTTTGTGCAATGTCCCCTTCTCATCCTCCACCACATGGCAGCGTGGCCTACCCCCGCCTGCTCCTTACCTGGTGAATCGGACTTTGCAGATGTTGCACTCGTAGGGCTTCTCACCGGTGTGGGTGCGGATGTGGCGCGGCAGCTTGCCAGCCCCCTGGATCACCTTCTCGCAGATGGGGCACTTTTGGAATGCTTTTGCCCTGATCTTCTTCTCCACTTTCTGGGACCAGGACGGATACACGTCGCTCTCGTTTGAACTGCCGAAGTATTTCAAGTAATAATCCATAACCCCGTCGTCATCTTTTCGGTCGTCCTCCCCTAGCTGTTGTCTCCCCACAGAATTCATCATTTGCTGCAGCAGGGCACTAGCAGCCAAGCCATCCACCTCCCTGGCGTCAGCATCCTCCATCTCTGTTCCAGTAGGAACAAAGCTGGGCGAGTCGCCGGCTTCCTGCTGGTCCAAAGGAACTCCTGGCGTTGCCTCCTCTTCTCCTGGTGTCTGCAGGCCACGGCTGCTGTAATGTCCGTTTTGAGAAGGTGAAAATAAAGACCCAGGGGTCTCCTCCTCTTCTCTGTCCAACCACATGGCTGGATTGCTGCTCTCAGGATCACAGTCATTCACCTTTGGTCTTTCACTTAGTGGAGCTTGTGAGTAGAAGTCCATGCCATTGCAGTCTGGCTCCTCCTCTTCCTCTTGGCTTCGGAAGTTCAGTCTCTGAAGGTCTCTCAACTCTTGGTTGGTCCACGGAAAGCTGCCTTGGTGGCCATTGACGGGGTTGCTCTGGAAGAATTCCAGGTACTCTTTTGCTCTGAGATGGTTCCTTTGATCAATTTGATCTACTGTATCCATCTGGTCATTTTTGGCCAGAATCTTCCTGTCCAGGAGATCCGTGCAAACATCCCTTACCGCCGGGATCTCCAGCAGTTTGGCGGCGTTGAGGATGTCGTTGACGTTTGAAGTGCTGACAGTAAGGGTCGCAGTGTAAGCGAACTCCAGCAGAGCTGACAAGGCATCTGCGCTAACAAAGTCTATCTCATACACGTTTTGCTGGTCCACCACTAACCCTGAGGTGAAGAGCTTCTTGAAGTACTGGCTGCACGCTGCCAGGACGGAGCGGTGGGTGGGGAACTCCTGGCCTTCCACCAAGATGACCACGTCACACAACAGCCCATTGTTTCTCTGCTCATTCAGGCTGCTAAGGATGTCGCTGCTGTGATCAGGGAACGGGATCCCTATGGGGCCGTCCACGCCACCCGCCATCTTCGACGCAAAAGGCTAAAGAGAGGAGAGAAAACACAGTGAGTCACACAGCCCTTTGCTGTTTCGAGACATTTGCATTACACAGAGGCTCCCAACATGGAGCTTGAAATTGCCCGTTGGCCCCCGGCAGGTATTTGCTCCTCAAACACCCGTGTGCACTCTACTAAGTGTCATGAGGCGGGACACATGACAGGTCTGCTCTCTGTCCGGGAATCCTGAGACGTGCCCACACCAGCACGTGCGGACACGGCCATGCTCCCCTTCACTCCTGGAAGGAGGAGAAGCACAGCCCAGGGATTCTCAAGCCACAGCCTGGAAGAACAGCTGATTTAGCAGCCGTTGAGGCCCCAGCGAGCAAGCCTTGGCAAGGCCAGGTGCCGGGTTCACACACACAGCACGTGCAGCAAGGCAGCAAGCGTGCTCAGCATTGTGCTCTGATGGATTCAGCTCTGCTAGCAGACCCCAGCCCACTTCAGATGGTGAGAAAGGAGTTCACTGCTGAAGCTGCTGGACACCAGCAAGTCTAAGGACACAAGTTCCTTGGATTCACTGAGTACCTCCAAATAGGGTCGGTCCCACGGCTCCCCCACCCAAACTGCCAGCAGATCCATGGGGTGGCAAAGATCCCAATCCCTGTGCACCAGGGCCACCCCAGCCCTCTGCCAAGACACCCATGGCTCCTTCCCCAGGGACCTTGGTGGTCAAAGGGGTGGCAGCAAGTGAATCAAGGTGGCTGCTCCTGAGAGCCGCCCAGGCACCGGCTGCAGCACCAGCTCCCGCCTGCCACGTGCCAATCCCAAGTGCTCTTCCCTCCGAGTTTCTTCGAACAGTGGGGGGTTGTTTGGCAGAAAATTAACAAGAACAAAAATAAAAGCAGCCTTACTGATTCGCTAGCACAGCAAAACAGAGCCACTCTAAAAGACATTCCCTCTTCAAAGGCTAAAATACCCAAAGCAAAGCCCGGAGCCAGGCGCGTGTGCCCTTGCCTTCAGCTGGGACGTGTGTGCGGTGCCACAAGGAGATGCAGCACCGGGGCAGATGCAAGCGGCCACCAAAGCTGCCCAGCTTCAACGTGCTCCATGGATCCCCGACCAAGTCCTGAAACGTGTCAGTGCAGCCTTCTAATCTCCAAAATGGGAATGATGTTTCCCATGGGAATGCTCTGTCTCAAGCAGCAGACCCCTTGAACTCCCTGGAGGCTGAGATGCTCCCCATGGCATGTGGGCAGTTCTGGGCTCCCCAGAATGAGCGGGACGTGGAGCTCCTCGAGAGGGGCCAGTGGAGGGCAATGAGGATGATGAAGGGATTGGAGCATCTCTCATATATGAGGAGAGACCAAGTGAGCTCGGCCTATTTTCTCTGGAGAAGAGAAGGCTGAGAGGGGATATGATTAAATGTGTAAGTTCATGAAGGGAGGATGTAGGGAGGAAGGGGACAAGCTCTTCCCAGTGGTGGACAATGACAGGACAGGGGCAATGGGTTTAAGTTAAAACACATGAAGCTCCATCTCCATGTGAGGAGGAACTTCTGCACTGTGAGGGTGCCCGAGCCCTGGCACAGGCTGCCCAGGGAGGTTGTGGAGTCTCCTTCTCTGGAGGTCTCCAAACCCGCCTGGATGCCGCCCTGTGCCCCGTGCTCTGGGTGTCCCTGCTGGAGAGGGAAGGTTGGACCAGATGATCTCTAGAGGTCCCTTCCAACCTCATTCTGTGATTCCATGGCGCGACGTCTGCAGCCCAAAAGCTGCAGGGGCAGCACTGGGGCTAACGCCGACAGCCAGGTGCCTGCGCGCACCGAGGCAGCACCCGAGCACCATGACGTGAACCTGAAGTATCAAAGTCCCCAGTTTATAGATGGGGAAACCAAGGCAGAGAGGTGGGACGCGACCTGCGCCATGCCACGGTGGGGTGATTCAGTAGCACATCCAGAGCAGCACTAATTACACAGGAAGCAGTTCACGGCCCTGCTTTACAGCCCCGGCAGTTAGCAATCAGCCGCAGTACCTACGGTTGCAAAACAATATTCATTTCCTGTCACGCCCCCCAGTTCAGGCTCGCTGGCACCTTGCTTGGGCAGTTCTCCGCAAATCTCTCATTTTTTAAAAGTTTTCCTTTTTTTTTTCTAACATGAAGAAGGAATTTCCACATCTTCAAGAAAACAAGACAACAGAAGGAGATCACACCGCATCCCCCTCCCCGCTCCCATGGGAATAGCTGTTGGAGCAGGGCATCCGGGTGAGTTAGGATGGAGGGTTCAGTGATGCCTGGCTAAAGAAATTGGCAATGGGAAAACAGGCACCTCCAAGGCTATTGCAATAGAGCCCATGAAGTGCTGAACTGCAGCAGAACTCAGGATTAAACAGCAGCAACACCTAAGTCAACCTTAAATGCTCCAGAGAGTCACCATGCAAATACACCTGAAGGAGAGAGATCAGGGTGGGAGGGAAGCACCTGGGATGAATTCCCAGGAAAACCTGTGCAGATGCTCCCACGGATCCCCAAAACGCCCGCTGGCTGCAATTGCTGTGGCCCAGCACGCACCATCCCACCGGGTGAGATCCAAGGCCTTCCCTCGACCCTGTCGGGATTTCAGCTCCAAACACCAAGGCGCCGGCAGCCTTTGACACCAAAGCTGCGTTTTGCAGCTCTGTAGCAATAGCAGTGTCCTGTTTGGGGAGGAAAAGGCTGGTTTAAGCGAGCACGGTGCCAAGCTCAGCAGGGGCTCCATGGGTGACCTTGGGCAAGGGAGATCCATCCCCACCTCAGGGGCATTTGCTTTCCATAGAGCCGAGTCCCGGTCGGGAGCAATCTGGCTCCAGGAGCGGTGCTCCCACCATCACTTGTCCCAGCACATGAAGAGCAACCCCACCGCTCTGCAGAAACTTCTCATCTGGCACGGCATGGGCAACAAAGTGCCCTGCTCGCCAACGGCGGCACTGCCACCTCCGCTACCCCACAAGTGACGTTAGAGAGTTTTTTTTAACACTATTTTCCTGCTTTAGGGGCTTTTCTTCCCTCTCTCTAAGGAGCATTTGAGCAACACGAAGCACATTGAAGCTCCAGGCAATGCTCTCCAGGGCAGCCAAGCTCCACAACCCACAGGACACAACCAGGCTCTCAGGCCACGCTTGCCCGGCTCGCAGGGCAGAGCAGGCTGTGCTGGGGGACGACGTTAACACCCCAGGCAGGCGGTGGGGACACACAAGGGGACAGCAACAGGGTCGTGCGACCGCCCCGGGGGTTGGCACCGAACGTTGCACAAGTTCACGAGCGCTTCTCCTCGCACAAGTGCCTTTTGTTGAGCGGCCCCGGGGCGAGGGGCAAGCGGCCACGCGGGCAGGGGGCCGCTCCGAGCAGCGGCGGTGGCACCAGGACGCTCGGCCCCCAAGCCAAGGCCACCACGCTGCTTGCTGGCATAGGGACCCCAGGCGTTTTCAAGCTGAAATCACTCACTCTTCCCTTTCCAGGTGTGAACAGCCAGTTTATTAACGCAGGACGGAGGGCTCAGGGGCTTAGTAGCAAGATTGGGAGCCTTCCACCTCCGCAGGACAGGTGCTCGTGGCAGGAGCGGACCCAAGGTGGAATGACCCGTCGGATGAAATATCCTCACAAAGTGGCCCTGACAGGCAGGTGACAAGTGACAACACCCACTGGAGCTGCTGCCAGTTAATATCCTGGCTGGCAAGAAGCAGCTCTGAATGGGCCACGGAGGAAGAGCTTCAACTAGCGACCTGGATTTCCCAGGCAGCTCGTTTCCCTCCGTACCCTCCCGGCTGCCTAAAAACCATTATCTGCTTCTTGTCTGCAACTTGGCGTCTCGGTGCTGCTGCAAGGATGCAGCGTTTGAGCCCAGCGTGGCTGCCTCTCAGGAGTCAGGACATCGTCCTTGCATGCAACTGGTGGCAGCTGAAGGGGCCTTGTCAATTTGAAATACAGGGGATCTGAAAGAGCCAGTTTATAGCGACACGGGAGCTCTCAAATCAAGCGCAGTGGGGAAGCCAAACAAGGCCTGCTCTGCTCTTCATTAAAGAAAGCACTGGCATCATCACACTGCACCTCCCGAACTAGCTGGCTAAGAGTATTACTGATGCAAAGTCTGTGCTGCATTTCCAAAATATCAACATAACCAGCTTCAGTTCTCCAGTGCCGGGTTTCCAAGTTGGTCCAAATCAAGTCCAATTCTATAGAAGGAAGAGCATTGTTCTTTCTTACAAGAAATGCCACTGAATAAACAGACAAGCAAGAGACCCTCCTTGAGCTGCTGCTTGTGCTAGTCCTGGCTGCTCTAGGACAGCCTGAGTTCATCCTGCGGCCAACTTTAATTTGATGCCACCCCCTGCATTAAAAGCCTGCTTTATTTTCTTACGCTCAAATTATCAACTCGCTCCTTTCCAGACCTAGCAGCCAAACTGCACGAGAGCAGAAGACAGCAAAACCCCCCAAAGCCCTGACTAAGCACTCTAAGGCGATTCTAATTGATTACCACTGAATCAGGTTCTTATAGGAATTCTGGTACTTGACATTTATATCCAAATGAGATGGCCACATCAAGCCAGGATCACAACCCAAACCGCTGACAAATCACTCTTTTAATTGCTAGTTTTCCTCGTACCCCTCTTTCATTTCTTTGCAGTTACTCAAAATGGAGCTAGGTGAATAAAAGCAGCCGAGGAGCTCGAGAGGGCTCCAAACTCTAGGTATGGGATATGGGAGCAGGAGTCACGGCCACTAATGGCAAACGCTTCCAACGCGCTGCTCATCTGGAATCATCCAGGTGCTTTGCAGGGATAGGGCTCTCCCTCTGTCCAGCTCAAGTGCCACCCACTCCAACAACACAAGGAAGCAGCTTCTACTAATGTGACACATCAGCCCTGGCCAGAAAAGGAGGATTCAAACCCCAATACGGGGTTTTGGAGCGCCACGCTGCTCCCAACTCTGGCGCAAGACTTCCCAGGAATTGCTTTTGGAGCAGGAAGCACTTGGCCACCCCCATCTCCACACACCCCAGGAACGACACCGGAGCGTCGCTCCCTCCAGGTTCTCGGGGCAAACACAGATGCTAGAGCATCACAGCAGGCTCGGCAGCGACACAGCAGCTGTGCGATGCAGAAGAAGCACTTATAAAAAGTCAGGGGCTTGTGCCCAAGGCCCAAACATTACCCAGGCCTCCCTCCCAGCAAATGGAGAAAGGAGCATTTTTCCCCTATGAATAGCTCACCCCAATTAGAGGTCGCAAAAGGCAAAGCCCCATCTCTTAAATTTCTATTTAGGGAGCATCATCCCGGGTTCTCCTTCTCCCAGCTGCGTGGACACGTCCGCAAGGCCGGATCCCTGGAGGAAAGCAGAGCTCCGGGGCCACGCGCAGCACGAGCAGCACCCGGACAAGTCTCGTCAGGCCCCAGGATCCACCCGAAACTGCGCGCGGGCCTGGGAAACCCAGCGAGCCCCGGGCGGGAGGGCCAAGGCAGCAGCAAACAGGGCACTGGGAGAAGCTGCTCATTGAGCTCCTCGGCGGTGCGGTTAAAATCCAGCGGCTCCCGAGGAGGAATGCGCTGCCGGCAGCTTGGTGCCAAACTATCCCAATTATGCAGACCTGCAAAGCGGGTGCTCCAGGGGAAGACCCTCCGCATCAACAGGAACAAACAGCAGGTATTCTTCTCATATTTTACTGTTTTTATTGGTATCTACCGTTTTGTACAGGTAGCAGGAAAGAGTCTTTCATGACGTGGAGGTAATTGAGCCGTCTCGGGCAAGGAGAGCGAGTTCAGCTTTCCTGGATCTTAACTGGATATCGCATCCGGGGTGAGACAGAGAAGACACATATGACTCGACCACACGGCCCTTGAGGGAAGAGATCAGAGCAGAAGGAGCCTCCTGCAAATATCTGTGGCCTCTTCCTGGACAAAACGCCTCTGTATTCCACCAGTGGGATATTCCTTCTGGCCCCCCATAAATCCCCTTTGGAAGGAGCTGGCTCTGGAAGCCTCTTACTCCCTCGTGCCTCAGCCTCAGGCTGAGAACAACCAAGATGGCAAACTATCGGATAAAGCAGCTCGGGCTCTTTGGGTACGACAAGAAACAGCCCTTACTTTCAAGATGACCCGAGGAACTTGCACCTGCATCGGCAAAACAGCCCAGACCCTTCTTGCTGCTGCCAGGTCTGACCTGCTGGTGATTGTTGCCTCTCCCGACCACCTAAAGAAACGTGCCCGGGCAGCATAGGAAGCTCCAGACCCATGGATCCTTCTTCCAGGACCACTTCACAGCCAACTGCCAGCCAAGGTCCAAAGGAAACCCTAAAAACCTACAGATACATCCACTGCCAGCCCCTTGTCACGGCTTTCTTCACCTCGGAGGAGCCTCTTCTTTCCAAGCACTTTACAAACCATCTATTGGTGCAGCGGAAACACCACAGAAAGGCACCGGGCTCTGGAATGGGACACACGCTGCTGTAGCCACGCGGAGGTTGGGACAGGAAGGGGGAACAGGAGGGAAGGAGAATCCCACATCCTGCCAGTGCTGCCAAGGGAACATCAGGAGAAGCCCATACAGTAATTGCTCCAATTGAAGTCTGGACGGAGCGCCGGAATTGAACGTCCCTCGCTCCCTTGATGAGCACTGTGGGAACTTCAATGACCACAAGTAATAAAGAACCTTGATTTTATTTCAAATTAAAATAAAAACAGTAACAATCTCTAACAGGAGCAAGCTGGGAGGAATGAGCAGGGCCAAGAGTTGGCTTCGCCATGGCCCTCTCCTCCAGCTGGTGGAAATGAGGACAACCCTCCTTGCGACTCCAGCTGGCCATTTCCTAGCTCAGGACCGGCTGCATCCTGTGCTCGCTCAGAGCAGCCTACGTAGCTCTGGTATTTGGCAGAGCATCTAAATTGGTGTGAAAGAGCCACATCTACGACTTGGGATCAAGCAGCCCCAAACGCAGAGCGCGTTACGCCTGCATTTTGGCTGGAGAACCTGGGTGCAACTCGGCAATGCCCCTTAGCTCAGGGAGAGGACGGCAGCGTCATCTCCACCTCAGCCTCATTAAAACCTTCTCCAACATTCCAAGCTTTCCCCTCCTGGCCCTTACCGCTGCGTCGTCAGCAGAAGGAACCGAAGGGCAACTTGGCAGAGACAAGGGCTGCTTGCGCGAAGCGGCTCTCCGCGGTGCCACGATAGGGCAGCACCATGATCAGCGTGAGAAGAATTGGGCTCCCAAATCCTGCTGGTAACTCCAGGGAGGGGACCAACCTGTAGAAGAGATGGTATGAGGGCGATGAAGCTGAGATATGGTAACTAGCCCATGAATGCTGGAATCAGCAGCTCTATCCGCAGTTAAGGAGATGTTAGAGGCCTGGGATTCCTCATGGTGCTAGAGGAGCTCATCAGGGACACTGCTACAGCTCCACCAAAAAGGCTCACTGCTACTCCTCACCTTCTGATGCTGCTCAAATTGAAATACTTTCCATACAATGGCCAAGAATAGCAAGGACCAAGAGGAGGAGGTCTTCTCAGGCACATGGAGAAGGAGAGGTGAAGGAAAGGGCTCACACAAGGTTAAAGACCAACATCTGGCTGCCCAAGTCCTGCTCTAACCAACCCTTCAACAATCCCAACCCTGCTGCTCTTCAGTTTTGTCTTTCCCATTTAGACTCAGGACACGGACCCAAACTCAGACCCTGAAACACAACTAATGCAAGCAATTATTACTAACACTAATGAAGAGACTTACACTGAAAGACTCTTCAGCCAAGGGGAAGTCACTAGTGACAGTTTCCTGCACGGTAACCGCTCCAACACAACCCAGATCCTTTGGTGGCAGCGAGTGCTCTGCACCTCTCAGGATAAGGCAAAACCAAAGCACAACGAGACCTGAGGAGATGCTGGTGGTCTGTTCCCGTGTGGATCAAATCCCCCAACATGGCAGCACTGCTCGTCTTCCATGAAACCTGTCATGGAACGTGGGATGGAGGCTGCCTCCACACAGCAAACGCCAAGGCCAGTTCACCTGCTCATGCTGTAGGAACAGCCACGTGTTGATTAGATGCGGGACCGTTTTCACCATTGACAGGAACATCGAGGACATTCAAACCGTCTCTCGTGTTGCAAGGTTGGCCTTAACTGCTTACTCCACCCAGACCTCCTTGCCAATGTTCTCCTTTGTCATTAGAGACCGTATTTAATCCAGCAGGAATGTGCCTCCATTCAAGACGAGGTAGGAACAGATCAAGGCCTGGGTGTGCATGGAGCCTCTTTGTGCACATGGATTTTCTTCTCCACTAAGACCCCTCATGGCCCACGCACTGCCATGCGGCTGGCTGGCCCAGATCCACATTTCTCCACGCTGGGAGATGAGCCAGCACCTACCACCGAGGCTGAGAACTGCCCGCTCAACCTGGGGTCCTGCTGCAGACCCCCAACTTCAGCACAACCACCATTACCTGGGGCGGGCAAGGGGCTCCCAGCCGTCGTGTCTCTGGTCTCGGAGTCATCCAGCCCCTTCTGCACTTGGGAAGAGGTTTAGGGGCTTGGGAAGTGCAGTCACTCTGGCCTTCATTCCAAGTGCTCTTCCCACTGCTGAATCCCACTCAGGCAAAGCCGAGTCCCAGTGTCCCCACTTGCCTGTGGCTGCAGCCCTCTGAGGGGTTCTCTCCCACCAGCTCCACTGGTCCCACACAGTAACAGCAGCTCCCTGCACAGCCACAGCGGGGCTTCCAGGAGCTCCTTCGGAGCAGCAAATCCGCAGCATTCAGCCCCTGCATCTCCTACATATGTTTTTTGAAAGCCTCAAGTTATGCATGAAAGGAGGGAAAAAACAAAATAAACCCCAAATCACTCCCAACAACCAGTATGAAATTGCTCTTGTTTCTCTCCCGCTTTCAAGAATCACTCTTCGCTCTGGGAGCTCAGTGTATCCTGAAGAGAAAGGATTCTTTACAAACTCAAAAGCTCCCTAAAGCCAGAGACAACCAAGTCCTAGGCAGAAACAGGTTGAAAATACTTCACCTATATAGGCACCACAATATCCCTCTGCCAAAGAAAGGCACCAAAAACCTGGCAGTGCCTCTAAGCTTTAACCCACTACTTAGGAAAACAGAGCCAAAGGAGCCACCCCGCAGCCGGGCACGAGCACATTGCAAAGGGGAAAGGCAGGCGCTGCATTCCTGCCGCTCGGATGGAAACAGGAGCCCGCGCGGGGTCACGTTTTGCTCCCTCCCTTTCAAAGGCACCAACACAGCACAGGGGGAGGCCAAATCCCTCATTCCCACCTCAGCACCGGGCTGCTCCCCGAGTCACGTCTGCAGGATTTGGCTCCGTCCTCCTGGAGCCGCGCACGTTTCCATCCAACCGATGCAAGAGTCGGGCAAATCCCCTTCCTCCAAGGGCAACGTTTCCTGCCTCGCTCCCCCGGCTTCCAGCGTTTCAGTGTCCAAGTCCTGCATTAGTTTAACTGCCCCAATGGTGCCTCTAAGGCTGGGAATCTTTTCCATACCAGGAAGGAGGAGAAAGTGGGGAAAAAAAGAATGAAAGAAAAAGGCAAAAAGGATAAGATCAGAGTTTAAAGACAAAAAGAGCCTACCAGGCACAGCGGCCACTTATGTAATTCCTAGTTCTCGGACACACGGAGAGTTCTCGTCTTGCTGTTTCCATAAAAGCAAAGCCCGTGTGCACCGTGCAGCTCCTTCCCGGGAATGCTGTCCGGCCGTGCAGCCATTTCCCTGCTCCTCCACGCCGCGCTCCGAAGGGAGGGCTGCTCGACTGGTACCGCACGCGCTGCCTGTTGAGGCAGGAGGCTCTGGGGAGCAGAGAGCAGCAACCTGTAGCTACAAGCCCTGCGCAAAACGCTCGTCCAGCTCCAACAAACCAACCCCAAACAGCAGCAACCTGCCCGTTGGTTTCCAGGTCGCCACTGGGTGCACGAACCAGGAAGGAACCACGAAGCTCCTCGGGAGCCAGCGCAAAGTTGGAGCACAGCCGGAAAAGCAGGAGCCAAAGGGCCATTCGGGGGGCATAGGGAAAACCGAGGCACCGCCAGCCCCTTGTCCCAGCAGGAGATTTGTGGAGAGAGGCATTCCAGCACAGAAGGGGTGGGAAGCAGAAGGAAAACAGTCCCGAAAGGTGCTAAACAGCCGCAGCAAAGGAGCCACCCACGAGGCGCCGGCGCGGCGGGGTCCCTCCGCCCGGGGGGCGGCAGGGAAAACCAGGGATCACACCCAGCTCCGGAGGCAGCAGGGAAAGGCCGTGGCGGGGCGCTCGGCAGGGAGGGGACACTCGTGGAGGCCGCGCGGCCCCAGGAACACGGGGGTTTTTGCAGCGGTTGGTGAAGCAGAAGTGGCCGAACGCCGCCGTGCCAGGGGATCTGCAGCTCGTGCCACCGCCGCGGCCTTGGCTCCCACCTGCAGCCGCGGGGCAGCTCGCACCCGTTTCCAGTTTCTCACACCTTGTCACATTAAGAGGGGACACTGATCCCTATAGTCTCCTTCCATCCTCAGCCAGGGCCACCGCCTGGCATCGCGGAGGAAGATTTACAGGTCTCCGGACACAGCAGGGCATTTGGGAAAGCAGCTGAGGGCCCCCTGCAACTCCAGGCGCAGGAGAGACGTCGCTCCGAGCCCGGCTTCCCGGTGAGGCGGCATCACGGAAACCGAAACTGCGCACGGAGGGAAGATGATCCCGCCGGGGAGGCTGGAACAATCGGCCCCGGAGGATCCCGGCGCTCGCCTGACCTCGTTTACTCCCACTCCGACGTCCTCCTGGAGCTCCTCAAGGGTCAGCTCGGCACAGGGGCCGAGGACGGATGCACGGCCCAAGGATGGGCTCGTGCCCACCAGAAAGCCCCCCAAAAAACAAAACGCTTTGGTTTGGAGCTGAGGGCCACAGCACTTGGCACAGATATCTCTATTCATCCTAGATACCGACTTTCTCCCTCGCTTTCTCTGGATTTTCTGCATCAAAAGGCTTTTAATTACAGATGGAAGCAAGTTTCTTCAAAGTCGAGGTTAAGGCTGGTGGGGAGCGTAGTTAAGAGCAACTCTGCTGCCTGCTTTAGTCAAAGCAATAAGCACGAGGGTAATCCCTCGTCACAGAAATCTTCTCTTTCAATACACGCAACACCCCGAGACCGGGACACAAAAGCAACCTCAAAAGCTTTTTCGCTTTGATTGATTTTGCTTCATCAAGATTAAACCGCAGCTCTCAAGTACTTGGGCTGGCTCTCGAGCGCAGACACAGGCCTGGGAAATCCCATCACGGCCGGACACCTCCGGTAGGGACCTTGATTTTACAGGTCCGGCTTGGGCAGCACTTCAGGCACTTGGTGAGGTTTGGGGTAAGCAGCACCTCGATACGAGCGTGAAGCTCTTCCCTGATTTGCTTCCATGCCCAAAGCCAGTTTCCCACGCCTGGGAAACAAGTGTAATTTTCAATTCCACTTTCCAAGTCCTGAAATACAAGTGCGCCCACTGTGTTCAGCGCCCCACGTGAGCGGCAGGGCTGGCGAGGGGCTCTGCAAGGCAGCCTAGTGCTCCAAGCACAGATACAGCTGATACGGGGCACGATACGCACCACAAAACGCATTACGGTGCAAACAGGAGCAAAAAAAGGACAGTAAAAAGGAATTAATCGCCAAAGGAAAGAGTTGTCCATCAGCAGAAGACCAAGAACTACTTTTACCACCAGAATTATTATTAAGACCTCTTGCCCTGCAAAACTCTCCCCTTAGTTCCTAAGGCAATTAGGGCTTGGTGAAAAATCCCACCGTCTCGTCCGTGTTTGGGTTGTGCCGCTTCGCTCCCTCCTTTCCCAAGAACAAGCCTAAACAGGGGCCAGGATGAATATTAAACAAGAACAGCTCCTCTCTGACAAACTGCTCCGTTCTCTTCTTCTCTCTCGAGTTGTTTAAAGACAACACTTCCAGCAAACCAGCCCATTCCCAAGCAGTCTGTCTCTTCCCAACAAGCCCTCAGAACTGTCCCCATGCTGCGTTTTTTGTCAGAATCGTCAGAAACATTCAGAAATTTCTTCATTAAAAATAATCTTTTAATAAAATACCACCATGAACTACAAGTCACAGGGTGATCGTTCGTCTCTGCACAACTCCAACTCCGGTTACACTGGAAATCCTTGCAGGAAGGGAGCTTCTCTACAGAGGTCCATACAGCACTCGTTATATAAGCACTGCTCTCCATAGCCAAGGCAATGGACAGCACGGGAATTACGGCTGATCCCGAGCACAGGCCGGCAGCAAACTCCTATCAAGGGGCCATTAGGAGCAGAAACTTTGGCTCCTCCAGCCTCCTGGAGCTCTGCAAGTAACAAGACCTCCAGGGAGAGGCCCGGAGCTTGGCTAGGAATATCAGATGGCAAAAGGAGGCAGAAACAGGCCTATTGATCGCCAGTGACATAACCCCAACCGGGAGCCTAAATATGTAAACTCAGGGATTTAAGCTTGGGCTAAGAGGAAGCCCCCGCGTGCCGGGAGCCCTGCATTATACCCGGCTCCAACAAACCGGTTTGTTTTCCCCACAACACTGAACCAAGGCGGCTACTGCAGGGCTCTCTCCCAGGCTGCCGCCGCTTCGCCCCTGCTTTCAACTCGTGGCGACTCCAACATTTTGCCCGTGACGCTGGTCCGGGAGCCTCGAGAAACCCACCGCAACGGCCAGCTCCGGCCCCGCGGCCCAACAGGGAAGTCCTGGATCCCCAAGTGGGTGCAGTGAAACACAGGCTTCACCCGGCCCCTCCAGGGACTCGCCAGGAGCTGGGGAGGGGGACGGGGCAGGCGAGGAGCCGGCACCGCGCTGCCCAACAGCGGAGCCTCCGGCCCCACGGCCACTTTGGCCCCACAGCCGCTCTGGCCCCACGGCCGCTTTGGTCCCATGGCCGCTCCGGTGCCCCCCCACGGCCGCTCCAGCCCCACGGCCGCTCCGGGCTCCCCCTCGCGCTCCCCTCCACGCAGGCTGCGCCGCAGGCCCAGCCGCCGCTCGGGGCTCTCGCTCCAACCGCCTTCCCGACCCTCCCGCAGCCCCGCGCGCTGCGGGCGAACGGGTGGAAAAACCCCGGCCTGACAGCGGCGCCCGCGGAAGGGGCGGCCGGCCCCGCTTGGCCCAGCCCGGCCCGGCCCGGCCCTGCCCGCCGCCCCCGGGCCCGCTCCCCCCCGCCGCGGCCCCGGGGG
>JAUBOD010000146.1:577981-591308 GCA_032353885.1 Nothura maculosa
GGGCGGTGCCGCCGCCCTGTGCCGCGCCCGGCAGCCGCCAGGGAGGCGGGGCCCGCGCCGGGGCGGGACCGGGACCGAGCGCCCCGTTCAACCCGAGTCCTTCGGGCCGCCTCCAGCGGGGACCCGGGGCAAAGTCCGAGCGCTTCCCTCGTAGCGTTGAGCGATCCCCAAATTCCGCCGGGAATTTCGCGTGGAGCGGTACCGAAGGTGAGAGGAGCGGAGGTGAGCGCTCAGCAGAACCTGCCCCGTTTCCCCCGTTTCCCCCGTTTTCCCCCTTTTCCTCCGTTTTCCCTGTTGTTTCCCCTGTTGTTTCCCCTGTTGTTTTCCCCGTTTTCCCCAGTCTGCTGGATTTTTTTCACCCAAAATTGGAGGAAAGGGCATGGTGGTTTCAAATATGTTTGCAAAGCTGTGGAGTAGGTGCAGTGACCTGAACAGAGCTCCAAAAACAGCCTAAAATCCATCCTGTTAACTACTCTATCCTTAAAAAAACTTCTAAAAGCCAGAAAAAACTCAGAAAATACGGAGAAATTCTCTTGGCTCGCGGTGCTCGGCTTGGTCAGGGGATGTTGTTAGTGTTTATTGAATTCCAGTGCTAAGTTTTGCATTATCCTTTTGCAGGACAAGCTCTAAGGAGAAGGAAATCCAGAGGTAAATCCTCTGTGCCCGGCCCCGTGTGTCGCTTCCCTATGGCCGCCGTGCCGGGATGCCGAGGCGTGGAAAGGAGCGTGTGAAGGTGGGTTATGGTTAATGGTTATCCGTGATAAGGGTTTAGGTGACATTCAGTTAACATTGCGTTTCACCTGCATTTCTGCATTGATGCACGTCGATGCCAAGCAGGTCTGTAAGGATATGAAGTAGGATGCAGCGGTGCAAATTGCAGAAGACAATTACTGCAGGATAAGACTTCCAGCTCCAGGTTTAAACGAGGAATCTGGGCTGATTCCACAAGTTTTTGTGGCTTGTAGAGATTTGCTACCCAGCACACTGGATATATGCAAACTTCACATGTCTTTGTTTACTTAATATCTTGAAGGTATTTACTTGATCTTGTGCAGGTTGGATTGCAGCATCAGGAGGAGATCGCAGCGTTTGGGCTGAGGTGCCCAGCTTCAGCAGTCCGTGCTTTCTCCTCACAACTCTAAGGGATATGAAGGCACTTGGAAAAGCGCTTTGTGCTGCGGGAATTGTAGCTGGGCTCCTGGCTTTCTTCTGGAAAGACACCTTTAATCCAGGTAGGCTTCCCAGGGCAAGCTGGAATGTAAGCTATGTAGGAAAAGAGGTTGAATTCCAAAACAGAGTCTCGTCTTAGTGTTCCTTGTGGTCTTAACAGGGTTTGTTGGGCCCCATGCACTGCGTTGCTCCCAAGACCAGAGCAAGGTTTGGAACACAAGACAGGACGATCTAACAGCATTTACAAATGATGCTGTCTTTGTAGGGGGCAAAAAGACTGCTGCTTTCCTATTTTTTGATAGCAAACTTGATGGGGGCAGAGGCCACCCCCTTGCATTTGTAGTGCTCAGCACAAAAGGGCTGATGTTGCTGCAGACTGATGACAAAGAATAAATAAATGAAGAGCAGAAGGCAGGAGGCTTAGAGCCTGGTTTATGTTCTGCATCTTTCTGTAACCAATGCAAACTGAAAGATATTGATCTAAGAATCCAGAGGGCGTGCGACTGGGCTATGTTACATAAATATGTTGTTATTGCTTTGCAATAATAGGCTTTATATTCAAATAGAGGCATTATACCCAAAACACAAAGAGGCAGTAATAAAACAATGCCATTGTTGGGCAGTTGGGCCCAGAAGGGTAATTCATGATAACTGCTCCATGCAGTCCCAGGCTTCCATCTGATTCCCATTCATCGAGCTGGGGTGGAGGGATTGGCCAATTTGATTCTCTTGGGCTGTTGGGCTTATTCAGGTTGATCCTGCTTCTCCACTGGTTCTGAACAAGCATCAAGACTAGTAAAGACTTGCACAATGGCAGCTAGAGGCAGCTCTTCCAGTTTGTGGGTTGGTTGCTTTATTATTTAATTGTATTTTCCCTTCCCTCCTCCTCGTTAATAAGAGAGCTTGTCTGGAGCCCGTGTGCTTCTCACTGGGGCCAGTGCTGGGATCGGGGAGCAGATGGCCTATCACTACGCCAGCTTCGGGGCACAACTGGTGCTGACTGCGAGGAGGGAAGCGGTGCTGCAGAAGGTAAGAACTGCTCGTGTGAGGGAAGGCATAAAGGGAAGGAAAAGAAGCTTGGTGGAACAGTGTTTTCCCTTCAGAAATGTTGCTGAGCGAAAACAGCTGAGTTATTTTTGACTTTAGGAACTGCTTTCTGAAGAAAGCCATTCTCCTCTGCAGCTCATCTCTGTTCTGCTCTGCACCCAGCTCCTCGGTGGATTCCTTTGTGCTGCATGCAGCATTTGCAGATCCCTCTGTCTTACCAGAAAGAAAGGGCGCTGCAGGCTGTGCAGGGTGCAGCAAAGAAGGGTGCGTGGCCGGTAGATGAACAGGGACGTATAGTGCCCGAGCTCCCGTTTCTGTGGTATTACGAGATATTATGCCACTTTCCAGAGTCCAAACAAGTCTATTCGGTCTTTTTTTTTAAAGACTTCAGCCTTTCTGCAAGTCAAAGATGTTACCAGCTTGAATTGACCAGACTCTCTTTGTCTGCAGCATACAAAATAAAGCGATATTTAGAGAAGATACCTCTAAATTGTGGGGAGAGATGGCTTTTGGGGAAGGCTCTGCAGTTGGAAGTGGTGCAAAAGGAGAGATTTAGGGAGAGTGAGTGTAAGGATATTTCCCAAGAATATTTTAGCAAATAGCTAAACTGCACATCATTAATGGGTACTTTCACATACCCAACATAGCAAAGAAATACTGTGAAAGATGAGTACAGCCAGGTCTTCACCAGATATTTTAGAAAAAAGAAATAATTGAATGCAAAGTCTAACACTGATTCCAGGAGAATTCTCCTGCAGAAGAGAGAGGAGGGGGGGAAAAAAAAAGGAGAGGGGGGGAAAAAAACCCTGTTTTTATGATGAGCCCATCGTTTCCAAGGTAGTTGAGTTAACTGGTCTGGTTAAACAAATAGAGGTAGATTGGAAATAAGAGTGTGTATCTGTTCAGGATTGACTCTTGCTAACTTAAACAACAAACAACATGAACAACAATAGCGAAAACAACCCAAAACCATACCCAGAAAACAGGACCTTTTAGTGGCTTTATTTCTTTTCTCTTCCCCCCACTCCATGTAGCTTAATGTTTGTTTTGTTTTGGGTCCTTTTTCTAAAGGTAATGAAGAAGTGCCTGGAGCTGGGAGCAAAGAAAGTCTTCTATATCACTGCAGACATGTCTTCCTCTTCAGAGCCTGAAAAGGTGGTTAATTTTGCTGTCCAAAAACTGGGTAAGCTGAATATAATTCACGTTCCTTGGTGGTAAAGCACTTCCCAGCATTTTGGGAGGAATACTAGTTGTTTCAGCTGGTAAGTGGTTAGAGGATGGCATCTTTTTCCTGACATCTTTTTCCCCTATGCACAGGGGGACTGGATTTCTTGGTGCTGAACCACATTGGCATGACCCCTTTCCAGATGTGGGATGGAGATGTGGAGCACACTCGCTGGCTCATGCAGGTGAGGATTCCCAGCAGGGAGAGCCCACGTGGAATGCGGTGAGTCTGGCTTTTTCTGGGTTGGCTTTGGGAGATTTGAAGCCTACAGCAATGGTTGAGGTTGAATGTTTTATTTCAGTCATGTTTCTAGTAATTAGTCTTTGTTACTGGACTAGGTGCCTTGCTCAGTTATGTTGGTGTATATGTGTGCAGAGGAATGTCTGGGAAGAACAACTCTCCTTCCTGCTGCCCATTTTACCTCCCGGTAGCCTGGTATTTTCAGGGATTAGCAGAATAATCCCTGTGGGATTACTCTGCTTGTGGGAGGCTGTGTTATAGGTATTAACACCTCCCACAAATCTATGGCAGATGCACGTGTCGTTGCAGAACACAATAGAAAATGGTTTTTTGTGGCTTTTTTTTTAATGATGTGTACTCCTGAGTGTTTGCAGGCAAGGTGTTTTGCTGTAGATCACTTTGGTGTCCTGCTTTGGAAGCGCTGAGACAAAGAGATATTTTCCTGCCTAATCAGATTAGATAAACCCTCTTAGTTGCACTTCATGCTGGAAAGTCTGTTTGCTAGAGATCCAAGGATCACGGGTACAGAAAGTCCAGTAAATTACACAACAGCCACGCTCAGAAGAGAGGCTGAGTGTGAGGCTTCCTTGTAGTCTTAGTTCACAGTCTAAAGAGATTTAGAAGGGGTGTAAATCAAGACGCTACTGCTATCCTTATTGCAGAACAGATATTCAAGGCTATAGAATAGCGCATAGAGAATCAAGAGAGAAGCAATTGCTTCTCTTACCTATTTGGAGTTGAGAAATCTGTGTGGTCATGTTTAGGAATAGCTTTAGCTCTCACTCTTCCCAGTGCCACGTTCTCTATCTCCAGAGATGCCATCTTTTCCTCTTAGTTTTTAAACAGGCAAGTCCAAGCTGTGCTGCTTCTGTTTTGCATTTCTGACCACTGGGTTGGTTTTCTGGCTCCTGCCGACCTTCTTTCCAAACTCTTCTGCTCCTTCCATGTTTTTTTTGATCATTCCAGGTGAATTTCTTTAGTTACGTGGCCCTCGCAACAGCAGCTCTTCCCACGCTGGAGGAGAACCACGGCTCTCTGATAGTTGTTTCTTCTCTCACAGGTTGGTGCCTATAACTGGTGGCAGTCCGGTATTGGGGGCATCATGGCTTTACAGCACACTGTTTTCATATCCTTGAACATGTTTTCAAGTATACTTTTTATAGCAGTAAGCAGGATGGGGCCTGGCTTTCTACAAGACTTTTTCCAAGTGGCATCACTTTGCATTCCCTTGGAATTTTGCATGGCTACACCTGGGGTGGTGGCTGTGTTTGTATTTCGAGGGGTGGTGTTTGGTTTGTTTTGCTCTGAGCTCAGCCTGTGACTTGGGTACTCTATAGATTAAAAGGTGTTTCTTCCCCTTACCCCCATTTGTGGCTGTTTTCTTGGGATATGCTCACATAAGGTGGTGTCATTTTCAGAAACACCTGAGTGAATGGAAGTAGAAATGAGTGGATGCAGCATGGCAAAGCCTCCATCTTGCCTAGATTCTTCCTTCATGGCACTCTTTCCTTATAGCTGCTTCCTAGTGTTTCCCATTCTCTCCTTTTCCAGGGAAAATCCCTACTCCTTTCACCACGTCGTATTCTGCCACCAAGTTTGCGCTGGACGGATTCTTCGGCTCTTTGCGCCATGAACTCGCCATGCAGAAGAAAAACATCTTCATCACACTCTGCATCCTGGGCTTAATCGACACTGACGTGGCATTAGAGAAGACCAGGTAGGTGTTTGGAGGAGCACGCAGGACTGGGTATACAGGAGCTTACCTCCTCCTCAGAGAATGCAAAGAAATGCATCGTAGCTCTAAGAGCTCTGTCTGTCTAAGTGTGCAAGAAAATGGACATGAAAAGTGCATTTGCTTGGGTATGGTGTGAGGGTTGTGCATTTGCTTGGAGTATGGCATGAGGGTTGTGCATTTGCTTGGGTATGGCATGAGGGTTGTGCATGTCTTCTATCTCTATATAGGACCCTGCAGAACCCAGGGCGCGCAGTTAAGACCACTACAGGTACTGACCGAGTCTGTGGGTCTCCTTGCAGGGGCAAAGTGTTCCTGACTCCTGCTCCTGCTGCCGAAGCTGCCCTGGCCATCATCCGAGGAGGTGCCATGCGGGTGCACGAGGCTTTCTACCCCTGGTGGCTGGAGTACGTCTGCCGCTTCCGAGACTGGTTCCCCCGCCACCGGGACCAGGTCTTACAGAGCTACTACAACTACAGCAGCCCCTGAGGGGTTCCTGCTCTCCTCCCGTCCTCCCTCCTCGTCCCTCTCTGCCAGCTGCAGTCCTCCCTCTCCTCCTGGGCATCACTTTTGGTATTTGGTGTCGTCGGGTTTAATTTCTGAAGCTTCTGATTGTGGAAAAAGATGAGCAGTGGCAGGATGGAGACCATGGACCAGGCACCACAGAACTGCATGGAGGAAGAAGGAGGCATCAAAAGCTGAGCCGATCCTCAGAGATTTCTCCCTCCTCCCATCTTCTGCTTTTTTTTTAGCACTGTTAAATGAAGCTTTCAAAGCACCAGCTTGGAAAAGTCCAAGCAAAAATGGTGCTTTGGCTCCACTACATGGCAATGGCAAATAGCACTGGTAATTGCTCCTCACGTGCAGTGCAAGAAAGGAGTTTGTGTCTCTGCTCAGCTGAGCTCTCGGTCTTGACTAAGTACGTAGCTGGTTTAAGCAGCCTGCAATCTGCAGAGTTTCACTCTGCTGGAGCTGGGCACGTCAACTTACCCATTGCAACTGGATTCATAGAACAAACTTGTGTTTTGGGGGCCACACCTATGAACGGAATAAAGAAAAATCCAAAGGTAACCTGAAACACAGGGTGATGCCTGGAATAGGGCAGGACTGGATCCCATAGGACTCACACTCTGTCGTCCATCCTTCCGGGAAGGCTTCCCTGCTTGCACAGGTGACTCAATGGGAACAGACTGTCCTCACCTCAGCTCCTTGATATCTTCAAGGGTAGGCACTAGCTAAAAGCCATTGCAACCAACACATGAAATAAAATCCCAAGTTACTTGGCAAGTAAAACTTTTATTAAATAAATTTAAGATTTCTTTTTTTCTTTTTCTTTTTTTTTTTAAGACCAGAGTGAGGAGTTTGACATTGATAAAGCTTGTATCTCACCTGTGACCTTGTACAGTCACATCGGTAACTGTAAGGGAAGAAACTGATTGTAAATGCTCATTCTAAACAGCTTGACGTCGAATTTCCAAAGTTCTTTTTTTTTCCTTTCCATTTTGCATTTGTTGGTCGTTTTCTTTTTTGTTCAAAATTAGATGAAGCTTAAACTTCCTGAAATTACTTGTAGCAGAAATAAAATACATTATACAAATCACATACATAATAGATGTGAAGTATAAAAATGGTATTTACAGTCAGTAAACATGGACTGTTGAAACGCACAGACTTGCACCGCTCCATCCATCTTCCAGACTCGCCCTCAGAGCCAGAGGGGTGGCTGAGGAGATGTCCATGTCCTCGAAGGACTTGGCCAGACACAGCTGAGCGCAGGGGAACTGCAGGAGGAGCAGAAGTGGCCGAGCTCCTCGGAAGCCCCCACGTCCCTCCTTGGTAGGAGTCTCATCAACCTTCCTCCACCAGCCCTCTGGTCACACATAGACACACACACACACACACACACACATACACACAGGAATGTTCTTGGTACTTTATCAAACTCTGCAATACTCTGAAGATTTTTTTTTCTGTATTTTGGTAGAAACTTAGGGGACTTTCAAGTTGTTAAACGGATGCACCATTTCAGTAACACCGCCTCCCCCACTCTAGTGTTTTTTTGTTAAATCGAGCTCTGAACTATGTTCTGTGCTTAAGTGTACAATGATCTCTAGCTATGCTGCATACTGTATAATCTGTCCTTTGAAGGGGGAGGTGGAAGGAGAAACATGAAAGATAGCCCTCTTGTATCACACTATCCTGCTGCTTGCTTGGCAAAGCTCTGCAGAGGGTACGAGACGCAAGTCCCCGTGTTCAGTTCTGCAGAAGAAGACGCTCCGTTGGGCTTGGAGGTTGCAGATGGCTGCTAACCAGCTTAGACGGTTTCCAGCACGGGGAGGCACTGTGGAGCCCCCGGGAAGCTCCCGTCGCTCCCTTTTGCTTTGCTGGAATCCTCTCATCTTCTCTGGCCTTGATGGAGAGAAGTGCCCGTTGCTGCGGCCATGCTCTGTGCATGGCTCTGTGCCATGCATGCAGCTGCAGCTCCTGCAGGTAGAGGGATTTCCTGTGCTTTCAGCCTAATCCAGGAGTGTTCGCGACAGGCTTTGGCATCACATTCCAGGAGCTCGGTGTGCAGAAGCCCTTGGAAGGTTAAGACGGAGAGCTGCTGCGGTCCTTACCCAAGCTGGTGCTAAGGTTGGCAGGTGAGCGACTGGCGAGCCGAGCAGCCGGCTGTGCCCCAGGCTGGGAGGTATGTCGTATTGGGGTCGCTTGGCCTCGCTCCTTGCTCAAAGCGAGCAGGGAGCCGTGCTCTCCCTTGCTCCTTGTCCCTCCTCTCCAAACGCAGGCCTGTCCGCAGCGCCTCCCGAGGAGGCAAAGCCTTGGCTTCCAACCCCTCTTGCAAGGTGGCAGTCTCTGAACGGAAAAATTTGGTCCTGTGAGTCACTTTAATAAAAAATAGAGACTGTCTATTTATATTTATAATTATCTATGAAAGGGGCAGGAGATGGGCTGGGCTAAGGTCCCAGACATCACTGTGGTAGTCTAGATGTCCGCCTCCGGGTGTCCTTGGCCTGTGTTCTCCAGGCAGACCCTGAGAGGAAGAGCTTCAGGTGCCCAAATCTGCTGGTTTTCTGCTCCCTTTTATGCACCACATCAACAGCAAACGTGCGAGTCCATTGGGGCAAAAACCCTTCCTGCGGGGCAGGTCCTGAGCCTTCCCTCCAGCTCCCCGGCTTTGAGGAGGCAGGCTGAAGGCAGATGGGGCGGGCGGGAGAGGAGCAGAGGAAGGAAAGGAGCGATGTCAAAAGAGTTCATAGACTTATTGGCCTCTGTAAATCAGCCTGAAGCAGAAATTCTTCCTCTGGGCTTTCCCTTCACCTGAACAGAAAAGGGTGACCAAGTTAGGAGGACATAGGTGCAAACCTCAGGCTTTGAGCTGCTTAAAGGTAGAGGAATACGGCCCCATTGAGAAGGGATGAAGCCCTTGCCTTGTTCCATTGGGTTCCCTTGCCGTGTTCCATTGGGTTCCCTTGCCGTGTTCCATTGGGTTACCTTGCCTTGTTCCATTGGGTTCCCTTGCCTTGTTCCATTGGGTTCCCTTGCCTTGTTCCATTGGGTTCCTTTGCCTCGTTCCAGTGAGCTCCCATTTTAACACAGCTCCCACATCAGGCAGCTCTTCCATGGCCCTCCACAGCCTCACCTGGACCCAGGAGCTTCTTTGATGGGGTAGGCCCCAGAGAAGGCCGCCCAAGGCTCAGCTGAGCTACTGGTTTCCAGCAGAGCCACAGCTATGCAGGGCCCAGCTGAAGACCCCACTGAGCTGGACCCAGACCCAGGGGATGGACTCCCTGCCTTCACCTGTCTCATCATTACGGATTTTCCTGGCAGTCACTGCACTATCATCCTGATTACCCTTGCTGGACCTGATCCTGGCCTGCAGACTGACTTCCTGGCTTGACCTTGGGCCTTCCTCATTTCCAGAGAATTGCCTGTTGGTTGAGCCTGGCTGCCATCTCCAGGCCTGCCCTGGTCACCTTAGTTATCGTGAGGGTGGCTTCTTGCTGGCCACCCATGTTCCTGTGCTCAGCTCCCCATCCCTGCAGGGAGCAGCTCCCCTTGCAGCTCCCCTTGCAGCTCCCATGCACAGACAGGGCTGCAAGGTCGCCAGCTTTACCTGTGCTGCAGAAGTGACTCCTGCTTCCCTGCTTGCTGCTGTCAGTAGGGATGGTTGGCGTCTTTGGGTCGTTTTAACTGGACCTTCAAGCGTTTCATGCCAATCTGGAAGCCGTTCATGGCCTGGATAGCAGTCTGTGCACTGGATGGGTTGTCAAAGCTTACAAAACCTGAAGAACAGGATACGGGCATGGCCAAGAGCTCCTGGCTTCATGCACGAGTGTCCTCGTTACCTTGCCGTGCTCTCATACCTGATGCCATAAGCACTCACCAAAACATTTGCTCTGGTTGGTGGCACGATCCATGAACACCTTGGAGGAGATGATGTTGCCGAAGGGCAGGAACATCTGCATCAGCTCGTTGTCTCCAAACTCCTGAGGGAGATGGTAGATGAAGAGATTGCAGCCTTCAGGACCTGCAAGGATGGGGCAATGGGGAGGGACCAAGCACAGGGAGCCCCCAGAGGAAAGAGAAAGAGAAACGCACTCAGCGCAGAGCACAGTGGTGGAGGAGAAGCCCAGCACTGCCCCGCTCTGTCAGCCTGCCCTTGAGGACATCTTTCAATGACTAGTCCAGGGCAAACGACCCTAGGGGTTGCCCAAGAGCATCTGGGAAGCGATAGGCAGAAATGAAGGTTCTAGGGGCAGATTTGGCTCTTGCAGCTCTCCTGGCTCCCTGAAGCTAGGAAAGCTCCAGAGAGGAGGAGGAGGAGGAGGGCTTGGGAGACTCTGGATTGACAGCACCAGCAAGGAGAGGAAAAGGTGCCCTTCTCTGCAGCTTGGCTGCGCCCTTGCATGCCAAAGGCTGGTGCTGCACTGACTGCCAGCTTTGCTCTAGGCAGCCCCTGACCGGCTCCGAGCTCGGGACATTTGCATGAGGAGCATTTTCCTGCTCTTTATGGTCTGCCCCCTGCAAAGCCAAGGCTGGTTCCATAGCCCCGCTCCAACACAGAGGATCAGAGTGGACGAGTGTTGTCTCCTCCACTGATGCATGGTAGAGATGATGGGCTGCATGATCCAACCCTCCTCCCCGCACTGCCCCATTCCCGCGCTGCTCCTCACCTTCCCGCTGCTGCTGCAGGATGGGAGGCGGCTGAGGAACGCTCTGCGCAAGGGGAGTGATGGTGGTAGCCGGATACACAGCTGGGATTCAAGGAGACAGAACAAGGAGCTGACCTCAGAAACTGGCCACCCCACCAGGAACCGAGAGCAAGGAGGGCAGCGGGTACCTGCGTACTGCTGGACCCCCGCGAAGGCCGGGTGCAGAGGCTCCGCGACCGACGGACTCTGGGCTGCAAAGAGCAGGAATGGGAAGAATGGAGTCAGGCACGGCACAGGGAATTGCACACAAATGGAGTCGGGCATGGGAGAAGGAATTGCACACGCCAATGGAGTTGGGCACGGCAGAGGGAATTGCACACACATGTTCCAGTGAGTCTCCCTGCCTTGCTGATAAATGGCTAGAAAAAGTCTTTGCTGTGAGGACCCAGTACAAAGAGGTGACTAGTTCTTGATTTTTCCCCTCCTGTTCCAGTTGTCCCTACCTGAGTACGGCACAAGGCCATTGGTGTAAATGGTGTCCAGACTTGGATGGCCATTTGGGAATGGCACCACTCCAGTGAATCCATTGGGAATGGGTGCTACCAGCCCTGGCATGGCTGCTGTTCCCAGGAGAGGCGGCGAATGCAGCCCTGCAGAGCGGGAAGAAAAGGGGGATCCTGTGTGAGAGAGGAGGGTCAGAAGCTCCCGCTCCCTCCAGCCACCTGGCGGGAGCCCCGCGGGACACGGGGAGCAGCCTTCCCTGCCCAAGCCATGAGCATTGCAGCAAGGAGCACTGCAGCAAGGAGCACTGCAGCAAGGCGCGTTGCAGCAAGGAGTGTTGCAGCAAGGAGCACTGCAGCAAGGAGCACTGCAGCAAGGAGCATTGCAGCAAGGAGCGTTGCAGCAAGGAGTGTTGCAGCAAGGAGCGCTGCAGCAAGTGCATGGGGCACGAAGGGCTCGCGGTGCTCTGGTCCTCACCCGATGCTGGAGCAAGCGGCGTGGCCGGCAGCCCGCTGAGACTGACGGCGCCGATCTGCTGCAGGTGGCACGGGCCGAGGGCCACGCCGGGGCTCACGTAGCTGCCGTGGGACGTGGAGAGCACCGTCGTCTGCTGCTGCATCAGCTGCAAGGCAGGGGCACGGCTGGTCAGCACCGCCACGGGCGGCCGAGAATCCCCCGAGGCAAAATGCTGGGAGCGCCCGCCGGGATGGGGCGGCCGGGACAGCGTCAGCAGGGGCAAAGCCGCTGCCGGAGCAGCCGGTGGATCCTCGTGCTAAAAAACGGGCTGCAAGGAGAGTCCGCAGGGAAAGCTCCTTGTCCGCCCCTGCTTCCAAAGCCCTGCGGGGCCCTGCGGGCGCCTGGTGCTGTCTCTGATGGTGACACTTCATGCACACAAGAACTAGCCTGGGTCCCTCCTCCGGGGACAGGGTGACATTAGAATAGGGACAAAATGGAGGGGTTTGGGGCTCAGGAGGAAGAAGGAGACAGAAGCAAAATGGGGGGAAAAGGTAAATAAGAAAGAAGGAAGGAAACTGAAAGGGCGGGAGAGGAGCTGAGCTGGAAGGGAAGGGAAAGCCAAACTAGCCCTGGAGCAGGAAGGGAAAAGAGCAGGCTAAAATTGGAGGGGACAAATCCAGGGACACAACCGAGGGGAAAGAAGATGCCGACGGAGGCAAGCGGCCCAGCCAAGGCCGGATTCCTTCTTTCTCCCTTTCCTTTTGTCTCTGCAGGAGTGTCTGAGGCTGCAGGTGTGAGGTGGGCACTGAAGCCCAGGATGCCGCGAGGTCTCGCCACTCTCCTCAGAATCAGACATTCCGGGCAAACGCTGCCCTGGGCTCCCACCTTCCCCCAGGCCCTCGTATTCGCCCCCTCTTTGCCCTTGCTCGTCTGCTGCGCACTTGAACTGCTCGTGGTGGGTGATTTGGGGGTGACGTCTGTGACGTGAAACGATACCCAACAGTTGAGGGACGGTTTGTTTTCCGTCTTGGGGATTGAATGGAGACACCCCGAGTTGCCCCTGGAGTCCAGGTAAAGGCAGTGCCCACAGGCAGCCAAGGAGAAAAAAAGCTGGTTTCATCCTCCAGGAAAGGACCTTCATTAAGCTCCTTCCTTAAGGCCTTGGGAAATTAGTCCATTTTCCATGGACCTCTCAGCCGAGGTGCTGAGAGCCACTGAGCAGCCCCAGAAAGGGGTGTTTTCTGCAGCAGAACTGAGCAGGGCCATCTTGAACTTGGGGTCTGCCTCAAACACAAAGGGAATCACCATAACCAGCCCAAGACAACCAAGATCCCTTGCTAAGCATGAAGGCATAGAGAGCTTCAGCCCAGCGTGATTCCAATGGACAACCTGCAGCCCGGGGTGATTCCAATGGATAACCGGGGGTATTCCAATGGAGAACCTGCAGCCCGGGGTGATTCCCATAGATAACCTGGAGCCCGGGGTGATTCCAATGGAGAACCCAAAGCCCAGGGCGATTCCAATGGAGAACCTGCCGCCGGGGTGATTTCAATGGAGAACCCGAAGCCCGCGGTGATTCCAATGGAGAACCTGGAGCCCGAGGTGATTCCAATGGATAACCTGCAACCCAGGGTGATTCCAATGGAGAACCCAAAGCCCAGGGTGATTCCAATGGATAACCTGCCACCTGGGGTGATTCCAATGCAGAACCTGCATCCCGGGGTGGTTCCAGGAGCTGGGAAGCCTCTCGCGTTCGCTGCAGCCCCTGTGCGTGGTGCCCGGCCCGGGGACAGCGTCGCCCCA
>JAUBOD010000146.1:660567-670685 GCA_032353885.1 Nothura maculosa
GGGAGCGGCCGCATCCTGCCCGCGGCGCGGGAGGGCCCGGGCGTCCCGGCGGGGCCCGGGCGTCCCAGCGGGGCCCGGGGGTCCTGGCAGGGCCCGGGCGTCCCGGCAGGGCCTGGCCCACACGGGCGGCACTCGCGGGACGTCCTGGACCCCCCTCGTGCCCTCCCAGTCACGGCCCCGGGCGCTCGTCCCCGTGGGGAAGGACAGCCCAGGGCATGGGGTGCGAGCGGGAGCAACGGGTGCCTGCCCCGGAGCTGCCCC
The DNA here is from genome assembly GCA_032353885.1 of Nothura maculosa. Lineage (NCBI taxonomy): Eukaryota > Metazoa > Chordata > Aves > Tinamiformes > Tinamidae > Nothura > Nothura maculosa. Next base: position 660,829 of record JAUBOD010000146.1, read on the forward strand.
CCCTGCCCCGGAGCTGCCCCCCCTGCCCCAGAGCTGCCCCTCCCGCCCCCGTTCCCGTGTCCCCTGCGCAAGGTGACCGCGGAGGCCACACAGGGACCCGGGTAGAAGTTCTGCCCCTGGGTCCCCGCGGGTGACCTTGGCCATGTCCCCGAGTCCCTGCGGTGGCCCCGGTGGGGCTGGTGCCCGGGGGTGTCGCCTCCTCCCCTGGCTCCCCAGCTCCAGCCCCGCTGTCCATGTTCCGCTGCCGGGGGGTCCGGGCTGCAGCGCGTGGCAGCAGCGGTGCCGTGAGGCCGAGGAGGACGCGGAGCTGGGACGAAGGGGCCCGGGCGCCTTGTGCTCCCCGCCGCCCTTGCTGGGCGCCCAGCACCTCTCGTGTGTTGTTCAAGGGCTCCTCTCACCTGCCGCAGCAGCTCAAGTTCACAACCTCGGACTCCTGCGACCGCATCAAGGATGAGTTCCAGCTCCTGCAGGCCCAGTATCACAGGTGGGTGTCGCAGGCTCCTCCACGCTCTGTCCGGTCACAGGGAACGCTCAAAACGCTTCTCCTTAGAGGTGATGATCGCTTGGGGTGCCCATTCCTGGCAGGACCTTGCTGGTCTGCGTCGGAGCTTCCTCCGTGGCCTTTTGGGGCTTCTTCCAGCAGGGAAGAGCCTCTTGCAGTGCCCACCCTGGGCTCCCCAGGGACGATCGTCCCAGTGCTCAGCAGCCCTATAGCGGGGCTATGTAGGGCACTGCTCTTGCCTGCCCTATAGCAGGGCTGGCAGGAGGTGATCGGACCCAGAAGAATCGCTCCAATTCTACTGCCCCATTGCCTTGCAGTGTGGATCCAAGTGGGACACTGAGGGAGAGACCGGATTGTGCAACTTGGGTCACGTTCGCTTAAAGCGGGACCTTGGGGAGGGGATTAATCCTGTCCTTAGGAGGGTGCTCAGGCGCCCGGAAAGGGGAGCGGTCACTGCTCCTGCTGCAGCCAGGGGCTCCGCTCCGCTCGGCCGGGACCCGCGCCCTGCCAGGCTCCCGTGTCTTGCTGGGAATTCCTGCTTGCTTCCCGCTGGCTGCCATTCCTGGACTGCAAGTGCTGCACGGAGCTTAAATCCAAACGCGTCCGCTCTGGCGCGTGTCGGAGAGGAGATGCTGCCGACCTGCAAGTTGGCCTGGGATGGCTGCTTCCTTTTTGGGGGTGTTTCTTGAATAAATGCAACTCCCCGAGCTTAAACCGGCTCGGCGATGGCCTCTGCTGGTCCAAAGAGCCGCTAGGATCTTGGCTTGCTGCTCTGTGGCCGTGGCAGCGCGAGCCCTGCTCTGATTTCCCATGCACCGTTCGCCTTGGCTTGGGCTCTGCTGCGCCTTTGGGTCCTAGTGGTGTCATCCTGGCGGGAGGCAGCCCGAGGACGGGCTTGGGAACGGCTCTTCCTGGCGCCGCTCCAGCTCGGAGCGGTGCCGGGGATGGAGCGGGGGACCCCGAGAGGTATTTGTGGCTTCCCGCGCCGCCGCGCTTGGCCGTGCGCCGCTGGAAGAGAGGCAGTTTGGGGAGGTGACGCCGTTTCTGTTGGAAACCCAAAACCGCAGCACGCGCTGCCCGCGGCGGCCGAGCGGCAGCTCCACAGAGCGGCGAGAGCAGCGTTTGCTCCTAAGGGTGCAAAGCACCTAGCGGGGGAAAATCCTCTCTTCTGGCGGGGTATGCTGCCCTTGGGCCTGCCCTCGTCATCTGGCAAGGACGGGGCTTTGTGTTTTGGGTTGGATAAAGCGCTTCTGGAGCCCACCGGTCCGTCCTGCCAGGGCTGAGCTGAGGGAGGCTGAGCCGCGACTGCTGCTCCAGTCCCCTCTTCCAAAGGGCTGCAGGTCCCTTGGGAATGGCCAACCTGGCGCTGCCAGCCTCTCTCTAACAGTAATGGTGTGTTTTGGCAGGACCCTGAGAAGGGGCTCTATGGAAATAGGCAGTCCAAACACAGCGGGGCCAAAGCCCAGCCCTACCGTTCAGTGCTCGCGCGGAGGCATCTCCGCTAGGAAGACGTGGGGAGCAGCTGCTCCCCGCTCGCCGCCGAGCGCCCCTCTCACCCCCTGTTTGCTTTCCTTGCTGTTTTCTGGCTTGCAGCTTGAAGTTGGAGTGCGACAAGCTGGCGAGCGAGAAGTCGGAGATGCAGCGTCACTACGTCATGGTGAGGAGCCGCGCGGGGAGGCCGCGGAGCGGAGCGGGCGCGCCGGGTGCGGGGAGGCCGTGGAGTGGAGCGGGTGCCGGGTGCGGGGAGACCACGGAGTGGAGCGGGCGCACGCGCTGGGTGCGGGGAGGCCGCGGAGCGGGCGCCGGGTGCGGGGAGGCCACGGAGCGGAGCGGGCGCACGCGCTGGGTGCGGGGAGGCCACGGAGCGGAGTGGGCGCACACCGAGTTCGGGGAGGCCGTGCCCGGGCAGCGCGGCTCTGCGGGCTGGGGTTGCTTCCTGCAGGTAGGATTGTCTGGGGTTTGCGTTGTCCACGTGCCGTGCGTTGTGGAGATGTGGGGACTGGCGGAGTTGTTGCAAGTAGGACATTGGTGGGTAGTGGTTGATGGATGGTGGGGATGGGAGTTTGTCTCTGGTGCCCTAAGGGAAGACTCGAGGACTCTAGGACTAAGGACTAAAGGAAGGGCTTGTCTTTTGTGCCTGCATTGATTGGGAAGAGCAGGAAGGGGCACAAGGCAGCACAGGCAGGTGTGGAGCCTGTGCCCTGGCCCCAGCAGCAGCCAGAGGAACGTGAGGGTGCTGCAGGTCCAGCAGGGCTGCTATGGGATAGCACCGGACCCATGTGGGATAGCACCGGACCCGAGCCGGGTGGCAACGGGCAGGGAGAGCCGGGCTTGCCTGCGAGAGGAGCCGCACGCGGCGCAGCCTGGACTGGTGCTGGGGCCCTGCCGGGAGCGACGGCGGCAGGAGCCGCGCGGGCCCGCGGAGCGGAGCCTGCTCCGAGCTGGGCACTCGAGCCAGAACCTGCCCTGGTTCTGGAGGTTGCGTCCGCGGGCGGCCCGCCCGGCCTTGCCCTGTGCCCGGCGGAGGGCGACGGCTCCCGTGTGCCCGAGAAGGAGCCGCTGGGGTCACGGCTGGAGGCTCGGCGGGATGCCCTGGTGGGAAGCGCTGGAGAAAGATGTGGCGAGCGCTGGAGCAAGCTCTGCTGTGGGACCTTGCAAAGACAGGGAGCCGCATAAGCCTGGTAGGAGCTGGAAGCAGGAGCCTGCTAACAGGAGTCATCCGCCGTGCAAACGTTGGGGTCTTCCACACGTCGCCGTGACTGGGCAGAGTCACCGTGGGAAGCGCCGGCCTCATGCCTGTGTGTGTCCCAGCACGAAGAGGCGCCCGGAGCCGGAGCAGTGCCTGGGAAAGGCAGAAGCGGTGCTGCATTCAGGCTGCGGATGTCACAGGAGCTCTGTAAAGAAAGAAATCCTCTAGGGACAATTGGGCCTGTTCGTGTGGGTAGGGCGCGAGTTTAGCTCCCTGGTAGTGCTTCTTTCATTCCACCTATGGAAAAGGCCCTGGCAGCACCTGGGGCGGCAGGACAGGCTGTCGCTTCCCTGTCGAGTTACCTGGAGTTCGTGGGGTTATCCATAAAGCGAAGCCAGTGCCAGCTGCTGCGCCTGCCCTGCAGGAAGAGATAAGATGTAGGAGTGAATCCCGAGAGGAGCTCTGAGTTTATCAGGAGCGACGGCAGAGCTGGCCCTGCCTCTTCCCGCACGGCGCTGTCCGTGTGTCCGGGCGCCGGGGCTGCGGGAGCAGGACCTGCCACAACCGTCACCGGCCCCATCGCGGAGCAGAGGGGAAGCCTCTCGCCGAGGGGTTTCATTCCGTCCCCGTTCTCCCCGCTATCCCACCTCCCTGCATGGAGCCTCGCTGCCGAGCGCGCCCATGTGAGCCTCTTCCCCCGCCTCCCGCCGCGCTCGGAGCCACCGGCTGCAGTTTGGTGGCGCTGGGAAGGACAGGGCTCTTGCTGACCCCATGGAGCTCAAGGCATTGCAGGATCCCGCTGTTCCTGCAGCCTGGAAGCCCGGGGGGCTCCTGCCCGGGGGCGGCTGCAGCGCTCCGAGCGGGATCCGGGATCAGCCAGGGCGGCCGTCGCCCTCGGCAGGAAGCGCGCAGGGTTCCCGGCAGCGCCCGGAGCGGCTGCAGCTGCTGCCACTCTCAATGAGCAGCAATTAGCAGCTCGGGGTCAAGTTCCTGCTTCCTGCCCGGGCTCCAGCGTGCACAGAAACCTCGAGAAGCAGCAGGGCTCTGGATCAGGATGCAGTGACGGCGACACCGAGGCGGGCGCTTCCCGGGCTCGCGGAGTCGCTGCCGCGGCCCCAAGGACACGGTGCTTTTATTGGAATTAAATGAGTGCAGACATGGATTTTCTCTCCCTTTGGAAGAGTCGGGATTACAGCAGGCAAGCGGAGGGAGATTCCTAAACTCTCCAACATCAGCCTTACAACAGCTCTTTTAGGAGGTCAGGAATTAGCTCCTCCTGCCAATAGATCGCTCTGCAGTTGCCTGTTGTGTTTTTCTTGGTGTGTGGGTGGGTTTTTTCCCGTTTTCTTGACACGGCTTCTCCCCGAGCAGCTGGAGCCGCGTGCAGCTGGGTGTGCTGGAAGGCCGGTTGGGATCGCTCCCGTTTGCTGCGGGAGCAGCCACGTGGGCTGCGGGACACGAGCCAGGCTAAGCTGGCTCCGCTTGAGCTGCCTCTCCTTTGGCCTTGGATGTAGCTGTGGGCAACGCTTGGAGCCACGAGCCTTTCTGCCCATTGAGGTGCTGGTGCTCGCCCTGCTGCCGAGCACCAAGGGTGTCCGTGGAGGATGAGGCCAGTTCCAGCTGGAACGGCTCTAGGCTGGAGCTGGGTGGGCAGAGAGAGCCCGGGTTTGGATTCCTTGGACTTGGAGAAGATCCGAGTCTGTATTCGGGTTTGCCAGGTGCTCTATTTGTTCATCTGGGAGCAGGCGGCCTTTTTTCCTCCTCTTTGCCTAGTTTTAATAGAAAACTGTTAGAAAAGTGCGAGTAGTTCCCAGCACGGGTGCACGGAGCTGCTTTATGTGATGGAGATTTGACGTGTGCTCTTTAACTCTCTTCTGCCCTGCTCTGCAGTATTACGAGATGTCCTACGGGCTGAACATCGAAATGCACAAACAGGTAGGAGGGCATTTCCCGGCTCCCGGGCGGGGACGTTGCTGCTCTGCTCTGCGCCCCGGGGTGTTCCGGGCACTGCAAATGCTGCGGGTCTCTGGAACGTCGAGGCTGCTTCGGCTTTGCTGCCTCTTGGGGGACGTTCCCGTTGTGGGTTTATTTTTATTGACTTATTTTTCCCAGAGCTTAAAGAATGGTTTTCCTGTTGGGAGGAAAAGTAACTGCCCCGACAAAAGGCTTCCTATGCAAAACCCAGGGATCCCCTCGCCCTTCGGAATCTGCTGGGCACGTGCAGCAGATCCCTGGCTCTGGAGCAGGGATTGGAGCCCGGGCCGGGATTGTGTAGGGAAGCGGCGGAGCTGCTCCCTTCATATCAACCCACCCGGAGCGCGGAGCAGGCGGGAACGCCGCCCATTAGATCACTTGTTTGCAGACCTTGTTTGCACAGCTTCTAAGAAAACCTCCCTGTGAGGAGGCTCCTGCAGCCTGGATAGGTTTGTCCGTTCCCTTTGCTAGTGGTTAGGTTGCTCGTTACTGCCAGTGGCTAATTATCTGCGCTGCTAACAACGTGAGCCAGACCCTCTCTGCCTTCAGCTGCCAGCCACAAGGTTGTCTATCGGATTCCTGGCTCTCTTATGAGCCCTTTAATACCCCTGTGCTCCCCACAAAGGCCCTTGGAGCCTCGATCCACTGGCCCTCCTAGAGAAGCTGGGGATTCCTTGGGAAAACCTGCCCGCTAGGCAGGAGATTTGAGCCCTGAGGCCTTCCCGTTGCTCCCCCATGGATTCTCTCCCATCCTGTGCAGCTTCCCAGCTGTGTGACTGGGGCCTCTCGGCCGTTTTGATGCCTGCCTGGGCCCTGCAGCTCTGTGTTTCTTCTGGTTTTATTGAAAAGTGATTCGCAGAGGGCTGACAGCTTCATCCTTCTGGCAGAAAAGCATTTAAAGCCCCTGCATTTGCCACTCGCTTGTGCAGGGATTTGAGCACGTTGGAATGCCCTGGACTTGGGCATTCCCAGTGCCAGGGGCGAGTGCCCTGGACTTGGGCATTCCCGAAATGCTGCGGGCAATTTGGAGAGCCGGAGCAGCCGGCGTCTCCGCGGGAAGAGCCGGGTATCCCCAGCAGCACAAGCCCCTGCCAGTGTCCACATGCTGAACATCATTCAACACATTTAGTCTAGACCCCACCTGGGTCTAGACTATTTTGTGTTTCTCTGGTGGCCTCTGGCTTCATTACACGGATATTGGAAGCCCTGAGAGGGAAGAGTGCTGCAGATTGGCTCCGTGCAAGCAGCACCGCTGATTGACTAGGGATTTGGGGAGGGGGCTGGACCGTCCTCGCCTCCCCGCAGAGCCCCGGGATGCAGCGGGATGTTCCCGGTGCCCGTGGGTGACACTGGGCCGGCCCCGGGGAGCTGGGGCAGCGCGAGCTCGGCGCGGGCGCAGCCCCAAGCCCTCTCCTCTCACCTCCTTGTTTTCTTCTCTGTCCTGTTTGGTTTCCCCTGTGTTGCAGGCTGAAATTGTGAAGAGGTTAAATGGGATTTGTGCTCAGGTCCTGCCCTACCTTTCCCAGGAGGTAACTCGCTCTGCTTGGACGGGGGGCTCTGGGGGCAGGTGGATGGAGGCTCCTGTCCCTGAGCCCAGGTCACTTGGGCATCCGGGAACACGGGCATGGGAGGCTGGCAAAGCTCGGAGCTCCGGGGGGACGAGCCCAATGGGGGCAGCCCGGTGCGGAGCAGCCCCGGGCTGGCCCATCCTCCTGCACAAAGATGGGCTCTGTTCTCCCGCCGCTCCCAGGATTCCCGCTGCTCCAAGGGGCGGCCGGAGCTCATGGGGGAGGGAAGGGGGTTAAAACCCACCTCGGGGTGGCTCCTCCTTGAGATCTGCTTCCTGCGCCTCGTTAATTAATGCAGCTAACGAGCCCCTCCCACCGCACCGAGATTAATGGGGAGATGGAGCGGGAGGGTGATGCAGCCCCCTGGTGCAGCCTCCTTCACCTCCCGCTGCTCCAGATTGGGACCTGTCCTGAGCATGGGGAGATCTCAAAACTGTCTCAAAAAAGATGTCAAAAATCCTTTTTTTTCTTTTTTCCTGAGGGGTGTGGGGAGGGGTTGGGTGAGGTGGGATTATTGGGGGGGATGAGATCTCATTTCTGAGGCTTTGGCTCAGGGCTGATGGGCCTTGCAGCTGCCAGCAAGCACAGAGAGGGAATAGAGAGCCACTATTTCCCCCCTTGGGCAAAGGGCTGCAGTGAGACAGTCCTGCCCCTTCCCTGCCCCTCTACGCGGACTGGCACGAGTGACCAGCCCTGTTCTCTCCCCCAGCATCAGCAGCAAGTGCTGGGAGCCATCGAACGAGCCAAGCAGGTGACGGCGCCAGAGCTGAACTCCATCATCCGTGTACGTGATGCCCGTTTCCTTTGGGTTAGGAGGGAGCGGGGACGGCCGGGTTTGGGGCGGGGGGCTGGCCGGGCCCCCCGCGGGCAGCAGGGCCGCCTGGCTGGAGCGCAGGGAAAATAACAAGGTCCTTCCTTGTGTCCCCGCATGCCCGTCGTTCCCTACAGCAGCAGCTCCAGGCGCACCAGCTCTCGCAGCTCCAAGCGCTGGCGCTGCCGCTGACGCCGCTGCCCGTGGGGCTGCAGCCGCCGGCGCTGCCCGCCGTGAGCGCGGGCACGGGGCTGCTCTCGCTCTCGGCCCTCGGCTCGCAGGCGCACCTGGCCAAGGAGGACAAGAACGGCCACGATGGCGACGCCCACCAGGACGACGACGGCGACAAGTCGGATTAGAGCGAGCGGCGGCGCTGGGGGGCCGCTCCGGGGCGTCTGTGGCACAAGGGCTGCCCCCGCACCCCCCGGCTCTTGGCAGCAACGCCGGCCCCCCGGCAGTGACCGCGCGGCCCCCCGTGCCCGGCCCCCTGTTCCCGCACGGAGCCAGGCCCGGCCCGGGGGCTCCCGGGGGTCCTTGGGCGCCGCCGCTTCCCTCCGCCCGCCTCCCCCGTGGGTATTTAACGACGCCCCCTCCATCCTCGCGGCTTCTGCACAAGTCCCCGCCGGGCGCCCCGGCCGCAACGCTCCATCTCTCTGCGTCTCCCCGCTCCCCACCTGCCCCTGCACTGGTACCAGGCCGGCACCTCGCTCTTCTGCATGTCTCTCTGTCGTGAAGCTCCGCAGCAGCGCCCTGCTCCGTGCCCGCCGGCTTCCCTCCTCCCGCTCGCGGGGCGCGGGGCTCCCTCCGCATAGAGGATACAGCAGCTCTCTCTGTTCTGGTTTCCGTGCGCTAGCGTGTCTTCTAAAAAAAACAAAAATGGAACAAAAAAAAAAAAAAAGAATAAAATGAAATAATCATCTGGTGTTTGTATATAGTCCTTTAGAGAGATCTTGTTTTGCTTTTGTGTTTAATCACTTGACCTATAATAAGAGGAACTGAAAATGCTGTATCGAGGACGTACAAGCTGTGCCTTTCAAATAAAGAAATAAGAAGGTTGGTTAAGACTGTGACTTCCTGCCTGCTTTTTGGGGCCGTAAATTCCTCCCTCCTTCACCCTTTCCCCCCTCCCATGGAGGAAAGAGGGGAGGAAAGGGATGTCTTGACCCCGAGTGGGGTCCTGCTTTGCTGCCCTGTGCCTCAGTTTCCCCCCAGCCTGGGGTGGTACCTGGAATTCGTTGTCCCCAGCCCCGCTCTGTTCCTGCTGTTCCCAATGTTCTGCTCTCCAAGCGGGCTGGTTTTCACGGCCAGGGAGCAGGGCAGGGGGGTGCACTCGGCTGCAGCCCCCGCTCCCGGCAGCAGCTTCACCTCCCAGCCCGCTCCATCCCATCCCACACGGCAGGGACTCGGCAGAATGCGGCTCCCATCTCTCCCCTTCCCCGTCCTCTCCAGATGCAGGAAAACGGCATCCTGCTCCTCGGGGGCGCAGTGCCAGCTTGGCACCGGGCTTCCCCGTGTTCCTAGCCCCCATCCCTGGCTCCAGCTCCTTCCCTGGCAGCAGCAGGAATTGCCTCCCGCTGCCGTGTCCCTGCAGGGGCCTCCGCAGGGGCACAGCCCGCACTGGGGCCCGGGGCGGCTCTGCAGCCCGCGCCGCCTCCCTGCGCGCCCGGCCCCGCTGCCGCCAGCGCCGCACGGACGCTGGAAGAGGCATCAATAATTGAAGGGCGCTCAGAGCCGCTCAGTGCAGACGGGAGCCGATCGAAGGCAGCGCCGCAGCGGAGCCGGCAGCTGCGGGGGGCTCCCAGAGCGCCCTGCTCGGCCGCCCACGCTGGCCCCGCCGTGGGGGACGAGGTGGCCCCATCATGGGTGACAAGGTGGTTCCTGCCATGGGTGATGAGGTGGCCCTGCCATGGGTGACAAGGTGGCCCCCGTGATGGGGGGACGAGGTGGCCCTGGTGATGGGTGACGAGGTGGCCCCCGTGACGAGGTGGCCCCAAGCCGGGACCGGGGCCGCCCCATCGGGACCAGGGGAAGAACCGGGGCCCACGGGCGCAGGGGGGGCTCGAGGCCGCGGCAGGGGCGGCTCCGCCGCCGCGCCCCACGTTACTTTGAGTGGCAGCCGCCGCGGGGGCTCCTGGGCCGCGTAGTCCGCCCGCTCTGGCGCGTGGCGGCGCCGCGGCTCCCGGCCACGTGGAGCCCAGGCCTGGCTGCGGCCTCGGCCCCGGCCCGGCCCGCCCGGGGGTCCCGCCGCTCTCGGGCGCCGAGGGGGGATCGGTCCCGCCGGGGGCTTCCGCCACTCATGGCGTGTGGACTACA
>JAUBOD010000146.1:685006-695066 GCA_032353885.1 Nothura maculosa
GGAGCGGGGCCGCGGGCGCCGCGCGGCCGCGCAGGGCGGCCCTGCAGCCCGGCCTTGCGCCAAGGGGCCCGTCTCGTCCCGCAGGGAAGTGGTTTGTGAGCACGGGCAAGGACAACCTGCTCAACGCCTGGCGCATGCCCTACGGCGCCAGCATCTTCCAGGTGAGGAGGCGGGGCGCCTGGGAGGTGCCCGGTCCGCGCGGATGAAGGATCCCTGCTCCATCCCGATCCCTATGCCCCGTTCTGCCCGCAGCCCCTCTCTTCCTTGCAGTCCAAAGAATCCTCCTCCGTGCTGAGCTGCGACATCTCCGTGAACGACCAGTTCATCGTCACGGGCTCCGGCGACAAGAAGGCCACGGTGTACGAGGTGGTGTATTGAGGAGCTGGCGCTGCCGCGGGAGCCGCTTCCCCCTCCCCATTTATCTCCTTCCAGCAGTAACAAGGACCGAGGGGCCCAGATTTCGGCTACCCCATTCCCAGGCTTCTGCCTGCGTGCAGAGGTTGGAGGGATCCGGGAGACCTGGCGTCTTGGCTGCGGGAGCTGGTGGGGAGCAGCACCCATGGGCAGGGAGGGCACGGGGGGGCTGGACTTTGCACCCCCAAGGACCGTCCGTCCCGGGCCCCGAGGAGCAGGAGCAGCCGCAGAGCGGGACCGGGTCCCAGCGTGCGGCAGACACCGGCGCCGGGCGCTGCTCCCCACTTAGCACTTGATGGCACCAATTTTGTGCTGCAAACTGGCTGTAAATGCCCAGCAGTAAAGCAATGAATTTAACAGTGTTTTCAATCCCTTACTAATAAAAAGGAACAGAAAAGCGCGTGGTTTGTGCATGTGTGGGGGGACACGGCGGGTGGCGGGGGCAGCCCCGGCTGCCTGCACTCGGCCTCCCCTGTCCTGCCCTGCACAGGGCGCTCCTGGTCCCCGGCCCCCCACATTCCAAGGAGCTGCTCCATGGGGGGTGAAGAGCCCCCAGGTGAGCGCGGGAGCCGCCCCTGCGGCTGCAGCTCCCGCAGGTGCCCAGGGGGTTTAACCAGGAGCAGGGACAGGGCCGTGTGCTGTGTTGGCCCCTTGGCCAGGAGCCCCCGGCCGGCAGCTGCTGTGCGGCCCCCGCGCCCCCTGCACCCCACTCTGGACATGGCCCCGCTGCACGTTTTGTCGGGTTTTATTATTAAATACAAGGGGGCGAGCACGGAGCCCTTCCTCTCCGCCCTGGCCCACAGCCTTAACCAAAACCCCAAACATTACAATAAAAAAAAGCTCCCTGCCCACCCCGCCAGACTCCAGGTTTAGAAATAAGTGACGCCCAAAAGAACAGAAGGGAGAGCGGGGAGTCCCTGGGTGCCGCGGGGCGCCCGGCTGCGCTGCTGGCAGCGCCGTCACCCGCGATGCTCGGGCACTCAGGCACCCCGTGGCCGTGCGGAGCCCGTCCGCCCGTCCGTGCCGCGTCCGTGCGTCCGGGCGCGGAGCTCCCAGCGCTGCGCCCGCTGCCGCCACCGCTCCTGCTCAGTAAATGACCTCGTAGACGGTGGCCTTCTTGTCCCCGGAGCCCGTGACGATGAACTGGTCGTCGGTGGAGACGTCGCAGCTGAGAACGGAGGAAGATTCCTTGGACTGCAGAGAGCAAGGGCAGGTGGGGACAGGGCGCACAAAGGCCCCGAGTCCCCTGCGCAGCTCTCCCAGGGCCCTGGCTCATGTTAGAGGGGCCGCGAGGAAGCTGCTTGATGGGATCAACAGAACCAGGTTGTTCTTGATGGAGACTCCCTCCCACCGGTGCCCCCTCCTGCTACTCCAGCCCTCACCTGGAAGATGCTGGCGCCGTAGGGCGTGCGCCAGGCGTTGAGCAGGTTGTCCTTGCCCGTGCTCACAAACCACTTCCCTGCGGGACGAGACGGGGCCCTTGGCGCAAGGCCGGGCTGCAGGGCCGCCCTGCGCGGCCGCGCGGCGCCCGCGGCCCCGCTCCTACCGCAGGCGGCGAACTTGAGGGACAGCACGCAGCTCTCGTGCAGGTGCAGCTGGTACTTGTCGGGCTTGCTCACGTGCAGGATCTCCACGTTGCTGCTCTCCATGCCCACCGCCAGCCACTCGCCCGTGGGGCACGAGCCCAGCGAGAAGATCTGCAGGCGCCGGCTGAGCCGGGGCACCGCGCGGCGCCGCGCGGCACCGGCCCCGACCTGCTCCTACCTGCGAGCTGAAGTCGTGCTGCTGCAGCTGCCGCCCCTCCCGCAGGTCCCAGCACCGCACCGTGTTGTCCAGGCCGCCCGTCCACAGCTTGGTGCCGTCGCTGGAGATGTCGATGCAGCTGGCGCCGTCCGTGTGCCCTTGGAACTGCCTGCGAGAGAGGGGCCGAGCGCGCAGCCCTCGGCGCTGTGCACCCCAGCACCGGCACTGCTGCCCAGCCCGGCTCCGGCTCCTGGGCTGGCTGCAGCCCCAGGCTGGCAATGGGGAAGGGAGGCTCTTGGCCAGCCTGGCCCTGGGAATCGTGGCTCCCGTGGCTCTGGAGGAGCTGCCCTCCCTGCCCCGGCCGCGCTGCCGCTCTGCCAGGACTCACCGCACCAGGCTCTGGTTGTGCAGGTCCCACACGACGATGTTGCCGTCGCTGCAGCACGAGAAGCAGACCTTGGCGTCGGGGCTGATGGCCAGCGCGTAGCAGGCGGGCGCCGAGGACGTGAGCTCGGCCTTGATGCGCGGCGTGGGCGCCGCCAGGTCCCAGATGGACAGCGTGCTGGCCTCGCCGCCCACGATGAGGCTGCGCCCGTCCGGGAGCAGCTTGCATGAGCGGATGTAGTTGTCCCGGTTCTAGGCACGGGACGGGGAGCTCGAGTTAGGTCCTGTGCTCCGGGGCTGCTGTCCTGCCTCACCAGGCAGTTGGGGGCTGCCAGGGGCCAGGATGGAGCCAGGGGCAGCGCAGGGTGGGCAGTGCCACCCCTCAGCCCTGGGGACATGGAGGCACCTCCTCTGTGCCCCCCATGTTGCCCCTTCCCACACAGCGATCACCCCTCACCCAGGGCTGGGGCAGCCCCTGCTCAGCCCCCAACTCCAATCCCCTCCAGCGCTCCCGAGTTTCCAATACAGCTTGGAGCTGTCGTGACTCAGTCATTTCCTTGTTTATGCATCTGTATCCTCAAGGGCAGCTCCGCTCCGGGAATATTTGTCCGGCTGCCCAGGCTGCAGGCCGGCGATAGGAAGCGCAGGGCTGGGATGGGGCAGTGAAGCCGCTTGGGGACCCTGCTCCCCTGCGTGGCTGAAGGACACAGCTCAAACCTGTGCCTAGGGTATGGCTGTAGCCCAGCGAGCTCTGACTGGGGCCGGAGTGCCCCTTAATGCAGTTATAAAGGAAGGGAAGCTCTTCCTCTTGGGCACACTGGCACAAGCAGAGATGGGGATGAGAGCGGATGTGTGTGATGCTTCAGTGGATGCTACCTCCCTGAGTCTTCCAAGAACCTGTGCCTTTCCAAGCTCTTCCCACTGTCTGACTCTGCCACTCCATTCCAGGACATGTTCCCCGGCCACCTTGCGGGCACAGCTATGCTGCCCTTGTGCTCCTCGTGCCCCTCGTGCCCCTGGGGATCCCATCCCCGGGGAAACCTCACCAGGCAGTCGAGCTGCGCCACGGCCGTCTTGCTGCCCGGCTGCCCCACGTCCCACACCTTCACGCAGCCCTTGCCGCCCGTGTAGACGTGGCGCGTGGAGTTGCTGATGGTGACGGCGCAGACCACCTCGCCGTGCGCCAGCGTGTGCAGCTGCCGCGCGTGCCGCGGGATGCCCGAGCCCAGCAGCGCGTCGGGCGGGAAGGGCACGGGCTGCATCTGCCCGTCGGCGCTCACGTGGAACGAGTAGGCGCTGCCGGGGGGCAGAGCAGTGAGGGGGCGCCCAGGTCCCCGCGGCAAGGGGGGCTCCGGTGGCCGCCCCACTTACGGCTTCCCGGATGAGCCCACTTGCACGCCGGCCGCCAGCCCCGGGATGCGCATGTGCGGGTGTGGGTCGTAGCCGACCTGCAGGACACGGTGTGAGCGCAGGGGTCTCTGGCCCTGGGGGTCCCCGGTGGCCCCGCGTCACTCACCAGCGGCGAGCGTCCGTAGGCACCGGCACCTGCGGCGCCGTTGAGCTGGGAGGACACGAGGTGCAGGCCGGCGTAGGCGGCGCCGCCGGCCGCGTCGCCGTTGAGCGCGCCGTGCGGGATGCCGAAGGCGGCCGGGTAGGGGCTCTGCACGGCGAGCGGCGCCCGCAGGCCCAGCGCTGCGGGACAGGTGCGTGAGGCGGCCGGCGCCGCGGCGCCGCGCGCAGCCCTGCGCGCCCCTCACCAATGGGCTCCAGCGCTTTGGGCGCGGGGCGGAACTGCGGGGCGGCGCTGCTGGCCCCAAGGGCTGCGTCCGTGGACGTGGGGGTGCCGGGCTTGAGGCCGGGCGTGCTGGACTTCTCCGCCTGTCGGAGCGGGATGGAGTGAGCACCATGCGCCCGGCCCGGCCGTCCTCACCGCCCGTGGTCACCTCGCTCACCACGTCACGGCCACGCGACGGCGACGCGCTGCTGGACGACGCCAGCGACGTGGGGCTCGGCGGTGCCGCCTCCTTCCTCCCCGGTGCCGCCTTCTCTGGCCCGTTCTCCCGCGAGGAGTAGGAGTGGACGCTGCGTGGGGACGCGGGGTCCTGGCGGCCGAGCGGGGCCGTGAGCCAGGCGGGCGGCATGAGCAGCCCTGTGGCTCCCGCCAGCCCGGAGGACATGGGGCAGACACCAGCTCCGGCCCCAGCACCAACCTCATCCACCACCAGGTTGTCCTCGCTCTTGTCTGCGTCGCTGCCCTGAAACGCAGAGAGGCCGCTTGGCACCGCGCCGGCTACCAGGGCGCAGACGAGGGGTTGCGGCCGCCGCTGCTCCAGGCTCACGTAGTCGGTGGCGAAGTCCTTGTCCTCCACCTTCCTCTTCTTGCTGCTGCTCAGGTAGTCGGCGATGGCCCGTGCACGGTCCCCATTGGGCAGCACCAAGGAGCTCTGCGCACAGGAGCCACGTCAGGGTCCCCAGCCCAGGGTCCTGGCCACGGGGATGCTCCGTGGCTGGGGGGACCCCGGACACAGAGCCCCCATTCCTGGGTCTCCAGGGCCTGACCCCGGGGCAGCAAGGAGGGAACGTGGGAAGAGGCACTTACGGGGCCAGGGTCCCGCTCTGTCCCCGCGGCGGCGGCGAGCGGCGGCAGAACAAGGTAGAGAGGAAGGGACACGGCTGTGCCACCCAGGAGCTGGGCACAACACAGAGCCGGGCGCCCGCTGGGCACCCCAATGGCCAGAGCCCCTCGGCTGCCCGTGCCCGGCCCCGCTCACCTCTGGGCTCGGTGTCGTGGCCGCCCCGCTCGTCCTTGGCCAGGAGCTGGGCCTGGGCCCCCAGTGCCCCCGAAAGCGCCAGCAGCCCCGAGGCGCCGGCCAGGCCGGCCAGGCCGGGGGGCTGCAGCCCCGCGGGGTGCGGGGTCAGCGGGATGGGGGGCGCGTGGTGCGAGAGGTGCTGCGCCTGGAGCTGGTGCTGCGGGACGCAGAGCAGAGCGGCCGGCCCCGGTCAGCCCGGCCCGCAGGCGCCGGCTCCGAGGGCAGGGCAGGAGCCAGCGGGGGGCACGTTCCGGGGGGACGGGGTGGGTGGGCAGCACCAGAACTCGGGACACACAGACGGAACCAGCACCAGCCCTCCCATCGTCTCCATCGAGCCGGGTTTCACCCCAGGCGCCCCCAGCTCCCCGGCTCCATCCCCACGGGGCCGGGCGAGGGCCTCGGAGGCAGCTCCGTGCGCAGGGCCCCAGCGCGGCCCGGGCGGCCGGCGCGGACGTCGACGTACCCCAATCGCCGCGTTCAGGTCGGTCATAGTCACCTGCTTCGCCCGCTCCACGGCCTGGACCACCTGCTGCTGGTGCTGCCGGCAGAGGGGACAGTGGGTGACCGGCCGCCCCAGGACACACGGGACATGCGGGGACACAGCCCCTGCACCGCGGGAACAGCGGCTCCTGCTCCAGGGCACGAGGGCCCTTTGCTCCGGCCAGGGCCAGCGGGAGCCGAGCTGGGCGCTCCCACCTCCTGAGACAGGAACGGGATGAGCTGGGCGCAGATCACGTTGAGCCGCTTGGCGATCTCGGTCTGCAAAGGAGGACACAGGACATCAGAGGACAGGGGCAGCCAGCCCTGCTGCCCGTTCGGGGGTGCAGGGGCTCCCAGCGGAGCCCCCTTTGCATCCCATGGACCCCCCTGGCTGCTGGCACCGGTGCCGCAGCTGGTGCCGCGCGTCTCCGCTCCCGGGGCGCCAGGACAGGGGCTCCCCGCTTCCCCCTGCCCCTTGAGCCCTCTCCGACCCTCTGCCCCGAGGGTCCTGCACAAGCCCCTGCTCCGACCTGCACCTGGAACACGGAGCCCCCCGGCACCATCACGGCAGTGTGGGGAGCAGCCCCCTCTCCCACAGCCGCCCCACAATGGAGAGTCCCCACTAAAATAGAGGAGAGGAGACTCCTCGCAGGAGGCGGCAGCAAAGCCCGGCCCCCCTGCGCCTCGACCCGCAGCCCAGCACCGGGAAGCGACTGCGCAAGAGCAGCGCTCTGCCCTCAACCCAAGCGCCTCCGGCCCCGGATGGGCACCCCAGAACCCCGGGAAGAAGCCAGGCCCGGCCACCTCTGCAAGAGCCACCACGGCGCTCGCCAGGCTCGGAGCCCCGCGCCGCCCTCGCAGCGAGGAAAAAGGGAAGGGAAGAAAGAAAGAAAGAAAGGGGGAGGAAAAGCCAGCGAGATTTGGCAGGCAGCAGTTCTGGGAAGGATTTAGCTGTCTCCTGGGGCCGCCAGTGATGGATTCTCTTCCCTAATGCACTGATGGGCAGCAGCTCCTTGGGGAGAGCTGCCTCCAATTCACTCGCACTCGTTAATGTGCAATTTACTGGCACTTTAACGCTCTCAGCATGAAAAATGATCGTGCTGCTTGCAGCCCCCCCAGCCAGCAGCGCGGCCGCCTCCCCTGCGGCGCGCGAGCCAGCGGCCAGCGGCTCACAAAGAGCTGCGGCCAGCGCCGCTCCGACCCCGGCACAGCGGCACCGGACCAGCCCCCCGGCACTGCCGCCCGCAGCGCCCGGCTCCTCCCGCGGCCACCGCGCTCCCGATGGAGCCAGGGCAGAGCCATGCGAGCCCTGGGGAGCGCACCCAGCCCTGGCACGGAGAGCCCTGGGGATGGACCAGGATGGGGCTGGAGGGGAGGACGGGAGCGAGAGGTCCCACCTTGGCGCATGCCGGGGGCTCCCGATGCAGCTCGGGGCTGCAGTCCAGGCTGGGTCCGGGACAAGGGAGGCGCATGGGCCCCATGGCAGCCCCGTCGCACGCCCGGTGCTCACAGGCCCCGCGGCAGCCCCGGTGCTGGCGCTCCGGCCGCCCTCGTTAGAGGCGCCGACAGCTCCGTGGCGCGCGGCCAGCGGCACCTGGGAGCACCAGCAACGCGGCCGCCTGCGCGGCCACCAGATGAAAGGCACTGGCGGCCCTGGGGGGGCTCCGGGCTGCAGCCCCCGAGCGCCCGGGCCCCGCTGCGCCGCCGCCGCCATTCCTTCCTCCCACGGACCCAGCTCCCCAGGTGGCCACGGGCTCCTGCAGGCAGCAGCCGAGCAGGCCGGGGGGGCCAGGGCGGAGGGGCCACGTGCGGCGCCTCCCCGCACGCTCCTCTGCAGCCTTTTGAAAAATAGATGAGCAGAAGCCGCCCGCCCGCGGCAGCCGGCAGCCCGAGCGCCGCGCGGCTCCAGTCCCCAGCCAGCAAGGCCTGGCAAGCGCTTCGCCCGGCAGCCCCTCGTCCTGCTGCCCCTCGTCCTGCTGCCCCCTGCCCCACAGCCCCCCGGTGCCGCGTGCCTCCATCGTGGGTGCCGCTGCAGCATCCGCACGGCCAGGCCAGCCCTCCCACGAGACCACGACGCAGAGGGCAGAGCTCCTCGGGGCGCAACGCGGGGCCCCCTTGTCCCCCTGCTTGGGCCGCGCTGCCCGCCAGGACCCACCTGCTTGTGCATCTCGATGTTGAGGCCGTAGGACATCTCGTAGTACTGCAAAGGGAGAGCAGCGCGTGAGCCGCGCGCGGAGCCCTCCACGAGGGTTTGCCGTGTCCCCCAACCCGGCACTCGCGTTTCCAGAGCAAAGGCAGGGAACAGCCCCGGCTTTGGGGCCAGGGAGCAGAGCCTGGGTGCAGCCTCGGTCCCCCCGGGCTCCCCTCGATCCCAGACAGGACGGGGCCGGGCACACGGGAACGCTACTGCATCCGTCTGTGCGCTGCAGCAGCCAACGCTGCTCCAGCACCACTGGATACACGGGGACAAAGAGGCCCCAACGGGCCCAGGACCTGGCGCTGGCTCCAGACCCCAAAGCAGGGGCAGCTCCAGCGACCCAGGGCCGCTCATCCTTCCGCGGTTCCGAAGAGCCTCCGACCCTGCTCCCTTCAGGTGCAGCTCGCTCACCATGACATAATGACGCTGGATTTCTGTTTTTTCCGTTGCCAGCTTTTCACATTCTAACTTCAAGCTGTAAAAATAGAGAGAAGAAAGAAAGGGAAAGAAAGGAAAATAGAGGCCGGGCTCTACCCCGGCAGGGAAGGTCTCCAGGGCAGAGCGCGGGAGCCTCCCGCCTCCATCCCGCGCCTGGCACCACCTGAGCAGGGTGGGAAGGGGCTGGGGCGGATGGGAAGGGGCTCCCGTGTCAGGGGTTGATCTGTGGCATTTCTCCCCCACCATCTGCTTCCCAAATGGAGCAGGCGGCAGCGCTCAGCCCGGCTCCGGCTGGCGTGTGGAGCAGGGATGCTCCAGGTCCGGGCGCAGGGAGCGGCGGTTTCAAAAGCACTGGCCCAAGGGTGCCGGCCACAGCGGTGCCCGGAGCGGCAGCCGTGCCCGGAGTGGCAGCCGTGCCCGGTGCCGCAGCCGTGCCCGGTGCCCCGCGTATCCACCTCCTGCCCGCTCCGCCTAAGGCTCCCGGCCGGCACGCAGGCGGCAGCGCCTCACCTGTGGTACTGATTCTGCAGGAACTGGAATTCCTCCTTGATGCGGTCCAGGGTCTCCGGGTAAGTCAGCTTGAGGGCCTGCGCGGCGGGGATGGCACCGGCGGCCACGGCGGCTCCCGCGCCCGCGGAAGGTGCCTGCAGGTGGGCCTGGATGGGCAGGGCACACGGTCACGGCCGGCGTCGCTGCTCCCGGCGCCATTCCCATGCACGGGAAGTGGTTCCAGGCCCGCACGGGAGAGCAGTGCATGTGGAGGCAGCGGTCACGGCAGACACCCGGGGCTGACCGTTCCCCTCCAGGCAGCAGTTCAGCCGAGGGGCATTAACAAGCGCTGACACTGCAGGGAACGCAGCCCACGCGAGAGGGGCACAAGGGCCCTGGGAGAGACCCCACGTGCCCACATCACAGCCCATCCACACCCCTACGTCCCTCCAAGTTTCCCACTGGATCCATCCAGGGAAACTCTCTCCGACTTCCCGTTGATGCCCTGACCCCAACGCTGCAGAGCACGAGGCAGGTTCAGGGAGCAGGAGGACGAAGGTGCCCGGGACAGGCAGGCGGCAGAACGCCAGGCAAACCCGGCCCCGACGTGCCCAAGGCATCGCCCGCTGCTCCAGGGGGAGCTCGGCCACGTTGGGAACAGGAGCCACGGGCCCAGGGCTGGCACCGGAGCCCCGCGCTCATCCCGGCCACACCGGGCCGAGGCCGATCCGCAGCCTCACCGGGGGACGGTTTTGAGGGAACATCCTCGGCACCGGCCAGGCCCCCTCGCGCCGCTCCGGACACGGGATGCGCTCTCAGGATCCGGCCGGTTCCGACCCGTCCAGAAGCTCTGAGAGATGGAGAAACCGCTGCCAGCTCCGGCCAGGCTGGAGCCCGGCGCCGGGCACGGGATCCCGCAGGACGGGGACCCCCACCAGGATTCCCAGGGCACCGGCCGTGTCCCCAGCGGCCACGGAGCAGGGAACGCGATGGCCTCGGGGCTGGGGGAGCGGGAGGACTGGGGGGGGGGCAGGGAGGGCCCAGAGGGGAGTGACGGGATCCAGGGGGGCTGGAGGGAGCAGAGAGGGACCAAGGGGAGCAGGGA
>JAUBOD010000146.1:703479-719128 GCA_032353885.1 Nothura maculosa
GGAACGGGAGGGCGCGGAGCGGCTGGAGGGGGCGGGGGGGGGGGGCTGCCGGGGCGGGGCCCCCGCTCCGCGAGGCCCGAGCGGGAGCTTAAAATGCGGGACGGAGCTTCCGGGAGGCCGGGGACCCCCGGGAGGGGAAGAGAAGGAGCCTCGGGGCCGGCGGCGCCGAGCGGCGCCCGGGGGCTCCGGGTCCCGCCGCCTCTCGGGGGGCTCCGGGTCCCCCCGCGGTCCCGGGGGCTCCGCGCATCCCCGGTCGGGGTAGGGGCCCGGGCGGGAGCGGCGCCAGCGCCGGGCGCCCTTTCCAGCAACAAGGGAGAAGAAGGAAAAACCCGAGGATGGAAAAACGCAGTCACGGAAACGTCCCGGCTGCGGGAGCGGCGGCGCCGCGATCTGCGCCGCGGACACAGATAAGGGGCTGACTCAGGAGCCCGTTGGAAGGGACAAAGATTCCCGGGATGATCCGGGATGGCCTCAGACGGTCACCGAGCTGCAGGAGGCGCCGGGCGGGCAAAGCTCCGAGCGCGGCTCCCGCCTGGGGCCGGGGCCAGATCCAGGCCCAACTCTTGGTTAGGAGCGGAAGGAAATGTAAATAATAGGGAAACCATCCAAACGATAACTACTGGGCTGCTTTATGTAGGGCCTCCACGAGGCCTGAGGAGAGTCCACAGGCTGCTGTGGGAAGCCCGCAGCGCTGGAAAATCTCATGGGATGCCCTGGGATCTAGGGGGAGCAGCGGGAGCTCCTGCCTGGGGATGAAGGAACCCAGTGCTCCAGGGCGAGGGGCAGGGGGGAGATGGGGGCTGTTCCCACGTGCGGGACACTGGGAGCTGACCCCCCCTGTCCACAGAGGGTGCCCTGGTATCCCAGGACAAGAGAGCAGCCCTGCAAACCCGGCCGGCTCCTCCACGGCAGCCAGAACTGGATCCTGTGTCTGATGGGGTTGGGCAGAGCAGGAAGCCAGCGGCTCTTTGGGAACCTTGGCCACCTTGGGAATGCGGAGCAGCAGGAGAGGGAGCGGGGCTGGGAAAGGGAAGAGGCCGGGCAGGGCAGGGCAGGGCAGCCCGGCGCGCACAGCGATTGCCCTCTGCTGTCCAAGCGACGGCGCACATTGCAGGGTGCAGCACGGGCTGCAGTGTGGGGCACATTGCAGGGTGCAGCGTGGGGTGCAGCATGGGCCACAGCACAGGGTACAGCGTGGGGCACAGCGTGGTGCACATTGCAGGGCACATGGGGTGCAGCACAGGCTGCAGTGTGGGGTGCAGCATAGGGCACATTGCAGGGCGCAGTGTGGGGTGCAGCGCGGGGTGCAGCATGGGCCACAGCACAGGGTACAGCGTGGGGCGCATGGGGCGCAGCACAGGGTGCAGCATGGGGCGCAGCGTGGTGCACATTGCAGGGCGCATGGGGCGCAGCACAGGGCGCAGCACAGGGCGCAGTGTGGGGCACATTGCAGGGCGCATGGGGCACATTGCAGGGTGCAGCACAGGCTGCAGTGTGGGGCACATTGCAGGGTGCAGTGTGGGGTGCAGCGCAGGCTGCAGCACGGGGCACGTTGCAGGGCACAGGACTCGGCCTCTCCAAGCCCCCATGCAGCCCAACAGGGACATGGGCTCCATCCAGGGCTCCCAAAGGCTCCGGCTTCGGCCACTGCCCCCGCAGCAGCCGGGCCCGCCGGCCCGGCCTCCTCTCCCGGCGCCGCCTGCGTCCGCAGAAACAAGACAGGAAACAAGACAGGCCTCCCGCTCGCTTCCAACTCAGGTTTAATTAAATAAATAACGGCGAGGGGTCTTCAAGGCAGTATCACTTCACAGTGTAGGACTGGGGGGCAGGGGGTGGAAGAGTCCAGCATCGAGAGCGGCTCAAAGTGAATGTGCTTTTTGAGAAGGAAAAAGAAAATTCCCAAACCAAAAGAAAAAGGAAAAAAAGTGACTCCCCCTCCCTTTCCCAGCCCCTTTCACCCTTTTCCCACAACGTTATATGGAAAGAGCGGCACTCTCATGGTGAAAGACCCCATGCGAATCTGTAAACAACACTGAAGAACATAAATAAGAGACGTTGCTGCCTCCCCTCTCCTGTGGGCTTGGGACAAACCAAAGAAATCCTGGTTTCAGGAAAACTCAAGCAGGTTCTCGACCTGCGCAGAGGAGATGCCCAGGCCTGGCGCTGCCCGGGCTGCTCTCCCGCCGCCTCCGTGCCCGGGAGCTTCCCCTGCCCCAGGAAAGGGGGATCCAGCCCGGGAAGCTCCGTCACGGAGCCCACGCAGCCGCCGGGGCGCAGACCTCGGGCTGAGCCCGGCTGATCATGGAGCGACGCCCAAGCGGATGCCCAATTGGATGCAGAGCTGCCCGGGAACCGGGCGCCGGCAAAGCAGCCCCGGCCGTTGGAAGGAGGCGAGAGCTGCTGCCCGCTGGCATCGGGCAGCTCGACGCCCTGTCCGTGCTGCCGCTGCCGCTCGACGCAGCTGCGCGGGGGGAAGATCCAGGCCAAGGCTGTAGTCATTTTCCAGGTGTCCCGAGGGCAGAACCAGGTGCGGGGTGTGAGCGGGAGGCATCGACGACGGCAGCGGATCCTCCCAAGCGCCCTGCCCGGCGCAGAGCGGGCGCCGGAGGAGGGAACCGGCACAGAGCCCTGGCAGCGGGCGGGCAGCTCTGCCCTGCACAGCCGCAACGGGAACACAACGGGAACGCACGGATCGGAGCCGCCCGGGGGGCCAAGGGGGCTCCGCGCGCCCCACGAGGCCGCCTCCGCGCTGCCACATCCCGGACAAGCGGAAGGGGTCGGGAAGCGCAGGAGCCCCGGGATGTGCACAGCGTGTCCCGGGCACCAGGAGCAGAGGCCGGAGCCTCCCGTGGGCGCTCCCAGCTCGTCCACAGCTGCCGTGGACATGGACACGGACACCTCCTGCCCAGGGGCGGCTCCTGCCTCTCTGGGACAGCACGAGCCACCCCCATCCTGCCTCCCCACATTCCGGTCCTCCCTTTCCTCCTTTCAGGGCTCACTACCTGTGCGGAACGAGCTGGGAGTTTCCATGGGTTTTTATCTGCATTTAACCCTCCTGGAAGGCAGCGCGGGCTCCCACTGCCAGCACCGCAGGCGGCAGCACCACTGCCAGCCTGGGCACTCCCGGCCTCTCCAGCAGCAGCGTCTCCAGGGCCCGGCACTGCAAGGAAGGGCGGGAAGGACCAAGCGCACGCACCGCTAGCCCGGAACAGCGCCGCTTTCCAAGACCTGGAGCTTTAGCCAAGGGGCTGGGATAAAGCACAGCTTATCTGGGGCTGACGGCACCATGGGCAGGCAGGAGCAGCTCCAAGGGCTACGGAACAGCCGTGTGTGTCCCTGCCAGGGTTCACTGCTCTGTAGGTGCTAGAAGAGGAACAGGGAGAGCGACTTCTATTGCAGGACACGCTCTGCGGGGGAGCAGCCCCGGCCCTCCCTCCCTGGGCACCCCCGTGCCCATCCCTGCAGCCAAGCGCCCTCCAGCCCGGGCGCACGGTGCTCCCTGCCCATCCCCTCCGCTCCCGCATCACCAGCTGCATCCTCTCCCCCAGGCCCCGGAGTGCCCACGATCCATCCCTGTTCCGACACCCTCATGGCACCAGGCTGTCCCGCTGCGGCCGAAGGACAATTGCACCGTCCCGAGGGCCAGGACTCTCCTCACGGCCGGGCCTTACCTGGGGTGACACTTGGACAGTGACCTGGGGGGGTCCCCCCTCACTTAAGCCACCGGCTTTGTGTGATTGTGCCAGAAAACACTAGAGCAGAAAGGTGTTTGGTTTCACTGCAGCCTTGGATCGAGGAGGATGGAAGGATGGATTCTGACCAAGAGCTCCAAACCATCCCCACGGAACAGGGCACGTCCCAGGATTTCACTCAGTCAAGTCAAAGTCCTTGCTGGGCCTGTGACAAGTTTGTGACTGGAGACTCTCACTGTGACAAGGGCTCTGAGCGAGCCACGGGTGTCGGGCAGGCCTGATGAGCAGTCAGAAAACTATTTACATCTCCAATGCCAATGAGGCCAAAATCTGTGACCGATAAGGACACTTGCGCCGGGGCCACCACCGCCTCTGTGTCTCTGTCCAAATCCACAGGGCCAGCAATTAAAGGCAAACCCTCATTAATATCTGCGGGCAGCGTGAAGTCCATGGTTATCGTGTCCGCAGAGCTCGGCGACGTCTCCTGCTTGTCTGCGGGCCGCGGTGGCGCCGGGGGCAGAGCGCAGAGCGCCGGCTGCGAGGGGGGCCCCGCGCGGCGCGGGCAGGGAGCGGCGCCGGGGCCCGACGACGGCTCCTCGGCGGCGTCCAGCGAGCAGTTTGTCTCCGAGGGGGTGCTGCACTCGTAGCCCTGCCCCGACTCGCTCATGCTGCCCAGGCTGCAGGCCGTGCTCTCCACGCTCAGGGGCTCTGCGCGCCGCCACGGAGAGAAACAGGGGGACACGGAGCCAGCCAAGGAGGAAGGAAGGGCGGGAACAGCAGGGGAAGGAAAACGAGAGTGAGGCCACGGTATGTGGAACGGAACCCGGGGCAATCCCACGAGGAATTTCAGGGCACAGTGCGGGATAGCTGCTTGTTTCCTTACTGTAGCAACCAAGATCCCCACGAGCAGCTACTGAAGAGCAAGATACATGCTGCACATGGGAGGACATCCCTGTTTCTATGGAAATTGAAGGAAACCTCACAGACATTCCAAACTATGGTCCACCCTCCATCCTTCCCCTCCACAAGCCTACACCCCAAGTGATGGTTTGGGAGGTGCCTACACAAAGCCTCAGCCTGTGCTCAAGTGGTGAAAGGAGTTAATCCATTTTAGGCCCAGACTCTCCTCAGAGCCAACGTGAACCAGGAGAGCGGCAGCGGAGGCTCTGTGTCGCCGAGCAAGGCACAGGGGTTATCCCCAGCACACACAGCACAGAGGAGGTTACCTGCGCTCTCCATCGCCAGCTGCTCCTGCCCAAAGTGCGAGTCCAGGCAGCTGGTGGCAGAGGGGATGGGCGGCGAGCTCCGAGCGCGCCCGGCGTTCTCCACTTCACCCCCATCCAAGTCGTTGTCGGCAAAATCCCTGTGGGGACACACAGATCCTATTGCAACCATCCATTAAGCAGAGACGCAGGCAGCAAAAGCAATGACCGGGAGGAAAACCCAGCAGCAGGGAAAGCAGCGGGGCTGGAAGGGAACCGAGCAGCCGTTCCCTGCCGGTCTGCAGAGCTCCATTTAGATCC
Organism: Nothura maculosa; assembly: GCA_032353885.1. NCBI lineage: Eukaryota > Metazoa > Chordata > Aves > Tinamiformes > Tinamidae > Nothura > Nothura maculosa. Next base: position 708,695 of record JAUBOD010000146.1, read on the forward strand.
TGCACTGGGGCTATTGCAATTAGGGCAGCAGGGCTAAGACCAGCCCATGCTCAGCCTAAATGGGCTCTGCAGCTCTGCAAAACAAAGAGCTCTGCCCGCACGAGCTTCAGCCCCTTCCCTAATGTAATAAATGGTCAGATAGTCTCCCAAGGGAACAGTCATCTCCCTAGAACGGCTGCAAGGGCTTGTAACGATGTTAGCGTGCTAGCAAAAAGCAGGAGACAAGAGAGAACATTCCACCCTGGGGGAATTCCTGAGATTGCAGATATTTTCCTGTCTAGAGTCAGAAAAAGAAAGTCAAGATTTCAAATATTTTCATGGTCTGATATCTAATATTTTAAACTGATTCCACTGAAGAATTTCACTTTGCCCCTTGATGAACATTTAAGTTTCAACTTTTTTGAAAGGTATTTGCTGTAACTAGCACAGATTTTGAAGTGCCTCAAAGGGAGGCGAGGGAAAAAAAAAAAGGAAATGATTTTGGGCTCCATATTCATTCATATTTTTGCACTTATAAAATTCCCTTTCCCAAGCTTTTCCCAAGCTTCATGGCACTGAGTTATTTCTTGACACCAGCCCCAAGTCTCTCACTAAAATCAAAATCTTTCATACGATACAAGAACCTTCTAGAGCAGAAAGCAGGGCCTTTGAAGCAGAGGGGCTTTGCAGTAGGGATCTTCACTGGGAAGTCAATATTACTAATTTTAGTGTGAGAATGTTCCACGCACGTGGCTCCAGGGTGGAGGACGTACTTCTTCCGTCCTAAACGGGTCTGCTGGGTGAAGTAGTCGTAGCGCTCCGACTTCTTCCACATGTAGTAATACTCCACACATTCCCCCACCGACCTGGTGCGGACCTGGGGGAACATCCTGCAGTCACATCCCAAGCCCCAAGGCGCATCTCACAAAGCAAGGGCAGCTCTGCCCTTCACCAGCACAAAGCACCGAGTGCATCCCAGTGACTTATGTCACTGTGGACACATCTACGCAGCAGAACAGAAGTAGGTACTGACATTTCCAAGGTGGTGTGACCCACAGAAGGAGCTCCCCATGGTGCCTAATTGTCCACACGTGGTACATTTATGCAGGACTTTCCAGGAGCAGTTAACACCAAGAAAGGAAACTTGAATCCATTTTCACTGGCCAGTGTCAACATGCCCACAATGAATCAAGTGGTAGAACTGGACTCTCTGGTTCTGCCAACTCCCTGCATCACAGCACATGTCCTGGGGCCCAGTTCTCCCTACAAAGGCATCTTTCATTCTAGAGGACCCCAGGGGACTTTACAAAACATCCACATGCTCAACTCACTCATTCACAGAAGTACTGCAAGGGCTGAAAGGGCTGAGAGTTTGGAAAGAACTTTTGAGACTCCAGAAAGGGCTAATCAGTAATTAACTGACATCACTCATGTAGGTCACTGTTGTTTGTGACTTCTCCCACCTGGAAAATAAGGCAGAGCAGGGCAGTGAACAGCCCATCACCTGCTAGGATGAGTCAACACAAAGGCTGGGATTGGACCTCAGCAGTCCTGAACTTCCTGCATTAGCCAAGGCTCAAAGCAAACTTCTGCTGCAAAGGCACAAGCTCCTTCCCTTTGTCTCCGTTCGGTGCAGGGGGGAGCGTCTTTACCTTGTTTGCTTGGATAAGATGGAAGTTTTTCCCATGGACTCTGAAGCCATGTTCAAAATTCCTGCATTCTTCTTCACTCCAGGCACAAAGCTCATCTATAACCGAAGGGAAAAGGAATTGAAGGAGACCTACAGAACTCAGAAAGAGTTATTTGTACCTTGATGTTGGGGCTAGAATCTGAATACGAGGCTCTCACCTCTGATAACCTTCACATTGAACCGCAGCCTCCGCAGAGCCTCTTCTGCATTGAAGTTGCATTTAACCAACTCGTACAGAGCCTAGGAAACAAACAAACCAAAGACATGACTGCCAGCACGTGCCACAGCAACGCGCCACAAACAAACCTGCTGGGGACATTCGCCTTGTAAAACATGTTTTCCTAGGAGCCACACAACTACCAAGCCAAGCACGAGCACCAGCACGGATTGCTGCACCTTTCAGGACACGTTGCAAACCCCGAGACTGAACACAAGCAGTTCTACCAGCAGCTCTAGAAACCACTGCCTCGGTGTTTCTGCAGATACCAGGGCTTACTAAGGGAATGCAATCGGGGGAATTACAAGGGAAACAAAATGCTCTGAATTTTCTTTGCTCATTTTCTGCAGATTTCAAAAATAATCCAACAATTTTAGGGAGGACAGGTTCAAAAAGGTTGCCCTGCTGCAGGTCCTGGCTCTGAATTTGTAGGTTTCTTGGGGAATGCAGTGAGAACGGTATCTCCCCGTGCAGTGTGTTGCATTTTCCCACAAGCAGCTGTTAGCTGCCTTCTAAGACCAACAGCCTGTGGTCTGATCCATGACGGCCCCTTCCCAGCCTCCCAAGGCTGAACAGTGCAGGTGGAGCAGCTTCAGGAGAGGAGAGGATGGCAGGAGGCTGGTCTCATCCTGGATCCTTGTAGGACATGGTCCCTCAGTTCAGCAGCTGGGAAGCACCCTGCTCACACCTTCCCTCTCCAACAGCAGATGATGTTGGAGCAGCACACAGAGGTTCTCTGCTGGCTGCAGGAAGCCCCTGTATTTACCTGTTCGTTGTCCTTCACCGTCTCTCCTTCGGGGAGGCTGCTGCTAGACAGCTCATCCCATCTCCTCTTCACTGCGCGGTACAGAAACTCTTCCACCTCTCTTTCAGGGAGTATGTTTGGGTCCCAAAGCAGCTGATCTTCATTCTCATAGGCTAAAAGGAAAACAAAGACAAAAACAAAACACTAAAATAAGAGCACCCTGAATCTGTAAGAAGTTCTAAGCATTATATTAAGTTGGAAACTATCTTCAAAACTGGTAACTTATCTCTCTCAACTAACTCAGCTAGAATCTGCTGGGTTAGAAGAACCAGGGAAGACGTGAGCCATTTCTAAGGCCTTTCCCTACCTTCTTCAGAAACTCAGCCAGCTGGGGCTAGTATTGCACGAGGATTAGACACAATCTGCCAATTAAGTCACCTCCATCTACTTTATAGACATTCCACCAAATTGAAAACTGACCAGCTCCAAGCAAACTGATCAGCTCCAGGGAGTACTGAATGAAGGCAACTCTTGCCTGTTAAAGGAGATGTAAGAAGCAAAATAAACCAGAAGAAAAATAGATCAGAATATGTCAAGTAGGATATTCCCTCTCTTTGTTTACAGCTGTGAGCATTCACCCTTCAAATGAGGAAAACCAATCCAATTTGGATTGAGTCTCTCCTTCTGTAGATGTTCTAACAGTCACATTCAAATCAGCTGGTTTCAAGCTAGTTCTGGTACAGCTGTGTATTTTGCTATCAACACCCAGAGCTGCCAAATCCGGGTATGGAACCGCACTGGTGAACCACAGTCCCATCCAGCGCCCACGCCGGCAGCCACATAGCCAAACAAGACACACAGAGCAAGTTGCCTCACCTTTCTCACTGTGCCTGTTTAAGTGGAGGATGGGAACAGCAGCTTGGTACTGAGGTCCAACCATGATCTCCTGAAACATCAGCACAGAGAGGTGGTAAAACCCAAAAGAACGTGCTCTTTGTAGGCACTGAAACAGACCTCATGGTTTAGGGACAACCACAGCATGAGGCCTAATTATGCATCAGTGCTCCCCACTGTCACTATTTCTTCTAGGGAAGCCTGGTTATTTCAAAGGGTAACCAAAAATATTACAAACAATGAAATTATACCCTAGGGACCTTATGGATTTACTTTAAATGCTAAATACATGTATGGAAAAGAGCTACTCTTCAACTATTGCTGAAGATAAAGCAGGTTTCTTGCAACCATTGTGCCCAGAATTAATTTGGGAGTGTTTTGGCTGCACTTAGATCATTTACCTTCTTGCATTCGTTGGATGGGATGGAATCCTCCTCCGAATCCTCAGCCATGGAAGAAGCACATGGAGATGAACAGGGCTCTTTGTCTTCATCAGCAAGAAAGTTGTTTGCTTTGAGGGAAAGAAAGACTTTCTGTAGGCACAAAACAGTTTATTTCTATTGCTCGCTCTTTTTTCCCCTCTCCTTCCCTTTATTTTCTATTCTCAAGTCACATTAAGCGTGGTCCTCAGTGACAACTTCCCCGATTCCCACTTTCTCCTTTCAAATAACGGAATTTGCACCCTTGCCACATGGCTGGTACTGACCCACCTAGGGATCTCAGACTCCCTCCTTCTCTAGGTACAGGGGGAGACTCTGCATAGGGATTTTGCTCCTTTCTTGGGTACTCTGTCTTCCTGCATATTCCTAGCACTAAAATCACAGATATGCAGGACACTATATCAGAACATGGACCCTATTAAACTTACTCTCTCCTACAGACACCAGATCAAGTGCTGATCCTTTGGACTGCAATTCTGTGCCCAATCCTAACGTTTGATTATTCTACAGAAAACTCTGGCAGTGAAAAGGAAGACAAGCTCCTCATCAATCCATTAATTGGGCAGTTGTCCCAACAGCTACAGCAGGTAGCAAAATCCCAACATTAAGAGCTGGCTAAAGATGATGTTCTCTTGATCCCACTGCTAACTTGTGCTCCAGATCAGTAGGTTTTAACGAGCTGCTTGATAAAAACAAGAATACTCTGGTTTATTCACAGTCCCCAGAAAAAATGTGAAAGAGTTTTGACTATAAACTTAGTGACAAAGTAAAGACATAAGCTCTTGTCCTATCCCACACCTCTCATCTAAGTACGAAACAATTACTTAAGAAATCTGCAACACATACAGCCAGGCTGGTTTGGGAATAAGTCTGACGCATCGTGGGATGTCACAGACGGAGTCAGATCATCCGCTGAAGACTGGGTCTCCTCCTCTTCTTCCCCTGAAAGCAAATCCTTCGCTATTTGTTCCTTTTAACAACAACAAGAAAGTGAAAAATATTTTTCAATTAAAAAGGGGTGTGGTGAGGCCTAGAGTAAAGCACAGTTCAGCTAGAGCCACAGCTTTGCCTGGGAAGTTTCCCTGATTCTTCACAGATTCACATCTCTGTATAACGAACTGTGATTTGTGCTCCCTAAGAGGTTTCTACAACGCTCCTTTTAGAGGTTACCCTCTGTCCAGCCTCCTCTGAACTCTTAGACAACAAAACTAGGCAGGACCCCTCCCCTGTCATTAGCTAAATCTCCCCAGAAATACAAGCCTTAGAGCTCTAAACACAGAGGGGCTGCCAGACAACTGAAACTGTAAGCAGAGCAACAACCACAGTGCGGACGCGCGAGCAGACAGCGGCTCTTACCTTATCTAGAGTCATATCTGGGAGATTGGGAGTAATGTCATTGCTCTCGCTGTCCTGCTCCGAGGTGGGGTCCGATGCCTCATAGCCATAAAGTGCAAGCAGCTCCTCGAACGGCATTTCACTGCTCTGAGCCAGAGGAGGACAAGGCTGCATCAGGAAGGGAACAACCACCGAGGGCAACACGACAGGGAAGGGGCAGTCAGGGCAGCTCTGCTCTTCTGGGGACACTGGAACGCCTTGGTTGAGGCCACGTAAGGACAGAGGCCAGAAGGTCTATCAGGACTCATCACAACCTGCTCTTATCAACGGATAACCCAAGAACTTCTACTCCAAAGTACTACATCCAGAGGCAATTGTTTATGTATTTTTTTATTCCAGATTTCATACTAGTGAAGAGATGCCAAACAGTAGAGCTGCATTTATTTAAATGAAGATCAAATCCCTACGCAATCCTTGTGCCAAACCTGAAGAGACAATCTGTCTCTTGGGGAGAAATCTCATGCTTTGTGTTCCACTGAGGACGACCATACACAGACATCAAGTTATCCTTTCTCTGTGCTCTGAAATGGGGACTGCACCTACACCCACCAGCTCTTCAGCGAAGGCCCCTCTTCAGGTTGACTTTCTGGCAGAGGAAGGCTCCAAATTTAAGGCTTGTTGGCCAACAAGTTCCCTCTTATCCCAACTCAAATCTAGATCTCACTGTTGAGCAGACCCAAGCTCAGGATATAAACAGGAGATTAAGCAAGTTTTCCACTAGGAAGGTCTCTGGTACCAGAATCACCCCAAAAAATCCAGATGTAATTCCCTTGCCCTTGCCGCCGTTACCTGAGGGGCACTGAGGGTCTTTTCCAGCTCTTCTAAGGATTTCTGTTTCTCCGGAGTGTCTTCCTCCTCTTCCCTTTCTTCCCGTACACCATAGTTTTGTGAAAGGATCTCCGCTAGGTTCAGTCGGTGATCAGCTGATCCCATTGACACAACTGCAGGGATGAGAAAAAAAGCTGGACACCAGCTCCTCCCTGACCCACGTATTCCGGTGCAACAAGGTTGGATGGAGATAACGGGGAGAAGGGGTGGGGGCGGCACTGGGAAGCACAAACCACAGGACATTTTTCCACAAGCTCTGCATTGCAAAGTCTGTTCCCTACATGTACACATCTCATGGCTAGAAGTTGAGTTGGAGTGTTCTGAACGGTTTTCTCTCTCAGCCCACGCATGCCCACTGAAGCCTCTCCTTCACTCCAGACATTTTGGGGATATCTACCACTTACTGTAAGAACTGGCAGCCACTTGCAGGAGCTCTGGGGCCTTTCTGCCTTTTCTGGGAGATGCCATTGGAATCAACCAGCAGGTTTGGAAGATTGAGAGGAGAGAGGGGAGAGGCAGGCTGATCACAAGCCCTGTGCGCTCTGGAAACCAGGCCAACATAGAAGCGTATTGAAACTGTGGCTACCTGCTGCACTCTGAAGGCCAGGCTCTCCAGGACATAGACTGTGGGCTGGGTAGGGCACCACTCTTGGACTCTGCCTGCCAACCGAGGCCTTCAAGAAAACAGAGAAACACAGCTGAGACCTCTCTTTGAAAGAAGAGTGCTCCTCCAGACATTTAACCCCTCTGACAAAGGCAGTTCATTGAATTTCAAAGCAAAAGGCAATAGAAATCACGCAGAGGGGCATTACAAGCCGTGCTATGTACAAAGAGCTCCAGTGAGGGGTATTTAACAGCTCTTCCAGCCCTCCTCTCCTCTGCAGTGACCACCTTCCCCTCAGGCTCTAACTGCATGTGCTGCTACCTCCCTTTATTCTCATCATTCCATCAGTATTTAGCCTCTCACCAGTTGAAGACCTCAGACCTTTATTACTTACACGGTCCCTTAAGAGGAGGATTTGGGCCCCAAACTGGCAGCATAAACCCCCCGTGCTGCTGGTTGGAAGGCAGCACTTCCCTAAGCCGAGCCCCGCTTCGGAGATGGGATCAGGAGCCAGGCCACGGACACGCTCCCTTCTCCCCGATGCCCCTCTGCACTTAGGAGGCTCCGAGGGGTCAACAGAGCAAACGAGGGCAGAGAAGGCGCCCGGGGCCACCACACGCGGCCGGAGCAGGAGGGAAAAGGAGGAGACAGGGAGACGCTGGGAAGAGGCACCTGCTTCCTGGCACTCAGGGCTCGCTCAGGAGTTCACACAGCACCATGGGCTGAGGCCTGGACAACAACCCAGAACATCTGCTGCTCCCGGGGCGGACGGACATGGAAATGCTGCTCAGCAAGTTGAGCGTAGGTAGGGAGCAAGCAGGTCATTAAGCGATGCCTTTGAGCTGACGGAGGGCAGCTGACTATGGAAGAGAAGCAGAGCCAGCACCCAAGTCCTCAGGGACACCTTTCATGGTCCTCAGCTCCTCCCTTAGTGGGTGCCGAGACACCCAGAGCCCTGCAGGACTGGGGGCCCACGGCTTATTGAAGAAAACAAAGCACAGGTTAAATGAAAACTACAAAACAACAACAAAAAGAAGCAAGAAACCCAAAGCACACCCCACCATGCTGGAGCCTAAACTACTGCCTTCAGGTCTTGAAATATATGCTCCAAATTCCACGACTATGGAGTCAATTACTTTCTAGATATAATTACTGCGATGACAATCGTTGGCCTGGAAGGCAGCAAATGATATTGCCATCCAGGAGAAAGAGTGGGAGAATCTTTGAGGCAGCCATGGAATTCCTGCTCCTTCCTGAGGCCAAGCTGGAGGCAAGGGAGAGCAGCCCTCGCTGTCCACAACGTGTGCCCGGGCCGCCTCCTCCTGCCGTGTGGATGTCAGCAAGCACATTAGCCCCACTAGAGACCTGGCTGCAGAGCCCACTGCACCGGGCGCACTTCCAAACAGCAATATCAGAGTCGGGGGAGGAGTGTATGGAGTAAAGAAAGAAGAGGATGGAAAAGGTCCAGTCTGCCTCCATTCTGAGAATGGTCATCCTGGGAAATGGCTTCATAACGCAGGAAAACACGGTTGTCCCTTTGCCGGATCTCAACGGCACACAAACAAGGACAAAACTGCTGGACAAACCCTTTCCAGGGAAGCAGCCCCAGCTCCACGAGGACAAGCTCTTGAGAAGGACGGCAGCTCCACGGCTCCCTCTTCCATCCCGAGCAACCTGCAGCATCCCGCTTCCCAAGATAACGGTCCATATATTGATTGTGAGGATCCTTACGGGGCTGCATGTGGAGGACCTTGCAAAATGAAGACTGCAAGTGTCAGCAGTGAAAGGGTTGGCTTGAACAGATGTCAAGAATATTTCCGAAATGATGAGGCCTTATATTAAAGATCAGGTGTTGAAATGAAGAGTAAGAGTCAAGATGACAAGATGACAATCCAAGAACTAAGCACGAGGTCACTTTGCCAGGGCAGTAACACAGCACTGGGCAAGTGTGAACTGCAGCGAGCTGAAAGTCACCATAGAGCAATGAGCAATGCTGCGTTTGGGCTGAGAAAAGAAGAAACAAGGGACAGACAAAATAACTGGCCCATTTCACAGCAACGGAAGCACACATGAAACCAAAGCATCCCTCAAACTGTAAGCACAGAAGAGCACCGAAACAAGAGCGCAGACGGGTTGAAGGAATAGGTGAGAAAAGCCTGACTTAAAGGGGAGGCTCTTTCTGCTTACAGCGACCGCTGATCGCACGGAACAGGGCGAGGGCGCCGCAGGGCCGGGGCTCCAACCGCAGCGAGTGTCCCGGGTGTCGGGAGGACTCGGAGGCAGCGCTGGGCCAGCAGCGGGAACTCAGCGAGGACACATGAGCCTCTCCGGGTCACACCGGTGCCACCCGGGTTTGCAGTGGGCATCTCAAACCATCTAGGAGTGTAACGTGGTGCTGGAAAGCGGCTTCCACATCCAGGAGCAGGTTAACTCGGGAAAAAGCACTTCCAGCAGCTGCTTTCCTTCCGTTAATTCCTGCCTCTGGCCCTCCTCTCCAGTGACACAGACATGGGCCGTCTTTGTATTTTGAGAAGACTCCAGCACTCCCTGCTGAAGTCTGCGCCCAAGTTTTTGAGCACGGAAAATAGAGAGCGATAGTTGTATTTTAGGAAAAGAAAGCAGAGGAAACGCCCAAGTGTTCCATGCTGACAGAGCTGCTTTCCAGCTGAGTGCTGATCGTGTTTATCCGGAGAACTACCAGAGAAAACCCTCAGGCAGAAACTACTCTTGCGAGAAAGGGAGGAGAAAAAGAGCAAGTGTTTCCCTTTGCAGTGTTACTAGGTTAAGAACTGAAGCGTTTGCCCAAGAGAGCTCATGCCTAGCTCGGATTCCGGGAGAGAAACGTTCTTTCTTCCTTTGCCTTGTCCGTACTCCTTGATCCGGACTTGCAGTCTGCAATCCTGAGCTGCTGCCGCAGGGAAGAAGTGTGGAGGGAAACGTTCAATTTAGAGCCTACACATCTGAAAGAGCAAAGAACGAGCGAAGGACGAGGCACAGAGGGGTGATCGCTGGGGAAAGGGGCGATTGCACCGCACGGAGCCCGCACAGCTCCAGGCTGGTCCCTGGGGAGGTGTCTGGTGCCAGACCCCTCCGAGCCGGGAGCCCCTGTGTCGGGGGCAGCGACACCGCGAGGGCACGAAGCCCCCGGACGGGCCCTGGAGCAGGAGGGCCGCTGTCCCGTGCGCCCACGGCGGAGCCGGCGCCGTCTCCTTGGCCTCGCCGCGCTCCTCTGCCCCAGCCGTGGGCCCAGGGGCAGCACGGGGCGATTCCAGGAGATGTTGGGAGATGACCGGGAAGCGGAGGGGGACGGGGTGACGTGTGGATGGGACGGGGGTCAGGAAGCAGCAGGGGAGCAGAGGGGATGGGGTGATGGGTGGACGGGGGTCAGGAAGCAGCAGGGGAGCGGAGGGGATGGGGTGATGGGTGGATGGGACGGGGGTCAGGAAGCAGCAGGGGAGCAGAGGGGATGGGGTGATGCACGGACGGGACAGGGCTCACCGCCCAGCCCGGCTCCTGCTCTTCCCCCGTCCCGTTCCCTCCCGGGGCCGCCGCCGCTCCCGGCCTTGCTCCGTGCCCCCGATTCCAGCACTGCCCCCGGGCGCCCTCAGCAGCCGCCGCATCCCGGCTCCCCGCAGCCCAGCG
>JAUBOD010000146.1:740469-752655 GCA_032353885.1 Nothura maculosa
CCCGGGCCGGGCCGGGCCGGGCCGCGGGACATGGGGCAGCCGCGGGGCGCGCGGCACCGCAGCGGCCCCGCGGCGCCATGACCGGCGAGAAGAAGAAGAAGAAGCGGCTGAACCGCAGCGTGCTGCTGGCCAAGAAGATCGTCATCCGCGACGGCGCCAGCGTGAGCGGCGGGCGGGGAGACCGGGGAGCGGCGGGCGGGGGCACCGGGAGCGGCGGGGCGGGGGATCGGGAGGCGGGGGAACCGGGAGCCCCGAGGCCGGGAGGACCGCGGGGCGGGGGGACCGGGGAGCCCCGGGAGCCCCCGCGGGCTCTGCCCGGGAATGGCGGCTGTCAAATCCCGTTACGTTTTGGTGTTAAATTAACAGCCCACGCGGGGAGCCAGGCCCGGGAATCCGCGCTCCGTGGGCCGCGGGCTCCGTGGGCAGTGGATCCCCGGCATGTCAGTTCCCTGGCACGTCGGCTCCCCGGGCAGTGGATCCCTGACGTGTCGATTCCCTGACGTGTCGGTTCCCTGGGCACTGGATCCCCGGCCCGTCGGCTCCCCGGCCCGTCGGCTCCCCGGCCCGTCGGCTCCCCGGCCCGTCGGCTCTCCACGTGTATTTACCTCCTGTTTCTTCGCCCCGCGCGGCTCTCGGTGTTTTAAGCTGCGGTGTGAGGGAGGCCGCTCGGTGCAGAGCCGGCCCCGAAGCCGCAGGCAGCGCCAGCGGGGGCACGTCGGAGCACGGAGGCTTCCCGTCCCGTGAGAACCCCAGTAAAACCCAACGGGAATGCACCGGCGGCCTGGGCGCCGCACGAGGAGTGCGCCGCGCGCAGCCTCTAGTGCAGCCTCGGTTGTGGCTGCTGACCCGCCGTGAGCCGCGTTGCGGAGCCGTCCCTTCCCTGGAGCTGCTGTTGGGAATGTGCCCCCGCGCGCGGGGCTCCCGGCGGGAAGCGAGCCGCGGGAACGGCGTCGGGAAGCGCTCGGCTCGGGGCAGCCGCCGCCAGCCCCGGATTGCAGCAGATTCGGCCCTTGTCGCCGCTCACGGCCCGTGTTGCTTTGCAGCGCCAGGGGATCGGCGAGCCCAGCGTCTACCACGCCGTGGTGGTGATCTTCCTGGAGTTCTTCGCCTGGGGCTTGCTCACCACTCCCATGCTGACGGTGAGTAGGGCTCCCGGGAACGTTTCTCACCTTCATTCATTCCCTGGTGTCCGTATACCAGCTCACATTGAAGTCTAACAGGCCAGGCATATTTTTGATTTGCTCTCTAGGGAACTACTCAAAAGGAGACTTTATTGTATATGAAGGCCTCTGGGCATACGCTCACTGGTGTAAGCTGCAAATCCATAGGGTACAAAAGTAGAGAGCAAAGAACAGAGAGGGTACAGAGAGCAAAAGTAGAGAGGATACAAAAGTGAGAGCAAAGAACAGAGGAACAACGAAGGGGACGGGGCTGGAGGAAGGCACGGATCGAATATCCCAGCCTTAGGACAGCATGTCTGTGGGCTCACCGGCCCCAAGCACGGGGATCGTTTGTAGACCCGACGTGGATTAGGGAAAGCGGCTGCTCACGGTGGGGAGGTGAAGGGAATTCCTTAGGCGAGTGTCACCGTGGGACATCCCGTCCCTGCTGCCCTTCCCTGTGGGGCTCACAGGCATTTGGCTGCCAGGGCCTGTCGGACTCGGTGGAAATTGGGTAAAAGTTGCTCTGTTTCCTCCAGGTGTTGCACCAGACCTTTCCTCAGCACACGTTCCTGATGAACGGCCTGATCCACGGAGTCAAGGTAAGGAATATCTCTTTTGCTTTTACGTGCCTTTGATGAGTCTGATGATGTGTGGGCTTCCATTTGCACCTGAAATAACTGCGAGAAGGGACAAACCTGCAATCCGTCTCATTTCCTGAATGTAAACCAGCGTCCGACAGATAAGGGGAATGGCTGGAGTGTTTCGCAGTGCTGCGCTGATGGAGCTTTCCTCAGCCAAAGGACATCAGCACTTTAATGAACTGGGATTTCCTGCTTGTAGAAAAGAGGAGCGGGTTCCTCCCGGTTGGGCTTTCCACGACGCTGCCCAAAGCTCTTGCTCTTGAGAGCCCGAATTTGCCTGAGCCGTTTCTCCCTGCTCTTGTCCCAGGGCCTGCTTTCTTTCCTAAGTGCCCCGCTGATTGGTGCTCTCTCTGACGTCTGGGGCAGGAAATCCTTCCTCCTCCTCACTGTGTTCTTCACGTGCGCGCCGATTCCCCTCATGAAGATCAGCCCGTGGTGAGTTGCTCTCGTTGGGGCTGAGGGTTTCCAACGAGGGCATCCCATTTCCAAATGGGAGACTTGCTGGGGGCGCGTTTGGGGAGGAGCTGGAAGTGTCCAGTGGAAAGGGAGCCCGAGGATGTGCCCTCTCATCCGCCTGGAAACGAATTTACCTTCTACCAGATAGTTCCATTTCAGGAAGAAGAGGAAAGTTCATACTTGTAGTGCCTATTTTTCCCCAATATGTACATTGTCTTTATTAAGGCACATTAACATTTCCTTGCTGGGAAGGAGATGCAAAGGGTGGAAATCATAAAACTTATTAGGCAGGAGACTGAAATTGGGTGATTTTGAGCCATTTGTGATGCAATGAAAGAGTACAGACGGAAGGGAGAATATGAGAAAAGCTCTGGTTTGGCAGCTGCAGACGGTGCCATGCGCTCGGTCCCTAACTGTCCCTGTGGCGACTCCTGTTGCAGGTGGTATTTTGCTGTCATTTCCATGTCTGGAGTCTTTGCTGTTACCTTCTCCGTGATTTTTGCCTACGTTGCTGATATCACCCAGGAGCATGAGCGCAGCACGGCCTACGGCTTGGTAAGGAGCTCCGGAACTCTTGGCTCTTGAAGGAAACAGCTGGGGCCGCAGTTAGGAGAGGTCTAGAACTAAGCGGGGATCTGTAGGACGGGATCAGGCTCCAGCAAGAGGCCCTGTCACCCCTTTATGCTTCCAGGTCTCGGCCACGTTTGCTGCCAGTCTGGTCACCAGCCCAGCCATCGGCGCGTACCTCTCCCAGGCCTACGGCGACACCCTGGTGGTTGTGCTCGCCTCCGGGGTGGCTCTGCTCGATATCGGCTTCATCCTGCTGGCTGTGCCGGAATCCCTGCCGGAGGAGATGCGCCCGGTGTCCTGGGGAGCGCCCATCTCCTGGGAGCAGGCAGACCCTTTTGCTGTAAGGAACTTGGCCGCTCTTGCTTTGTGTGCTATAACGCTCGTCTTTGCTTTGGGTTTGCTCTTTTAAAAAAGCCACGTTTTGCTTAACCCTGCTGTACGTGCAGTGTCCATTTGATAGCAGGCTATGCTTATATTAATAATAATAAGATACCTGGCACCTTCTGACTCTTAATTTAGCTGTGTAATTTCTAAAAGTAGCTTCAGGTATCCCTGAAACAAGATTGTCAGGAATGTACCAATGGCTCGAATGTAGGTTTCATACCCAAAGGTACTGTGTCCAGCGCAGTGGGGTGTGCTGTGCCAGCACAGCAGGGGCAGTGGTTACTGCTGCAGCGGCTATGACGGCTGCTCCAAGTGCTTGGGGTTGCTGAACCTCAGACTTGCTTTCTGCAGCAGATACTTCATATTTTTTCTCCATACCTGGAACATATTTAAGGTTTTTACCTTCTGTTTTTCCTTCCTTTCCTGCAGTCCCTGCGGAAGGTGGGCCAGGACTCTACAGTGCTGCTCATCTGCATCACCGTCTTTCTCTCCTACCTTCCTGAGGCTGGCCAGTACTCCAGCTTCTTCCTCTACCTGCGCCAGGTCAGCCCCTTGCCCTAGGAAAGGGCTCTGAAGACAAAGCCCCGGGCTAAAAATACTTAGTTGCATACGCTGGAAAAGCCAATCTTGGCCAGTAATTTCAGTAAAGCTGAAGCCAGAAGAGCTAACGACATTCCAATTTTCATAAAGAGTGACCAGTTCCTGGTATTTTCACAGGTCATTGGTTTTTCCTCAGAGACTGTAGCAGCCTTTATTGGTGTAGTTGGAATTCTCTCTATACTGGCCCAGGTGAGAAGGATTTTCTGTCTCTAATGCAGTAATTTCATTATAAGCATGTTCTAACTACTCGATAATTGGGGCTAGGATGGTGATTTCCACGCGCAGGTGTCTAAGGTCTCTGTATTTTCACTTGTGACTGTTACTAACTCTTTGTTGAATAAGAAACCAGTAACTTCTGCATGTTGAGTGTCCCTGTGTTGCTCACACTGAACCTGCTAGAAAGGGAAATACCATTTCAAGCCGAAGCTGGTTGATATAGTCTTGCCTCCTGCCCTTGACTAGAACCGGGGTTGCCCCTGCTGCTGTTGTAAGTGTTTCTATTTGGTCATTTTTCGCCCAAAACGTGTCAAAACTTTTGCCTTGTCAAAATGCTTTGTTGCAAAACGCTCTGGAGCAAAGCGTGTTCACAACAGCAGTCTCACAGCGACGAGGCTTTGCTCTAATCGCTGTCGTCTTCCCCGCGAGGTTGTCGTCTTGCTCTGCCCTTCTTTGAAAGCCCACGTTTTTCTGTTTCCAGACAGTCGTGTTGGGAATTCTCATGCGTTCAATAGGAAACAAAAACACCATCTTACTGGGATTAGGCTTCCAGATCCTGCAGCTCGCCTGGTACGGCTTCGGATCCCAGCCGTGGTAAGAGGTTCCCGAGGCTGTTTGGTGGGAGCGGGCAGGGCTCCTGCTCCTCGCTGGCTCCCACCACAGGGGCACGCTCGGCTGCTGTTGCTCTCCACCTGTAGCTGCTGCCTCTTAATTTGTGCCTCTCTCCCTACCAAGGATGATGTGGGCAGCAGGAGCCGTGGCCGCTATGTCTAGTATCACCTTTCCAGCCATTAGTGCCATGGTGTCTAGAAACGCTGATCCTGACCAACAGGGTAAGTCAGAACTAGTGATTTGTCTCATCTGTTAGTCCATCTAAGTCCATCTAAGCAGGAATCTTGGCTGTTAGTGTTGGTAGGGAAGAGCTGTAAAAACAGGCATGTCAATTACGAAATATTCTTAGTGATAATGGGCACTATCTTGCCTTTGACCACGCCCGATTCTGAAATTATGCACAAAGACAAATGCTCAGTGTTGCCTGCTCCAGACAGAGGGACTGCTGTTGATCATTAGTGTGACAGGGATTGCTTGGGTTTGGAGTTCCAGTTCAGTTGGAAGCTGTTGTGTTATGTGCCCGTGCTCGGTTTATTTAGAAAGCAGCAAGCCAGCCCGGCAATACCGAGTAAAGAAAACCTGTTATTAAGCTAAGATAATCACCAGCTAAGCACTTCGCCTGTAGCGTGCATGTCAATCCAGACCTAGGAGTTTGATCCTGTTTTCAGACATAAGCATCTGTGAATAAAACCAGGCTTTTCACAAAGCTGGAGGCTTTTCCTTCTCTCCTTGCTGTGTCCGCAGGCGTCGTGCAGGGGATGATCACTGGAATTCGGGGGCTGTGCAATGGCCTGGGACCAGCTCTCTACGGCTTCGTCTTCTATCTCTTTCACGTTGAGCTGAATGAAATGGCCGAGGTGGAGACCCTGGGTAAAGCCCCCAAGCCCAACATGGCCAACCCGACGGACGAGGTAACGCGCTCGCTTTGTCGTGCCCTTGGTCGGTCGTTCCGCCTGCCCGGCGGCATCGGCCATCGCTGTGTTCCGCCCTACAGAGCAGCATTATCCCGGGGCCGCCGTTCCTGTTCGGGGCGTGCTCCGTCCTGCTGTCGCTCCTCGTGGCCCTGTTCATCCCGGAGCACAACCTGGCGCTGAGATCGGGCGGCCACAAGAAACACAGCAACGGGGCCCAGGGCCACAGCGCGCAGGCCGGCGGCTCGGACGGCAAGGAGCCCCTGCTCGAGGACAGCAGCGTCTGAGCCGGCAGGGAGGAGCCTGGCTCCACATCCGTGTCCCGATGGACTTGGCCGGCTGGAGCCTGGGCGCAGAGCGGCTGCGTGGGGAACAAAGGAGCTCTTGGACTGTCCCATCAGCAGCTCGGGAAAAGGTTTCCCTTTGAGCCAAATCGATCCAGCTGGTGCAGAGATGGAGTTCTGTCACCTGGTGCTGGTGGAAAGGGAGCTGCTGAGCTGCGCTGCGCGAAGGAAGGGCCGTGTGAAGCCAAGCTGCTCTCCTCTGAGCACTGAACTTCCTGGTGCGCCCTGCCAAACGCTCCACTTGCCAGTGAGACACTAAGGAACTCGTTTTGTCTTTGTCTTAATGTGAGCTAACCGATCTGCCAGCAAGAATAAAACAAGGCATCCGTCACAGGCCCCATCCCCTCCAGTCACTGGTCCTCGCTGCTCGTCCCGTGCTGGATGGGGCGAACGGCAGCCCCGGCTGGAAGCTCTGCCCCAGCACGGGCAGTGGGTGCTGCGCTAACACACTGAGAAGCTTGAGGAACAGCGAGTGGGGGCGGCAGCGTCCGGCGGATCCTGCTCGAGGTCCTTGTGCATCTGTCCATAGCCAAACAGGGAGGTAACCAAATGGAGAAGCAAAGTTGCAACTGGGACTGTCCTTATTCAGGAGGGAGAATGGGCAAATGATGGGAAAGCAATTACCTGAATTACAGATGTGTACACGTTTGGATTCTTGTTGGGCTTGGTTTTTTCCTTTTCCTGTTGAACACTAAGCTAACTTCTGTCTGCAGTTACCTCCAGGGGGAATTCAAAAGTGAAGGCTTTGTTTTGGTGGTGTGGGTTTTTATTACTATTATTATTTCATCTCTTTATGGAACTGGAAAGACTATCTAGAAAAAGTAGTTTCTTGAGAGGTTGGAGAAACAACTAAACTCCGTTAAGCACTTTGATAAAGCATAGTTTCCTGAGATGGTCAGAGAAATAGCTGTTTATCTTGAGCACTTTTAGAAAGCAGGTTGTTTTGTTTTGTGCTTTTTTTCCTCAAACTGCTGCCATTTGATGTTAAAACCAGATAACTGGAGCTCGCTTTGCTTGATCCAAGAGATCCCCACGATGTTTACAGGGACTTGGCCCCCCAGGTTTGTGCACGCCGCGTTCCTGAGCCTGCTCGGAGGGCTTTCGTTTACTGCCAGCTCAGACTGCAGCCTCAGCTGCAGGGTTAGGCCGGCCTAGAAGGAGCAGCAGCTGCTTGAGCTGTGCAGGAGGCTGGGGAACGTGCGTGAAGCTTCGTTGTGGACGCAGGATGTGACAGGGCAGGAAACGCTTGTTGTCATCTGCGCGAGGTCGGGAGTGATGCAGGGGGAGCAGAGACCAAATCGGGAACCCCTAAGAAATGAGTTGCTGAGGGAATTGAGAATAGAATTGCCCAACGAGGCCGGGAGTGAGCAAGGGGCCGGGCTGCTCCGCGTGTCGGACACGGGCCGTGCAGGAAAGGCCCTGGAACCCGCTGGATGTCGGCAGCTCCGAGTCGCTGCTCGCTTAGGGCTGAGCTAGAAATTGTCCTTTTACCGCTTTTCTGACCCAGTTGTTGGAGGTGGACGTTGAAACGGAATTGGGTTTGATCAGTGTCGCTCTTCCTGGTACCCAGCTCCCGTGCCCGGAACTGACGCAGGACAGATCCCCCGTTATCCCGGCGGGCTCCGATGCGGGAGTGCGGAGCAGAGCCCGCTGCCGGCGCCTCCTCCTCGAGGCTGCTCTGGGGACGCCCCACATGGTCACGTTCCTTGGAGCGCCCGGCTCCAGCAGCCCCTTCCCTGCAGGAAACCTCAACTTCTCACCCGAGTTTCTGCCCAGCAGCCCCAGCCCCACGGCGCAGAAACGGTCTGTGTTGACTGCAGCTTCGCCCCGATCTGCACCCCTCTGTTGACACGGTGTGAAATCCAGCTGAAATACTGTCCCTCACGCAAGACCCGAGTGAAAGGAACCACTGACTCGTTACCTCATTCACAGGGAGGCACTCAGACGTTCACGGGTAAAACAGAATGTTACAAAGAAGACAAACATAATTTATATAATATAAATTATATATATATATTTTTAAGAGTCCTTTCCGTTATTTAATAGTTTATGGAAACCTACGTGCTTCTAACCCACTTCCCTTCCACCTGCTGCTGCCTGAGGCTTCTCGGCCTCTGTCTCCTTGGAGCTTCTTGCCCCTTTTCCACCTCTGTGATCCCCTGGTTTTCCGGAGCGCTCGGATTCCTGCCCGTTGTGATGAGCTGATCCCGGTGGTCCCGAACGCTCCCCTGTCCACTTGGTGCAGAGCAGCTTGCGGAGCCGCTCGGGCCGGGACGCGCCGCCTTCCTCCGCGTTCCCCATCGCTACGAGCAGCGAGAAGGGACTGCGGTGCTCCCACATCCTGGGAATCTTCCCCCGTGTCCGGTGGGAGAGGCCATCCCAAAGGAAGCTCTTCCACCCCTTGGAGCAGGGGAGGCACCTGCTGAGAGGGAAGGACTGGAATTACTGGACCTGCATGAAGAATCTTCCCGTTCTGAAGGGCTGGTAATTGTGCAGCTTTCCCGGTGGAGCCCGGAAAACCCGGGCAGAGCGTCCAGCTAGTTCTGCGAATTTGTGTTCGTGGCGAAGAAAATAGGACTTTTTAAAGAGCCTTTTCTGGCTCCTGCGCTCCCTCTGCAGCAGGGGCAGCTCGGGCCGGTAACGGCAGCGCCCAACCGCGATGCCAAACCCGGCTCTATTGCCCAGCTCTGGCCCCACGCACAGCAGCCCACGTGGCGCAGGGAGGAGGCCGTGCACTCACCAACCCCGCTCCCTTTTCTTTTGCCATCACTTGTGCGAGGCAGCAGCCTCCCCCTGCCCCGGGTTTCGTTCCTTCTCTGCACTTGAAGGGCTCCGAGCGTCTCCGGCGCCGTGTGATCCGCGCGGCTCCGCGGCCAGGAGGCTCCTCGGCGCCTTCCCCTGCGTTTCACGGCGCCTCTTCCAGTGTTTCTCTCTGTTTCTCTCATGATGGAATGTACTTATTTTACTTCAACTTGTGTTTAGAGCTGGCTCCTCTCTCCCTCCGTTGTTTATTAAACTGCTCCTCTCCCGTGGTGCTGCCGCGCTCTGGTCTCGTCCTTCGCCCATAGGGCAGCCCTGGCCCTAGAAATCAATGGGAATCGATTCAAATTCCATGCCTGTCCTTGGATCTCCATCACGCAGAGCGTGGTAAGGGATCCAGGCTGCCCATTTCCAGCTCGCCCTACCCAAGATCCTGCCTTGCACATAATTCTTTCCAGTGTTGGAGGATGGTACTGAAGGGAACAGTATAATCATAAGAAACATAAACAAATCCATGTCTTCCTTTGGCTGGGATCTGTGGCTGAAGGGCTGATATCCTGTGGGAGCAGCCCCGTGACGGCAAAACTTGTTGCTTTTTGTGGAATCCCGGAATGGTTGAGGTTGGAGGGGACCTGTAGGGCTTAGCTGCTCCAGCCCCTGCTCCAGCAGGGACACCCGGAGCATGGGATCCAGGCAGGTTGGGAAGAGCTGCAGCGCACAGAGAAGGGCAGGAGGGGCCGTTGTCTCCTCGGGTTTCTGCGCTAATTCCGTTCTTTTCCATCCTTGGAGCGAGCCCCCCGGCTGGTCCCTGGGGGGGGACTGGGATGGGGGCAGAGCAGCGGGTCCGTGGGCAGCCCCACGTCCCTGCGGGCTCCGGCGCTGCCACGAGCGGGAGCGGGGCCGGTCCTGGCGAGTCCTACGGAGCGGCGAGGCCCCACGGCGGCTGCTGGCGCGAGCGGAGAGCCCCGGCGCCCGGCACTGCCGGGAAGGGCCTCCTCGGCACCCCAGGGAAGCCCCAAGGGCTTCCTGAAAATGAACGTTTCCTTTGCTCCGACCCACAACAGCTTCCGTTTCCTGGAAAGCGGTGGCGGAGGCTGCGCTTGCTGCTTCTGCCCCGGCTGCTCCCGGCTCGGGCTCCTCTATCCTTGTTGGATGGGCGGCCGAGCCGGTCGCTGCGGCTGGCGGCTCTGCCGCTCCAAAAGGCGCCGGCATCTCCCACAGGTCCGACCTCTCTAGGCGGGGATTTATCCGCTTTCCGTCACCTCTTCCAAGTCTCCTGCTCGCTGGCCCGTGCGGGGGCCAGAGCAGCTCCGAGAAATGCCGTATCCAAGTGGAATTACTCATAGCCTCAAGTGCTCCGCGCATCCCGCGTTGCAGGAAGGCCATCAGGAACCACGGGAGTTTCGGGCAGTCATCAAAGGGTCGCTGACCCCGGGGAAAGTTCCTTTGTCTCTGAACGGCCTCCTATGGGCTGGACCCTGTTGCAGGCGTGGGGACACCCAGGGCCGCGGTGGCACCGACTCTGCACAGGCCACGTTGCCGTCCTGGGGCCCCGGGCGCCTTGTCCCCTCGTCCCCGCTTTGCTCCAAAGAGCCGCTCCCTGGGATGCCAGGAATGATCTCCGGGGGGGTCGGTGCTGCCAAGCAGCCCAGGGAGACCGGGAACGTGCCGGCAGCGCCGGGTGGAAGGAAAAACCCCCGCCATAAATCAGGGCTTTGGCCGCCGAGCGTCCCGGCGGCGGCTGTTTATGGAGCCCTTCCACCCTCCGGACCGGCACACGGCAGCCCATGGATCACGGCGGGAAGCCGGGACGGGTTTCCCTTCGCTCCGCGGGGAGCAGGGGCTGCAGAGGGGTGGGCGGCGGGCAGGGCGTGCGGAGCGGCGCGGGCGGCTCTGCCCTCGCCAGGGATGCCGGAGCTGCGGCTCCGGGATGGCCCTGGGGCTGCCAGCGCGGCTCGGCCCAATGGCCCCAACCTGGCTCCATCATCCGGCCCTGACCCGGGCTCCATCATCCTGCCTCATTCCGGGCTCCATCCTCCTGCTCCGTCCTGGGCTCTGTCTGCGCGATCTGTCCTGGCCATTGCCCTGGCACCACGGCCCGTGCAGGGCTCCACAGCAAGGTCAGGCTCTATGGAGCCTGCAGCGAGGTCGGGCTCTGGGGAAGCCGCAGCAAGGCCGGGCTCTGGAGAGGCCACAGCAAGGCCGGGCTCTAGGGAGCCTGCAGCGAGGTCGGGCTCTAGGGAGCCTGCAGCGAGGTCGGACTCTAGGGAGCCTGCAGCGAGGCCGGGCTCTGGAGAGGCCGCAGCGAGGCCGGGCTCTAGGGAGCCTGCAGCGAGGCCGGGCTCTAGGGAGCCTGCAGCGAGGCCGGGCTCCGGGGCAGTTGCGGTTCCTGCCCATGGCAGCGGCTGCAGCGCAGGAGCGAGCGGCCCCCCCAGCTGCCCTCGCGCCCCGCTGCGGTCTTGGTGCCCGTGCGCAGCACGTGCCCGGCGGAGCGGGATGCGCTCGGAATTCCCCGGGCGCGCGGGGCGGATCCCGCCGGCTTTAAGAAGGGCCGAGGATGGGGCTGGCGGCAGAGCGAGAGCCGAGGCCATCCCGGCATGAGGAGCCGGGGAAGGAAGGAAGGAAGGAGGGTCGGGAGAGGCGCCGCTCGTGGGGCCATGGGGCCGCTGCTGCTGCTCCTGCTGGGCTCACTCCGGGGCTGCCGCGGTGAGTGCGGGCGCTGCCGCTCGCGCCGCGGCGGGATCGGGAACGGCGCGGGAAGGGGGACCGCTCCCCGGGCCCTCTGCCCGCAGCAAAACCACGAGGCCAACCCTGCCGCGGGAGCCACGGGCGGCTCTGGGGCTCCCTTCCTCAGAAAACCGCCGGGAGCCTCTTTGGTCCTCATTCCCTGTACAGAGGGAAAGCTGCCCATTCCTGGGAGAGCTCCTGGGAGAGCGCGGCCAGGGGCAGGATCCCAAGAAATCTCCTGCCTGGGGGCTGCTGGAAGGCAGGACGGTGCCTTGTAAGGCTAGGGGCAGCGCTGACGGTGCCCGTGGTGCTGGTGCCGGTGGTGCTGAACGGTGCTAACGGTGCTGCTGGTGCTGGTGGTTCTGGCGGTGCTGGACGGTGCTGCTGGTGCCGGTGGTGCTGACGGTGCTGGCGGCCGCGGCCGCCTCCTCTCCCCACCCAGGCCACCCGTCAGTGCCGGGTCTCTCGGTGGAGCCGCCGGAGCCCCTGGTGCCGCTGGGCGGCTCCGTGCAGCTCAACTGCTCGCTGGGCTGCCCCGCGGGCACCGTGCAGTGGCGGGGGCTGGACACCAACCTGGGCAGCGTCACCTCCTCCGGCAGCCACAGCGTCCTGCGCGTCACCGACGCCACGGTGGCCGCTGAGGGCACCAGGATCTGCCCGGGCGCCTGCGGCGGGGGGCACTTCCAGCGGGCCGTGGAGCTCCGGGTGTACGGTGAGCAGCGCGGCGCCGCGCGGCGCCCGCCCGCCGTGCCCGGCACCACCGCACCTCACGCCGCGCTCTGCCCGCAGCGCTGCCGCCCGC
>JAUBOD010000146.1:762455-777204 GCA_032353885.1 Nothura maculosa
CAGCGGCGGGGGCTGCGGCGGGACGGGCGGGTCCCAGGGCCCGGCGCGGGGGTCCCCGGCCGCGGGGTCTCCCGTCCTCTTACGTAACGCCCGGTCTCCGTCCTGCTCCGTGTTCCTTTCCCCGTTCCTTGGTCAGGGAGGGAAGCGAAGGGCGCCGCCGTTAGGGCGGGATCCGGTGCTTGCCGCGGAGGGGGAGCAGCCGGGGCCGCCCTTGGGCCCGGCGGGACCCGGCAGCGACGCCCCCGGTGGCTCCCGGTGTTTAATGGATAACGCGGGGAGGCCCCTGGGGAGGCTGTTCCCGCTCTTGAAATCTGCAGAAACGGGAGCGTTTCCACGAGGAGCCCCTGTCCTGGTGCTCTGCCCGCCCGGTGCTCCGTGTTCCCAGCCCCTCCGGCCAGGGGGGCTCCGGCGCTTGGGATGTGCGGTGCCCGGACGGGCCCCTCGGCGTGGAATCCGTGTTAATTATGGGAAATGGATGGATCAGAACCATCCCCGCGGTTCACGGAGCTGCCTCCTGCTCTCCCGGCCTCCTCGGGGCCGCTGTGGAGGCTCCGGCTCCGTGCGGTGCCCGGCGAGGGCTCCTTGCCACAGTCCTACCATTAACGGCACTAACTGGGTTATTTCCATGGCTCCAGTTACCCAGCGGTGCTGGGGTGGTCGCTGGGCGCTGTCTGTGTCCAGCGCGCAGCAGCCCCGGCTCTGCTCCCATAAACACAGAGGGCTTTTCCCGCTCCTCCTCCCTGCCTGGAGAGCGGCTCCCGGGAATGCTCCGTGCGAGGGGCAGAGACCCCATCCACGTGGGGATCCGCACGCCCGGCTCACGCGGACACAGCGTTCCGGAGGCTTCCCGAGGCTCCGCTCGTTATCCAGCGCTTGCTGTTAATGAGGCCGGAGGGCTCGTGGAAGGGGCCCTAAGTGTGAGCGCTTCATTAACCCCCTTGGGAGCCGCGAGCGCGGGCGGCGCCGCACGGAGCTGCTCCGGGTGCCGCCCGTGCTGCTCCTGGCACTGGCCGTGCTCGCTGGGCGCCTCCCGCCGCTCCCGGAGCTGTTTCCAGGCTCAAGGTGACTCCAGGGTTATCTGCTCCCGGCCTCCTGCGCCGCTGCCGGCCGGGAAGCCGCCCTGTCCCAGGGGAGCCGCGCGGCTCCGCTCCGCCCTGCCGGGCGACGCTCCCGTTGCCTTTGGGACCTGGCTGTGGTTTATGCCCCACACTGAGGGGCTTGTGGGGTGTCCCAGGGCCCTGCAGGCGCTTCCTGAGCCTCAGGTTTCCAGGAGTTGGCTGCTCGGTCTGGCTTGTGCTGGAAAAGCAGAGAGGGGATTGAATCCTTTGAGAAACGGGAGCGAAACTTGCTGATTTTTGCCATCTGAAGTCAAGTACCTAGAGAGTAACATGGGTCTGCAGAGTCAGAGTTGCGCGGGAAGCGCCCTGCGTTGAGAGCCAGAGCTCCCATGATCCCGGTGCTTTAATCGGCTCCTGTCTGTAGGGAAGCCCTGGCCCCCAGCAGCTCCTGGCTCAGAGGAGGCTGCGGGTCAGACGGGACGGGCTTTTACAAGCCCTGCGGTCTGTCCGCAGCGGCCCAGGGATGCGCTCGGGAGGGTTTGAGCCCAGGCTTGTGTGAAAAGCCAGGCTGGAACACGAAACCGCCGGGAGACTCGTCCACCAAAACAAAGATCCTGTCCCCTCCATGCGCAAGTTCAGCCTTGCGGAGCCATTTAATGTGTTTAACTTAACGAGATTCCTGAGACCCTTGCAGCCAGTGCTCCGTATTTCATCTGGAAACCCGAGTGACTTGGGGGCATTCAGAAAAGGAAAGCTGGTTTCATCCCCAAACCCTGCCTTGTCTGGCCCAGCGTGCGTGGATGGGATCTGGATAATTACAGATTTCTTAGGAACTTGGTAATAAGTTAATGCCCTGCGGTGGTGCTTGGTACAGTTGGTACTTGTTGGCTCCCCTGTTAGCGTGAGTAATGCGATCTGAAATGAGTGTGCAGGAAGTAGGTGTTGCAAAAGTACCAAATTCTTCTTAAATCTCCCTGAAACTGTCACGTAAGTGGCCTTGACTCCAGTCTGCTGCCTTTTCCTGACCAGCTCTTACAGAGATTCCCTGCAGCTCCTGCCTCGAAGGAACCAGCCCCCTGGGGCCTCTCCTTGGCC
The DNA here is from genome assembly GCA_032353885.1 of Nothura maculosa. Taxonomy (NCBI): domain Eukaryota; kingdom Metazoa; phylum Chordata; class Aves; order Tinamiformes; family Tinamidae; genus Nothura; species Nothura maculosa. The sequence continues at coordinate 764,609 of JAUBOD010000146.1, forward strand.
CGGTGTCTTGTGAGATTGTCCCCGTCCTGGCGTGCGGGAGCTGCTGCTCGGAGCTGATAACGCTGCTCCTGGCCGCTGGCCGGGAGGTGTTTGGCAGCGCCGCTTCCCAAGCCTCTGCCCTAGGGATTCACCTTTGAACCGCCCCGTTTCCAAAGCTGAGCCCTCTGGACTCTGCGCACAAGAGCAATTTGAAAACTGCTGTCGTTCCAGCCTGCAGCCGCCTGTGGCTCTTAAATCTGTTTGCTGTTAATTTAGCTTTGCAAAGCTCAGCTTGCCCGGGATGAGCAAAATATAATTTTGCTGCTTGTATTGCAGTGCATATTATGACTTTCTTAACCTGTGATTGCCCGTAGACTGCCAAGTGCTCCCAGGAATTGCGGTTGTCTTGAATATGGAAAGGGTCCGAGTTGTCTCGGTGAGCAGGATGACTCAGCGGGCACGTGGGCGAGCGTGTCCCGCGATGGGTTCGCGGTGCCCAGCGTCATCTCGCAGCCCCGGGCGGCGCGGCGGGCGCCAGGTGCTGGCTCTATATTAGGAGCGAGTGGCTCTGGGCACGGAGCTGCGGCAGGGACGGCCGTGGTGGCTCTGTGGCCAGGGGGCACGGTGAGCTGCAGCAGGGGCGGCTGTGGTGGCTCTGCGGCCGGGTGGCAGGGCGAGCTGGGCAGGGACGGCCGTGGTGGCTCTGCGGCTGGTGGCAGCGGAGGCTCTGCAGCGAGAACCCAGTGTGGAATACCGTGCGGAGCGGGAGGCTCCCACAGCCGCCTCCACGGGGCCCTCCCGCCCCAGCCCTTCTGCAAAACACCCAACCTGCAAAACATCCAACCGGCTGTTGCTTCCGAGCTCAGGGTGGTGGAACAATGGGCTGGGTTCCTAATGTATTGTGTTTAAGCCTATAGAGATACCAGAGCACAAAAAATCTTTCACTCTGTTATAGAGGCCACGGCAGGGCTGGCGCTGCCCTTTGCAGCCCCTCCAGCCGTGTCCTGTGCTGCCCTGCAAAGCACAGGGATGTTTTGGCAGGTACATGGTGCTCCTGCTTGGAAAACAGCCGGCACTGAAGTCTTGGGAGGGCACTGGAGACTGGAGCAGTGGGAATGGGGGGTGCCCGTGTGCCAGGCCAGGGTGCTCGGGGACAGGGCGCTGTGGACGGCGCTGCCGCAGCCTCCGCTCACCCGTGGCACCCGGTGCCGGGCTGGAGACGCTTGGTCTGATTCGGTGCAAGCCCCATTTCTGGTGCTGTCCTTGCAGGAGGGCTGCAATTCCATGGCCACTTGTTAACTAGCTGATAATTAGTGTTGTGGTGGAATTAAATCGGTATTGCCCATAGGCTCCCTGCGTTCCTGGCAGGGACCGCTGAGCCCAAGCGGAGGCAATGAGGTAGCAGCAATGAGGGCCGGTAACTTCAAGCTTGAGACCTAATGCTGTGGCCGCAGGAGTGATCAAACTGCAAAGCTGCAGTTTCAGAGCACTGGAAGCAGCTCAGCTGCCTGGAACGTGGTCCATGTTCATCTGCTTCCCAGCCCGTGCTCCGCGGCACACACGGTGCTGTTGTGTTGTTAGCTGACCCGCTTCTCGACCCGAGGCCCTCGCGCTCTTCATTTGTCCCGTGGCAATTGTATAACGAGGGGTTTTGCTGGGGGAACGGCCAGCGTTACGTAAGTGGCTGTTCTGCGCGTTCTGCCTCTGCAGCAGAGCGGCAGGAAGCGCCGCCGGGAGCCCCGTCCCGACCAACGCCTGGCTGGAGAGGGGCCTGGAGCAGCCACGGGAGGGATGGGAGGAATTCGCTGCCCTCAAGTCGTGTCCCATCGTCTCAATTGTGTTTTTCCTTGTAGAGGTTAAAGTCTTGCTTTGCACTAACACTTTGCACTAATACCTCTTCAACTCATAGCTGGTTTTATAAAGTCACCGCTGTCTCAAAAGAGACTGACTCAGGACAGCGTGGAGTTGTACTGCGAGGCGATTGGCAACCCCATCCCCGAGATCCAGTGGTGGTTTGAGGGGAACGATCCAAATGAGACCTATGCTCAGCTTTGGGATGGCGCGCGGCAGGACCGCGTCCAAATCAACGCCACCTACAACGTGCACTCAACCAGCACGGTCTCCATCGCCAACCTCTCGCTCGACGACTCGGGCATGTACGAGTGCCGGGCCAGCAACGACCCCGACCGCAACCACTTGTCGAAGAGCCCCAAAGTCAAGTGGATCCGTTCCCAGGCTAACGTTTTTGTCATCGAACGTGAGTGGCCACGCCGAGGCCTTGGCACTTGCTCGGACACTGATGTCTTGAGTCTCCTGCCGTGCTCACCCCTGCACCCGTGTCCCGTGACTTCCCGAGAGCTCCCCTCACCCTCCCGTCCCGGCTGTAGAATCGAGGCTCCTTCCCTCCCGTGGTCCCCTCACCGCCCGTGATCGCTCCGCAGCGGCCGCTCGGAAGCGGCTCCGACCTGCGAGGCTCCCGGCGCCTCCCCGGAGCGCTCATGGCTTCAGTCCCCCCGTGTCCCAGCGCCCCTTGGCAGAATTAAGGCTCTTGATTCTGCTGCTAGGCTCTGCCCTAACCACCACTGACCAAGCCGCCCGCTACGACTTCTGCTCCTGCCAACGTCCTGCTTTGAGCCCGCTGTCCTGCTGCCGGTGCAAGCTGGGGGGAGCCAGGGCTGCCTTGGGGTTCTTGGGAAGCAACCGTTTTTGACTGGCCGTGTCCGTGTGACACTGAGTGTGATCTTGGCGCCTGGACCCTAGGAGGGACCAAACTCCTGCTTAGAGCTGAAAGTTGAACTCTGGAGCTAAGATGGTCTTATTTCCACCCAAAAAAGGGAAACCTGAACTAGTGAGGGGGTTTAACAGCTTACCGAGATCCTGTCATGAGCCCCGATGTGAAAGGGAGCAGAATGGCTAACATTCTCCTCAGCTTAAATGTGCTAGGAAATGCAAAGCTCCTGGGGAATTTTCCTCCAGTGGAATTCGGATAGGAGCAAAAACAAAATAACTCTTAGCTCTGTGCAAAAATCGTTCCTTCCAAGAAAATGGGAATGGGTGTGAGGGTAGGAAACCTCTAGTGTCACTCTAGGGCTGTATAATGGCTCTACGAAGTGTTGATGTTTTATTGGACATCCCTCCTGTAACAGAAATGTCTGAGTAATCAATGGTATGTTGCATAATGTGCTGCTTCTTGGCACGCAGAGGTGCAGGGCCTTTAGGAGTGGTGGTTGCACACGTTGTCACTGCAGTGAACGGAGCTGCTCGCGCTGGGGCCGCTGCAGGCGGCGTGCGCAGCGCTCGCGTGCCCTGCGGGGCTGGCTGCACAGCGGGTCCGCATCGCTGTCAGCCGTGCGCCCTGGAGCTCGTTGAATCTGCTCAAATCCTGGATTTGGTGGGTGCCCGAGAGCTTGGGCTGCGCCCCTTGGAGCCGCAGGAGGCTCCGAGCTGGGCAGGGCGGGTGGCAGATCCTGCTCCCGGCGCTAGCACCAGGGTCCTCTCGCTGCCAGGCACAGCCAGGCTCTAGACATCTGGCCTCCAACCTGTGCTGGGCTGCTCTCATCAGCCCTATAGGCAACTGCTAAAGAAGGTAAGTGCAAGGCACTGATGGAGACGAGGAGCTCTGTTTTCATTTCATTTTTTGGAGTTCTTGAGCAGGTGTGTGGCCTCTTGATTCCGTCGTATTAACTGCACCTGACTTTCCGCCTGCAGGTCCAAACATCATTGCTCTCGTGAGCGTCAGTCCTGGCAAACTGATCCTCTCGTGTAACATGACTGCGCCCCACGGTCCCGTTGAGGGCCACGAGTGGATGAGAGGTGACAAGACTCTCCAAACGGACACGGAATCGAGTGCTTTCACCAGCTACACGTAAGTGTTGGCAAGATCAGGCCAAGAAGCTCTGTGCAGGGACCGGTATTTTACCAGAAATGGCTAATATTACTTATGGGTTGATCCTCAGCTGAAGCCCTGTCAAATGCAGCCTTGCAGGGAATACAAACTAGAACCTCAGCTCATGCGTTGAGCAGAATAAAGGCTTATTTGGGCCCAGCATTTCCCTTTTGTGAGGAGGAGGCAAAAGGAGGAAGGCAAAGTAAATACCTGCCGTGTGCTCTCGGTAAGGACAGTGCTGCAGTCGGGTGCCTTCCTGCTGGTGCCCTTCATGCGAGGCCAGTTGCTCTGGGCTGGGATGCCCAGGGCGCTGTGTGGCCAAGGCTGCCTGCATGCGAGGGCATGAGCCTGTTTGTCATCCTACAGCTGGCTTTGATGTACATACCTCGAGTGTATCTTGTGTATGTCCCTTGAGTGCACGTCCCGTGTGTAGTCTCTCCCTATAGAACCAGCTGGGGAGCTGCCTGCAAGTTAGAGGCAAAACTGTTGCTTGTGACGTACACAAACCATGTGCAGGCTGGGCAGGAGCCGCAAGAGCAGCCTTATTGTGGCAGTGCAGTGAGCTTTCCAGTCCGATTAGAGTCAGGCCTGGCTGGCACCGGCCCAGCCGCTGGAGAGGCATCCTGTCCTTTTGTATGGCTGTGCCGACGTGCCTCGCTCCCCATAGCAACAGGGAGCTGAACAAGGATTAAAGTATTTATAACCCGGCCTCCCTCGTGTGACCTCAATTCCTTGGCTGAGTGGTTTTGGGGAGCGGGCAGCTCTGTGCACGGCGGAGCCAACAAACAGCCTCTTGTCCCGCACAGGCAAAGAACTCCAGCGTTGTGCCCACCCCTGCTTGTGGGGATACTGCTAAGCTGCAGGAGGAGATGCTTGTTGCAATGCTCCAAAATCCGCTCAATCCTATTGCAGCAAATTCCCAAAAATGAAATGGGAGAGAAGTCTTGCTGTGCTTGGATCAATATAGAAATCCAACCTGTTTTTTTTTTGTCATTATATTGCTGTGTCCCATCAGACTTTTTTCTGCAGGATGAATAGCTCCTATCTCTGCTTGCCTCCCACTGAGTTTGTTATCCTAAGCTCTTTGCCTGGCCGCTTTAAAGCTGAGCTGCAGGCTAATAAATGACGAGGGGAGTGGCTGTGTCCCGTGTTGTGCAAGCTGCAGTGCTCTGCTGCACTTGTGGATATGGAGGTTTGCTCAAGGTGGTTGGGAGCAGGCCTGTGTAAAAGAGGGAAGGGCATGGAATTACAGCTCCACGGAGTGCTGCTGCTGAGGGAACAATATTGTCCTCTTGTGCTTGGATTGCTGCCTCTATTTTAGCTAATGGCCAGGTCTTGGGTAGGGAGTGAAACACTGCTGGTCTCCTGGCTTCAGAGCTAAAGCTCAAGCGGTCTAAAAACCTCCTTGAATTGACAGGCCAGTGTCAGGCTCAAGTGTGTAGGAAACCCTCTTCTGTTCCCCATAATGTGTAGAGAGAGGCAAAGGGGAGCTGTAGATAAATGGTGCGTAAGTGTTGGAGCTGGAGGGCATGAAATTCCTGTAGATGAGATTGCGTTTTAAATGTTTATGCGTGCCTGCTGCTTTCCCTGCTCTGGAATCAGTCTGCTTTGTGGATGGCAGTTATGCCACATGGCTTATGTGCCAACCTGTTTTTCTTGGTAGGATTGAGGGGAAGATGGAGGAGCACTCTGGAGTGTACGACTGCATCTACAAAACAAACCCAGTAGTAAAAGGAGAAGTGAATATATCAGGTAACCTCTTATGCTTTCTTCTGGGGCTGGTGGTGGGGAGAGGGGAGGCTGTAGTTTCCCTACATTGGAAAAATGTAGGAAATGTAGATCCCCATTTTGATTATGTGCTAAGTTGTCTGTAAGATTAAGTCTCAGAGCTCGCAGTAAATCAGTCATCTGCAATGGGCACGTGCCCATGAGACACGGGAGAGGGATAATACCTGCCGGTCAAATCCGTTTGACCCTTTCAAAGCAGCTTGGCGTGCTTGCTGTCAAAGTGCTGAAGTTTGGACTAGAGAGGAATGAGATCTATAATGTAGGCTGAGGAATGAGATCTATAATGTAGGCTGAGGAACGAGATCTATAATGTAGCCCGCGGGCAGTTTGAATTGTCCGATCTCTACTGAAGTGCCTTTTTCCCCCTTGCCACAGTGGCACCCCAAGTGGTGGCATACAAGAAGTCTGAGCATGGCAACGAGGGGGACACCGGAGTGCTGACCTGCAAAAACCCCTCTTTTCCCCCTGTCAGCACATGGACTTGGTACAAGAATCGAGAGGTAAGTGCTAGAGCAGCATCTCCCTTCCCTCCTGCCTGCCCTGGCAAAGAGCTGCAGGACACGTTCCCTTGGAACAAGCTATTTGAGTGGCCCCCTCGAGGCCCTGGCCCTGAGGAGCTCTGCTAGAACCACGTTGTGGTTGCTGAGAGCTGTGGCTTTGCTTCTCCCTCCTGCAGCCCATCGTCAACGCGTCCGGTCGGTACATCATCAAGTCCAGCGGCAACAAGACAGAGCTGCGCATCCTGAAGCTGAGCATAGAGGAGGACACGGGCGACTACCAGTGCAACGCCACCAACGGCTTCGGCTTCGGCGGCGCCGTGGTGAACCTGCGCGTGCGCAGCCGCCTCGCCGCGCTCTGGCCCTTCCTGGGCATCGTCGCGGAGGTGCTGGTTCTTGTCACCATCATCTTCATCTATGAGAAGAGGAGGAAGCCGGATGAGGTTCCCGATGGTAAGAAGCACTTGATTAAATCTTTCCAGGGAGATTGAGCAACTTGTAGAATGGAGACAAAATGTTCTCTTTGAGTTCCTTTTGTAGGATGGGCCTTAATGCTTGAATGAGGGCTGTTTATCAGGTGCTTCCAATATAATCATGGGGGGTTTTACCAAGCTAAAGAAAATGTTTGTCCTGTTTACTTCTGTGGGGCTCTGTCTTATCAGCATTTATAAAGCCCTGCTGGGAGGGTGTGAAGCAGAGCTGCTCCCAGGGCTGCCTGCAGGCAGGATGAGAGGCCATGGACACAAACCCAAACAGGAAATTCTGAACATAAGAAAACAGTTTTTCTCTGCAAGATTGGTAAGACTTTCAGAACAGGTTTCCACAAAGACAGTGGAATCTCCCTCCTGGGAGACCCAGGGCCCATGTTGCTGGCTGGTGAGCCCAAGTTTACCTTAACTTGAATTCACCTTGGAGTTGTTTTGGCATTCAAAGGCTCCCCAGGTCTTTCAAAGTCCAGTGCTCCTTTCCTCTGTTGTGGGAGCACTGGCTCCTCCCTTCCCCTATCAGCTGGAATCTCCATTGTGTTGGCCCAGCAGCTGCTCCCTTATCTGATGCAGTTAACAATGAAGGGCAGGTGACTGATCTCCTTCCTGCTCCTTGGGCAGTCCCTCGAGCCTTCCCAGGAATGGCACAGCAGGTAAGCTGAGGGCGAGGGGCAAAGCGAGCAGAGAGGCTGAAAACAAGGTGCTAAACAGCCCTCTTTTGACTGGATAGTTGGGGAAATGCTGCTAAATGCAGCCCCAAAGAAGTGCTTTGTCTTCTGGCACTCTTGCTGGGTGGATGTCTCATAGCTCAAGAGTGTTTTATCTGTTAAATATTAAGTATAGAGAGTGGCTGTTGAGGCATCTGTTTAGATGCCTACGATAAGGTGCCTGTAGCTGCAGTGGGAGCTCTGACAGGGCAGGTTCTAGTGAAATTCCAGAGCCCTCTAGGATCGCTCTGCGAGCAGACTCCTTACACAGGTATTTTCAGATGCCCCTGTGTGAGGATCAGCGTTCCACAGGCACCCACAGCTTCACAGCTCTTCCTTTCCTTGGTGCTCCTTCCTCCAAAGCCCTTGTAGCTTTGCTCTCTTGAGGGGAGGTAGCAAGAAGCCAGTGCTGAGCCAGCTCAGACCAGAGCTGTTCACAGGGGCTGTGTCTATGGCCCTGATCTGGCCCCTTGTGCCCCTGCTTTGGGGTGTCTAGCCTGTGTCCTGGGGCACTATCTGTGCTGCTGTTACCTTTCCGTTCTTCCCTTCTGTGCTGCTACCCACTACCCTGATGGTAAGTACATGGTCTGGGCCATGTTCTGCGTTGATCCTCTCGCCAGCTGCACGCAGCTCTTCGCGCTTGAGATGGTGCTAGGACTTAGAGCTGGGACCATCTGACTTGGTTCCATTGAGGGGAAGCCTGGGCTGAGGAAGGTGGCAGGAGCAAGAGCTGGTGAAGGCTGCGCTGCCCGGCAGGCTGCTCTTCCTGTGCATCAGTGCACGGAGAACGTGCTGTGCGCTGTGTCTCTGCATCTGTGCAGCAGAAAGGCTTAGTTCTGCTGATGCTTAAGCCTTGTTCTTGAAGCATCCTCTTTGGATTCCTCTTGACTTGCTGCCAGCCTATGCATTTGGGTCTGGGCGCATGGGAATTAGTGGGGCTGAGAGCAGGGGGAAGCTGCAGCAGCTGCTGGGCTGTCCCGCTGCTTGGATGTGAGGCTCTGTTCTGGTTTTAAGCCCTGTTGGGCTGCCCCAGACTCAGCCTCTGGGGGTGGCTTCACTTGGGCCTCAGGATTAGTGAAGTGCAAGACCTGATCTCTGCTGAGCAGGGGCAAAGACTTGGTTATCCTGGGAGCCACACTTGCTCCGTGCCAACAGAAGCAGCTGCATAACAGGAGCTTATGTCTAAGCTCATGTCCTGCCTAAGCTTAGACGCGAAGCAGCTTACTAGTCATGAAGGGGATGATGGTGCTTGGCTAAGTGGCCCCTGGCTAGCCAGGTCCCAGCAAAAGGGAAGCTCTGTGGGGTGGGAGCCCTGCAGGTTCCAGTCCTGCATGGGCACTAATATCCACGAAATCCCATGGAATTGGAATCCCGGGCCCTGCGGAATGTAAAGAGGTGACAGAGTAGTAGTTGACTTTGCACATGTTCCTGATGCCGTTTTTTCTCTTCTTTCTGGGTTGTCCTGAACATGAAGACGATGATGGAGGTTCTGCACCACTGTAAGTACCTTATTTTCCTATTAAGCCAGACTTATTCCAGTAGATGATATTCCCCATGGAATGTGTTCCAAATGCTAGCTAGTGCTGAGAGCTAGCCACCTTCCTGGGAGACTTTTCCTCTGTACAGTCCATTTAATGTGGCCTGTGTATCCACACCAGAATAATGGTGATGGTAGAAAAAGTCTCAAACTTGTTTTTTTTCCTCTTGACAACTTTTGTTTTGGCACATCTTGAGCATTTCCTGGGACCTGTAACCCATAGTGGTCATGATGGGCTTTTGTGCTGTTATCTTTCCTGCGCTGACCCTTTTTCCTTTCCAGGAAGAGCAATGCCACAAACCACAAGGACAAGAACGTCCGCCAGAGAAACGCCAACTAGGAGCAGGGCTGGGTGAGTGCAGCTCTGCGGAGCCGCCCGCGCTGTCCTCGCTGTCCTCGCTGTCCTCGCTGTCCTCGCTGTCCTCGCTGCACGGGCGGCCGTTAACTGCCTTCTCCTTCTCTTGTACCAGGTGCTGTGCAGCTGAAGAAGTCTGGACATTTTTTCTTCCTTTTTTTTTGGTAAAATAGTACCATGAATATCCTAGTGCATCCTTGCAATTCAGTTATTTTACTTTCTAAAGAAACTTCCAAGTTGTAGAATCTAAAATATACTCTTTTTTTAAAAAATAAGGCGTGGGAAGGTTTTTCTATCTGTAAATGTAAATCCCCTGTTGCTGGTAGTGTCGGTCACTGGCTGCCTCTGCCCTTGGTTTCTTTATGTTGGATAGAGGGTAAGTGGGAGCAAAACCTGCTCCTGTTCCTTAGGTGTGGGGGGAACGGGGGTCTCGGAGCATCTTCCTTGCCCCCCTCGGCTTCCAGGAGGCCCTGCCAGGAGCTGCCCTGTGCGGAGGGGGTGCTGGGACCCACGTTCCCTGGGGATGTCCTGGTTCTGTGGGTCGGGAAGATCCTGCTCTGGTCACCGTGGGGAAGTGACCTGACCTGACAGGAAGGAGGGAGGTTTCCAGTGTTCCCCAGGGTGTCACCAGGACCACAAGGACACCGGGAACGTCTTTCCATTGAATCCTTGGGAAGAGCAGCAGAACTCGGGGTTGGACAACAGCGCCTGCAAACAGAGGGCCCTGTGTCCTCGTCGGCTCCCTGCGGAGCTGCTCCGCTTGCCCTCCTAAAGAAGCAACGAGGAGGCAGCGTCAGCGCTGGAAACGGATTGAACCTGATTAGTTTTAACTTATTTCTCGGCCTGTGTTAGTATCTCTTCTAAAGCTGCTGCAGTGGGGTTGGGGGGTAGTGCTGGAGTGAACATGGGGCTTTGGGGGGCAGCTTAACGGCATGTGTTGTTGTGCTTGAGCCAGCTTGGTGTTTGTGTGACATAGGAGCCTGACCGCAGACCCCTGCTCGGCAGAGCCTGTATTAGCCTTGCTGTGGGTAGCAGTGAACTCTTCCCTCTGTTAACGTTCTTCACCAATAAAGATGATTCCTCTTTCTTTTTTTCCACCTCTGTTTGCAGTCTGCTCTCCCCTCCTTGGGGGTTGCTCGGGCTCTCTGCCCCACTCGTTTCTGGCCATGGACTGGGAGTTTCCAGGGGCTGGTGGTGACTCAGCCTGGGCTCCTCCTGCACTATGTGGGTGCCCAGGTCTTTACAAGGGGGATGAGCCCTGATCCCTGCTGGCAGCTCTGGGCACCCTCTGCTCTCATCTCCTGCTCTGTGCAGCCCCTGCTTCAGCAGCCACCCCAGGGCTGCAGGAGCCGCTCGGGGCTTTGGGTTTCACCCCTGTTACTGGAGCCTTTGCCCTGGATGTTGGGGTATCTAAAACTGATGTTCTGTGCACCAGGCAAGAGCCTGTGGCCAAAGCAGCACAGCAGGGCCTGGGCAGTGAGGGCAGGGAATGCCAGGGAAGCATCGGCTCCTCCAGGAGCTGGAGCAAGAGCTGGGACCCGGTGAAGGACAAGTTGGAGCTGAGCCCTGGGGGTGGCCGGGAGCAGCAGGAAGGGGCTGCTGCAGCCCCTGCCGCCCAGCCTGGGGCCAGTGCCCCCACCGGCTCCTTGCCAGCCCTGGTGCAGGGCACGGGGCTGGGGCAGGGCTCTGAGCAGATACCCCCTGCCCACGTGGCTCCTGCTTCTTGGGGCTGCTGTTTGTCCTCTGAGGGAGGATCAGGACCAAGGCGCGAGGCCAGGGGTGCATGTGGCTGCCCCCGAGCACCCTTGGGGCAGGTCCTGCTCACACAGCGGGGTGCAGAACTGCCCCTGTCGGCGCCCCTGCCCTTGGAGCAGGGCAGCTGCGGCTCTTGGCCGGGGAAGGCCACGTGCATGCACCCGTATGCATGCACACTCATGCATGCACCCACATGCATGCACAGATACCTGCACCCACGTGCATGCGCACCCATGCACCCGTGTGTGCACCGCGAGCCCAGCCCTGCGCTTCCACGGCCATGCGGGAGCCGCAGCCTGGCCCTGCGGCCAAGCGCCCTTCCCTGCTCCGCAGGGCCCGGCCAGGCTGGCGGCGGCTCGTGCGGCCCCGGCCCTGCGCGGTGCCGCCCCGGCCCTGCGCGGTGCCGCCCGCGCCGCGTGGCCCTGCCGCACGTAGGTGCGTTACGCAAGCCCTTCACAGCCGGCCTTGCGGGCCCCGTCCTGCTGCACTATCAATGCAGGGCTTAATTCTCTGATGAGGATTACGGGCCCTGCCTGACCCCGCTCCAGGACTGCAGCACAAAGCCCCGTTTGTGTCCTTTGTTTGGCTGGGCTGGCGCCAGGGGGGAAAACAGGGTGGAAAACAGGGTGGAAAACAGGCCTGGAGCTGGGGCGGGGATGGAGCGGCCTGTGCTGCTCCCTGCCGGGCGGCAGCCCCGTGCGCTGCGACGCGCAGCCTCCCGTGCAGCCTCCCGCTGCTGCTGCCTCTGCTGCTGCCGCCTCGCGGCCGCGCTGCCTCCTGCCGCGGCGCCCGGGGCGCTGCATCGCGGCAACGCATCGCGGCGCTGCATCGTGTCACTGCATCGCGTTGATGCATCATGGCACTGCATCGTGGCACTGCATCATGTCACTGGATCGCGTTGCTGCACTGTGTCACTGCATCGTGTCACTGCACCATGTTGATGCATCACGACGCTGCATCACGTCACTGGATCGTGTCGCTGCATCATGTGGATGCATCGCGTTGCTGCATCACGGCACTACATTGCACTGGCCCCATGGATGGAGCCCCAGGGACACCAAAGGGTGACATGTGGCAGAGCCGCCCTGCAGCCGCCCGCTGCTGCCTTTCCAATCCCCCTTCCCAGCTGGCGGCATTTGGGGACGTTCCCACTCGTGTCCGGCTGCTCTCCTGCTCGTGGGTGCCGGACGGTGCCACCCAGCGGCTCTGTCCCGGCTGCCCAGGGATCCAGGAGCGCGGCCGGTGCCAGGGCTGCCAGGCGGAGCTGCTGCCGGGTATTTGTAGCCCAGGGCAGAGGTCCTGGCACCCAGCACAGGGCTGGGCCCCTGGCTGCCTTTGAGAGCCCATGTCCCTGTCCCCAGGGGACACTGGGCCCCTACAGGGACCTGGCACCTGCCTGAGGTGCCCAGGAGCCCCCTGAGCAGAGTGGGGAGCCCCTGGGGGCAGTGAGGACCACGCGAGACGTGGGAGGACGTGAGGCCCCTCCTGGGGGAGCTGGGACCCCCTGAAACAACCGGGAGCCCCGTGGGGACGGGGCAGCCGCTGCCGCCGCTGCAGGGCGGGCGCCGGGCGGCGCTGCGGAGCCGCCGCAACCGGCGCATCCCCCG
>JAUBOD010000146.1:792718-805380 GCA_032353885.1 Nothura maculosa
AGCGAATCATGCGCTCGGCAAGGACTGTTCCGCAGCGGGGTCACAGTGCAAGGAATGCACGAGGAGGCCAAGGCTCCACGGGGTCTGCTAGGGACAAGCGCCTGCGGAACGGGGGCACTTACACAGGAAAGAGCAGTTACCAACCGTGTTCTCCGCCCAAAACGCCCTCCGAGGCTGCTGTACCTGCCACGTGGGCACGGCAGGGATGCGGAAGGGCCCTACCTGAAGACACCTCATGTTTCTCCCCCCAACACGCGTGGGCTGCTGCTCTCCCCACAGAGCCCTCCTCTGCACCGCACAGCCCAGCACAGGGGTCTCAGTCCTGTTTATATCTCTGCTATCCGCGCTGGGGAGTGCACGGAGAGCGTGAGCAGGAGGGAAACCCGCAGCAAGGGCAGCACGGGTGTCGCTCCTGGCAGGGGCTGAGCTGGGCACGACACTGCGGGGGTCCCGGTGCCCGCAGCCGCACGCAGGCCGGGCTGCCCGAGTTACCTCTGGGAAGTCGTCGATCTCCTTGAGCCGCTTCTGCATCTGGAGGCGGCCGCCGTAGCGCGTGACGCCGTACACCACGGTCATCACTGTCTGCTTCACCACCTTGCGGCTGATGAAGCCCTGCAGCACCTGGGCGATCCTCACGCCCTGCTGGGCGTCCTTCTTGCGGAACTCCTCCACCTGAGGAGAGCGCTCGCGAGGCCGGTGTCCCGGGCTGCCCGGCCGGCCCCATGCAGACCCTGCCACCCATCTCTCCTCCCACCTGGACACCCCTGGGTGCTGGTGGGTGTTTGGCTCACACAAACAACCGCGCAGGGTGAGCAGAGCGCTGCACTGCTGCCTCGGCTCCGCTCCGTGTCACTCGGCGCTGGCTGGTGCCAGGCATTGCAGTGACAGGGCACCAGGAGGGTGTCCCAGGAGCCAGGTTCCCTTCCTGCTTCTACCACGGCCATAACTTCAAGCCATCACCCCCTCCAGGTGCCCCTCAGCTGGGCAGATCGCGGCTGCCTCTGCCAAACACCGACAGAGTCGAGGCAGAGCTGGCTTAACGCGAGCGCAGCGAGTCTGCAGGGCTGAGCACGCTTCCCAGCAGGCTGATTTCGTATCGCCCGGCTCGCCAAGAAACCTGCAGCCTTGGCACCGGCGCCAAGGGCTCAAGCCCTTCTTGTTCTCCCCACACAGCTTGTATGCAGGAACCCCCATCCCTGTGGACCAGCCAGGTGCTACCTAGTGACAAGGACCATTCTCTGCTCTCCATCTCTTTACTGACCTTCCCCTGGATTCAATCCAGAAGACACAGGTGCAGAAACCCCTGTGGCTCACAGCTACCTCTGTCCAAGCCAGGACAGGTCTAAGAGCCCTCATCGAGACCCCACGGTGCCTCACCTGCTGGGCCACGGCACTGTAGACATCCTGGGGGACACTGCAAGGCATCAGGTTGACAGAGATGGCACCAATGAGGTCCCGGCCAAGAGCTGCATAGTGCTGCAGACCGTTGCAGGAGCCGTCCTGCGAGCGAGGAGAGGGGGAAAGGAGGGAGATGTTAGTGCTCGGCGGAGCCTGCTCATCCGCCCTCAGGGAGCGGCGCAAAAACGGCAGGATCAGGATTATTGTTCTTCCCTTTCCCTCGGGACAGGCCGCGGTTGCTCTCCCAGCAGCGGCCAGGCCCACATCACTTTCTATTTCCCTTCTAGCCAGTTTACCTCTCTGGGGATCTCATCACTAACCCACTGCGATCTCTGAGGTTTAAAAGACAAACAAACCAGCCCTGAATCGTGCTGCCTCCTCCCTGCGCCACGAGTTTCAGAGACATTAAGGCTCTGTGGAAATGCCAAAACCAGAAAATCTGGAAAATGACAAATTCGTCTGAGATGCTAAGAGAAGCTCCGGAGCTTGCACTCAAAATAGATCGTGGAAAACCCAGGAGGAGGATCAGAGATAGGAAGAGACAGGAACAAGCCAAAGATCACTCAGCAACCCCACAGCTGACTCGGAGGCTCGAGCTGCGCCGCTGCTGCTCCACGGCCGACAGAAGCATCTTTGTAATGGAAAAGCCACCCAGCTCCCAGCCGGATGTCTCTGCAGGCTGCAGGTTCAGACACACACCCTGATGTGTCACAGCAGCCGGCCTGGCCGCCCTCCCGGGACCAAGATGGGCCCGGATGAGGCAGGCAGGGCTGGAGCACCGCGCGGCTGCTCCCTGCAGAGCAGCAGCGACGCTGCTCACAACAACCTTCAGCTGCCTCCGACTGCAGCGGGCTCCTCCTGCGCTGGGGTTTCCGCGCTCAAAGGCAGCGTGAAGGATGAGCCCTGCTTTCCTCGACACTCCCTCCCATCCCTGCAGTGCAGCGAGCTGGAGGACGCCGAGCACACGGGGCTCCGGCAGCCCCAGCGCTGCCGCTATTAACCGAGCCCTGATGACTCAGGTGGAGAGCGAGTCCTGCGCCCTCCAGAGAAGGTCCTTGCTCAGGTTTTATTAATTGCACTCTCTGCACGCCCCTAAATGCTCTCTTGATCATTTGCTGTTGTCACAATGCCATCAGAGCTCTTCAGTTTAGATGGTCTCATACATATTCCAGACCAGTGCAACTGGCACCTATCCCCTACACGCACTTCATTAGGGCCATCTGATCTTCTAATGAGATAAACGAGCAAATCACTCTCACCAGGAAAACAATTAATCACCGTCTCCCGTGAAGAAAGGGGATTTATCAGTGCAGATAAACGGCTGGCTGGACAGCAACCGTGCAGGGAGCTGCAGATCTGCTGGGACATGGCAAGGAGAAGGTGCTAAGGCTTGGCTCACAGGAGCCGTGTCACCAAACGCAGGGGTAGAGCTGACACCAAACATGGGGCACGGCCGATCTCTGCCCCCTGCCCTTCCCTACAGGCCCAGTCCTGCCCCCTTTGCTGTGCAGGGCTCCAGCCTCAGGAGAGGAAAGCAGCAAAGACCCACCTCATTAACCCCATGGTTAATGGCACCATGGCAGAGCGGGCTGCGCCGTGCATCCCGAGCGCTTCCGAGCGGCTCGGGAAGGGGAGAGCAGCACGGCCCTCACCCCACAGCTGCTGGCACCGGCTCTGCTCCTGGCAAACACGAGCAAAGCAGCACGGAACAGCTTTGTTCCCAAAGCAAGATGCCTGCGGGCTGCACTGCCAATCCTGTGCATTTGCTACACAGCAAATACAGCACTTGAGACCTAAACGTGTCCTCATGTTTTTGCTAGGATGAAACCTGATGTTTTCCCTGATGTTTTTGACAGACAATATCACTGTCCTGATATTTTTGCTCCGCTCTCTCCCCTCCCTGCCGTCAGGCCAGTCACATCCAACATGCTCCCACCTGGTGAACAGGGAAGTGCGAGACATAGGCTGCTGGATCCGGGGACCGCGAAGCCTTGGCGATTTCCATGCAGCAGGCCAAGGCTTGCCAGGGCTCATCCGTCTTCATCCACCACTTCCTGCCCTAGGAACAACAAAGTTGGAGAAGGTGCCCGTGCTCCTCATCGTCCCACAGCAGAAATAGGCAAAGTCAAACCTCTGATCTCCAGAGAGGTGCTGGCCAAAGCACCTCCTCCCACCTGCCGCAGTGTCCCTAGCACTTAATGGCCATGGTCACAGAGAGGTTTCCTACTTAGGAAACTCCACAACAACCTGATTCACTTGTTCTGTCAAAATCCTATATTTCTAAATGGCTTTAGTTCAAAATTGATCTAATTTCCCTTTTTTACTCTCTTTTTTATTTTACTTTCTAGAAGTTATGCTAAAGAATGGGTTTAAGTCTCCCCTGAAATTAAAGACGACATAAACACAGTCTTTCCTTAGAGCACTTGGGACAATTCTCACGTGGATTCAAACGTGGATAACTTGCACGCTTTTCTGTCCGGGCACTGAAGGAGAACCCCTGCAGCTTGCCTAGGACGAGCTGCAGGCTCCCCAAGCCCAAGTCAATTCCCTGTGGTTTACGGTCCAACCACAACACCCTGAGAGCAAACCCAGCCCATTCCCCACACACCGTGAGCGGGTGGTCAGCCGAGTCCAGGATGTCCTCCATGATTTCATTGGCGTATTCCAGCCGCTCCTGCAAGGCATTCTTCTTCTTGAGCCCCGTGAGGTTAATGAGGTGGATCTTCAGCCAGTCAAGGCCTTTGGGCCCCAGTGGCCTTCCCTCTGCAAAGAGCAGGATGGCGCGGGTGACATCGTTACCCAGGTGGTTGAAGTAAGGTGGGCAAGGGTAAGTCCTGCCTCGGAAGTCCATGTTGTGAGGGAACCAGAACACCTTGTCCCTGACGTAGTTGGCAATGGAAAGCTTGTAGAGAGCATCCATGCGCAAGCTGTGCATTTCGGCTGCCTTCTTCTTGCACAGCATCAACTCATGCTTCTGGGCCTTGTTCAACAGGGAGGAATTGCTGGGACCAGGAGGAGGCTTGGGAGCCTCAGAGACGGGTGGTGGGATATCCAGCTTCTCGTCACCTTTGTCATTAAAGATGGAGATGATGATGTCCAGCACTCGCTGGTTAATCTTCCAAGCGCAGTTCCCCAGTTGGTTCAAGGCATCCAGCACCGGGTGGAGGTTCACCTGAGGACACTGATCCAGGAGGACCTGGTGCTGGATGGCTCCATCTAGGTAACGCATCAGCTTGGTGTCATTCAAGATATAGGCACCAAAGTGCGGCGAAGTCCAGGGTATTGGGGGGCACAGCATGGGTATGACAGAGGAGTTGAAGGTCAGGGTGGCCTCGGCAGCCTCTGACATAAGCTGGGACAAGATCGGGTGGGGCTTTACCAGCCCAACCTGGAGGGGGAGAATTACAGAGCTGAAAATCAGCAGGAGAGCAGAAGGAGCTGGGGGTGGAGTTCGGTAGAGCACGTGGTTAATCACTGATTACATAACAATCATGTTAAGTAATGACACTGCACAGACCCAGATGCTCCTGCCTCACCTGCCAGCTGTTGCGGAAGGAGTAGATGTGGTAGAGGACAGGGATAAGCTTGGACTCCAAGCGGGGATTGAGGATGTTCCTGGGCACCTTGACAGACTGCACCAGGAGCTCCAGCAGGTGCATGCCCAGGCGCATGTGCAGAATGTAGGGCCAGCTGCAGTCCTTCAAGCTGAGCGAAGGTCCAAAGCCGGTTTCTGCCACCAGTTTCTCCCAGTATTCCCGTGGCAAGTAGTTCTCAGGCTGCGAGGTGAGAAAACAGGGTCAGGCAGCGGGGACAATGAGCTGGATGGGGCTTTACTGGTTCTTACAGCCTCTACAACAGGTTCCCAGATTCCACCCCTTGTGCTTGCGAGGAGGAGGACGGGCGCACTCTGCCTAGCCCCTTTAACTGGCTGCCACTGGTCCCAGTGCCACTTCTCTCTCCTGGGCCACCTACCTGGCTGTCCTTGGCCAGCAGGTGGATGTAGCCCTCGTAGACCTTCTGGACCTTCTCCAACTGGCGGCTGCGGATCTTCCGGTGCGTAATGTATCTGTTGTAGATTTTTGTGCCCAGTTCTCTGGCCAAGAAAGCCAGGGACATTCCTTGTGGAGAGAGGGTGTTGATGACCTGAGAAAGGGGAAGGCAAAGGGGAACTTAAGGAGAGGCAGAGGAAAAAGCAGAAAAACAGAGCAGAAAAGCAAAGTCCCCTCGTGGGGAGCAGTGAAAGGTGCTGATTCTCATGACACTGGGCAGATGATGTGTGAAACAAGCCCAGGATAGAGCAGGGGCTTCTCTGGCTAAAGAGGAGGAAGCAGAGTGGGCTTGGACCCAACAACCTGGGCAAATTTCAAAGCTCGTATTTTGATTCTGCTGGTTCATATGAGCACACTGGTGCTTGGTGGTACTCCTATGGTGGTTTGGGAAGCCCGCTTTGGGGCAGGACAGGGTCCTACCTCCATCATGATGCTCACATACTCCTCGTCAGGCAGCAGGCACAGGTAGGGGTAGAGCAGCTTGGATCCTGACATGCTGGCCTTGGACAGACTGTGCTTCGACTTCTGCAGGGCCTGGAGGATGGAGTCGTGCCACTGGGAGCGAAGGTTGGCCAACAGCTCACGCTACACAGGAAAGAGAAGCAAAGCAGCAATGAGGCAGCAGGAGCAAGTCCTTGGGGATCTGCACCCCTGTTTAGGCCACTGACCTCCGCACATGTCCCAAGGGTCCTACCAGGACCAAACGTCCAACTCCCTCCCTCCCTCCAGACACGCTGTCCCGGGCTCCCCGAGCTTTACCGCCTTCTTGGCTTGGGGGGTCATAGGTTTGATGGCTTCCACTGATTTGACCGTTATGGTGTTGTTCATCTCCATCTCCAGCTGCTGCTGGAAGCGATTCTGCAGCTCTTGCACAGAGAAATCCAGCTTGGGGTACGACACGTTCCTCCTCTGCAACAAGAGGGAGGCAATAACCATCAGAAGGAAACGTGCTCCTTTCCCCAGCCTCCCTGCAAGGAGCACACTGCATGAGCCAGCTGAAGGCACCTTTGAGCTCAGAGGTCTAAGGACTCTGGCTAGTGAGTCCCAATGAGTGTGGAGCAGAAGAGCTCTCCACATATTGCCTTGTTCCTGTGCCACTGTCAAGCACCCCCCAGTGCATGAAGTTCATCTCCAGGACCTCCCTGCCAGCCCATGGCTCCTCTGCTGCTTTGTAAGGGTCTTGCTAAGACCACTTACTTGCTAGAAACAAGGAGCTGCCCAGTGGGTGACTGCACAGGCTGCTGAGCAGAGATCACATCAGGACCACGACGCATCCTGAGGACAACTGTGGACACCATTTGCCCTGCTCCAATACCCCCCACTCTGCAGACACATCCCTGAGCTCCGTGGCTTACTTTGGAGTAGAAGTCGTGGAGCAGTGAAGACCTGCAGGTCTCGGGCTTGGGCGGAGGGGGAAGCTCATAATCGGGCTGGATCTTCCTGATGGCGCTCAGAACCACCTCCTTCTCGTCTTCCTCAAACAGGCACTTTTGGAAGAGCTCGTCCACACGGAAACCGTCTTTCTTCAGCCGCTGTACGCAACTGAGGAGTGGCAGATAGGATGGGACTGAATCTGTTGCACGGAGGCGGGGGGGTTGGACAGAAATCAGCACAAATGAGGCAGGGAATAAAGTTTTTAAGCGAAGACCTAGCATGGTGAAGAGGAGACAGGTTGGGGATGCCTCCTTTGGAGCATGTGAGAGCCTTGACTTCTCTTTCCTGACCTTCCCCCTATCCAGTGTCATCTGCACAGATGTGAGAGGCACCACAGGGCTAAGAGCCGCTCCACCAGACTCCTGGCAGCCACAAAAGGAAACTCTCTCCCAAGGCAAGACTTGGGAACCGACATCTCCAAGAAAACACGCCGAGCTCAGCTGAGGAAATCAATGCCTGGCTCCAGTCCCTCAGCAGCAGCCAGGACAGTCTCACCAGAGCAGGTGACCCAGTAGCTTTGCTCTGCACCACCCTGCACGCCAAGAGCAGCTGCAGGGGAACGCAGCAAAATTCACTCTCTGGGAAAGGTTTCAAGAGCCCCTGGGAGCAGGACGTGCCCCTCGCTGCTCTCCTGGGAGGCTTCCTCCCTTCTGCACGCTCCTAAGGACACGTCCCATACAGCAAGTGCCACGAGCCTTGCAGGAACACGTGCCTGACCCAGCTGACGTGTGCTGAGCCGCGGAGAGAGGAAAAGCTCCGGAGCAATGGGCATCACCAGAGAAGCAGCAGCAGGATGGAGCCCGCGTCCTCCACGACGTGGCTGGCGGCAGGACACTGTCCCGCGGGAGCACACGGGCCTCTCCCTGCCTCCTGTGCAGAGGGAGAGGCCGGGAGATGCTGTGCGGGGTGCAGAGCTGCAGGGGCGGGAGCGCTGCCTCGCGGAGCACAGCCAGTCCTTGGGACAAGGTCGCCCGCCTCAGGTTACGGCATCGATCCCATTGTCCTCCCCGCGCAGGCTGCTCCTCTGCGGAGCTTTCACCTTCACACGCTGCCAGAGCGGGCGGAAAGATAAAAGCTCCTTCGTCCCCGAGCACCTCCTCTCTCCCTGCAGCCTGAGCTGCCCCACGGGAACCTCAGGGGCTGCAGACACCTCGGTCACGGGGCACAGAACTGCAGCTTGTTCATGGAGCCTGTTGGCCAGGGCTCTGGGCAGCACGGGGGAAACCACAAGCAACTGTGAGGCCTGGCTGGAACATCAGCTATTCCTGCTGCTGAACTGCCCAAGCAGCAGGAACGACACACAGCAACCGTCCCTGAGCTGCCTTCGGGCAATAACCAGGCTGCAGGATTCCAGCAGCCCTGGGCTCTGCCTGGGAAGCAGGATCTGCCGCGTGTGCCGAGGTCTCCCAGCCCTGCAAGGATCGGGAGAAGCTGCTGGACTGCAGCTCCCTCCCTCTGCTGAGGGGAGCCAGGATCCCTGGGATGCAGCGGAGCGGGAATGACAAAACTTGAGCCCCACCTGCCGGCCGGGCCGGCCCTAGTGCCTGGCGACCTTGGAGGAGGGAGGACGGACGGCTCCAGTGCTGGCAGAGATCCAGCCGCCGAGCCCAGGTACCCATCGCATCCAGAACTGGCAGGAAAGGAGGTCTTGGCAGCTTGGGGAAGGCACTAAAGTGCCGTTGGCCAGAGCTGCAAAATGCTGTGAATCCTGTTGCTGCTTTGTGCCCTGGGCACACTGGGAACAGGCAGGATGAACAGTCTGGCTTCACAGAACCCTCCTCCTTGAGCAGCAGCCCGGTTAAAATGAGCACGTCCCATCACATTCAGTGATGCACAGACTGGGAGCAGAGCTGGAAGGGAACACAGTCTCCCATGCTCCAGTCAAAAGCTCAGGCCATGCTGCCACCAAGACTGCCCCACTCTGGCTGGCTGTGCAAAGTGGGAGTGCACATTCAGGAGAGGGAGGGAAACCAGGGCACACGTGCCAGCACCAAGTGCCAGCAGCCAGCAACGTTCCTGGGGATGCACGCACACAGGGGACGCTCGGGTGACAAAGCCACGCAGCTGCGCTGTGCACATCTGCTTGCACACAGTCCTTCTTGTGCCAAGACCACCAACACCCAAAGCAACGCCAGGCTCTAGACCAGCTCACCTGGGAGATATTCACTCAGAGACATCTAGAAACTGTCAGACGCGGGAACTGCCCTGGTTAGGTGCAGCCTGCCAGGATTTCATGGGTCCCTTTAGCTTCTCGTTTGGGGACTGACATATTTATTTTACCCATTATGCCCCCCAAAGGACTTAATGGGCAAATCTCCTGGTCACAATCCTTCAGAGAGCCGGCTCCCTGCAAAAACCAGCTGTTTGTGGCTCAGCTTATCAGGAAGGGCAAATTCTACTTGAAGATGCTGCAAAAATGAATAGAAGAGCAGGGCAGGAGGGAGGCCAACAGGAGGGAAACGGGCAGCAAGGGAGGCCAACAGGATGGAAAAGCCTCGGAGCGTGAGCGCAGAACCAAGGGGAACTCGAGCAGGGAAAGGCTGGTGGCAGCCCAGGGAGCTGCTCTGTGAGCTCCAAGGGGGAGCGCATGGAGCTGTGTCTGAAGGAAGGTTGCTCCCACCTTCCCCTTTTCCTTGTGGGATCTCAGACACAACCGAGCCGCTGCGGGTGATGAGCACAGGCCCTGGGCGAGCCGGACCCGCTCCCATGAGAAGGGCTCGGAACAGCCAGGTGTGCAGAGGTGGCACCTGGGGCTGCGTTACCTGCGGATGGTGTGGCTGGAAGAGCCGTCCCGGCCCATGCACTCCAGCTGAATCGCGTAGGAATCCAGGTTGGGCCTGAGGCCGATGGACTGCAGCTTGGAAAGCAGCTGGTCGATGCGGGGCAAACAGCCCTGCAGGTGAGGGAGGAAAAATGGCATGGGAACAGACACCAGCAGGGCTAAATCACAAGCCTTTCCTTTTTCCTGTGCATATTTAAGCAAATCTATCCTGACCCCATCCCCTTCCTCCCCAGTGTCACTTCAACGCAATCAGTGGCTTGATCCAGTGGTCCCAAAGGAGCTCCATCCCTCTCTACCTGGCACTTCTAGCTGGTGCGTCCCATTGCCTAGTCTGGGCAGCAGGAGAGGTCTAACTGAACAGCCGCCAAACCACCCAGCAAGACCTACACCCCTCCCCATCACAGGCAGGTGCCGTGACACCCCTCAGTGTGGTCGCAAGGCCAGATTCAGATTCAGCTGCAACTGCTCTTTCTACCAGCCCTTCCTCCTGGGCTAGGCCACGCTCGCCCTTTGCCACCCCGGAGCCTTGGCCATGGGGCCAAGAACAAGTCAGGCACGAGCAGCAGACCCCCGGCCCCTACCTTTTTGGCCCAGCTGCGCATCACTACGTTGTAGGCAGCAACATTCAAAACCTTCCTCTTTGTGGCAGACCTGTGATACGTGAGAAGGAGCTTCTCAGCCTCCTCTGGCCGCTGCAGGAACTGGAAACACTCCAGGTTGGAGAGGATGGTCTGCTCAACCACCTTGTACTGGCCGCTCTCCTTGTCCTCCAGCAAATTCGGCCGCTTCCGTTTCTTCGCACCCTCCAGCTCTGCTGGCCTGGCCTTGCTTGGCTTGTGGGCAAAGGCAGCGCTGAGGCCGCCGGGGCTCTGGCTCTGGCTCCATGTGGGCACCGCGGCCGCCCTCAGGCTCTCGTTGGGTTTGCCCTTTGTCTTCCTCCTCGGTTTGGCCTCTTTCTCTGCCGGCTGGGTGGATAACTTCCTCTCGACACTCAGTTGCCTCACGTACATCTCCTTCTTCAGCTTCTCAGCCCAGGGCCGGGCCGCTCTCTCCTCCCTGCCCGTGGGGACAGGCTGCTCCGCGGCCGGGCCCGGCGCTGCCGCCCTGGGCACTGCAACGTGGCCCTCGTCCTTCCCCAGCGGAGCCAGCTCCGCCTTGCTCACCGCCACCTCGGCGGCATCGCTGCCTTGGAGCTGCTTCACGCGAGCTTTCAGCACTGCAGGAAACAGAGCAGGGACACAAATGAGGAGACGCAGGAACGCCGCCCAGCGCCTCCCCCAGCGCCCAGGAACATGCTGAGGAACAGCAGGAATGGAAGAGAGGCTCCACACAAGGACTTTTCTTCCATTTACCAAGCAGCTCTTGGCAGTGGACCCCATCTAGGCATTGGGGCCCGTCCCAGTGCCCCTGCAGGACAGCCCAGCTGCTGCTGGCTTCCATGGGCAGCTCCAAGCACCGCATGCCCTGAGCTCCCCCTCAGAAACTGAGCAGGGACCGGCTGCTCTGCCAGGCCCTGGCACCCACAGGAGACTCTTCCTGCACCCCTCGGATCCACCCTGCACAACTCCCGGCCTCCAGGTGCCGGGACCGGCCACAGGCGCAGTAGGATCCATGGGAAGTCCCACATCCTTTCCACACTGCAGGTATCTCCAGTGCCATATGCTCCTTATACGCAGCACGGGAAAACTCCTCGGAAGCCGCTGGGATGCTGCGGGATCCCAGGGAGATCCGGACGAGCACTCCCCACCACGCACCTTCCAGCAGCTCGGTCCTCTCGCAGGCGCCGTTCCCACTCGCCTTCTCCTTGGCGCTGGCCGCGTACGCCCGGAGCGGGCTCCACGGGACCCCTGCACGGCGGGACGCGCACACCGGGACGTGAGGGGGCTGCGCTCGCTGCCCGCGGCCCCCGCGCTGCTCCCAGCGGCCCCGCCGGAGCGAGGGGGGACGGGGATCCCCTCAGCTCTGACTTCCCGGAGGGCCCAGGACCCCCTGGGCCCAGATCTGCCCCGCAGCAGCCCCAGGACACGGGGGGCACCCGAGAGCAACCGCAGCCCCTCCAGGGAGGCTCCTGGACCCTGAGGAGCCCCTAGTCCCGTCCCCAGGGGGGGCAGGGCCCTGGGAGCCCCCAGCTCCGTCCCCATGGGCGGGCAGGGCCCCGGGAGCCCCCCAGTCCCGGTCTCCTCATCGTATCGGGGGGGCCGCACCCCAGGGAGCCCCCAGCCCTATGGAGGGCCCGGGGCCCCAGGAGCCCCCCCCAGTCCCGGCCCCGTCCCGCTATGGACGGGCCCGCTCCGGGGACCCCCCAACCGGTCCCCACGGGGCCTGGGCCCCAGCAGCGCCCCCAGCGCCTCCTCACGGGGCGGGTCAGGGCCGCGGGACCCTCCTGCTCCGACCGTTCCCGGGGCTCCCCGCCCGTTCCCGGGGTTCGCGCTCCCTCGCTCCACGCAGCCAGGCCCCGTCTCCGCTCGGGGTCTCCCGTCCCGTTCCAGGACTCCCGGCCCGTTCCGGGTCTCCCGGCCCCTTCCCGGGGCTCCCGCCCCGTTCCGGGGCTCCCGGCCCCTTCCCGGGGCTCCCGCCCCGCCCCGGGCTCCCGCTCACCCGCGCCGCGCAGCGCCGCCCGCAGCCGCAGCGCCGCCATGCCGCGCGCTACGCCGCCATGCCCCCCGCACTGCGCACGCGCCGCGCGCCGCCCGACGGGACACCGAGTCCCCGCGCCGCGCCGGACTACAACTCCCGGCGTGCAGCGCGGCCAGGCCCGGCGCCGCGCGCGCACCCTGGCGGCAGCAGGCGGCGGCGCCCCCGACGGGGCGGCCCTGAGAGCGCGGCGGGACAGAGCGGGACGGGGCAGCGGGACGGGGCGGGACAGCGGGACGGGAAGGGACAGTACAGGGCAGAGCATGGCCCGGGCCTCGCGTTTTCCTGGGCTGCTCAGGGAGCGAGCGGCTGCTCTTGGGCTGCACGGGTGCAAGGACGCGTCTCCCGGGTGCCTCCCGGGTGCC
>JAUBOD010000146.1:884749-894784 GCA_032353885.1 Nothura maculosa
TCATACTGAGCTAGTAACTCTTCTGTTAAATTGATTAGAATTTCCTTGCTGATGTCAAGTGAAACCCCATCCAACCATTCGTGTTTTGTCAGTACTTTGTACCATTGGATGGAGGTACGATGCCACATGGAGAAGTAATTTCATTTAGCCATGAGCAGATGAGGACTAAAGCTCTTTCCTTTAGAGGACTAATACTGTGAGGTGCCAAGTGTTACTGAGCATCCTGGAAATGCATATAAACAAACCTGAAATGTTCCTGCACTCCAGAAGGACTTAGCTCGTGGTAGCATATGATATGACTTAAATGCATGGTTAAGAATGAAGCGTTTTGGGCATGCACAAGTTGGAAAGACCTTTCCATATGCATTGCTTGTGATAGTTCCTGCACCAACAGAACCGAGGCTTTGTGCTCATCGTGCTTGTGAAACGTTGTAGTTAACACTGTGTGGAGAGGTGTCCGTAAAGCACCAGGCACTGCAAGAGCAAATACTCCTAGAGATGGTAACACTTCCTGTGGCACCAGAACTGGAGGCTCCTGTTGCTGCTCGAGTAGTTACCTGTGTTTTGAAGTGTTACTTGCATGGTGAAGAAGGTGTGCTCTCCCTTCTGGTGCAGCAAACACCCTAGAGTACGTGCTGTTAACTTCTTTACTGGTGAATATTCTTTAATTTCAGGCTTGTCAGTTCCAAATGTTCATGGAGCGCTAGCTCCTTTGGCTATCCCAGCAGCTGCAGCGGCTGCGGCAGGACGGATTGCCATTCCCGGCCTTACTGGGGCAGGGAACTCCGTTCTGCTGGTTAGCAATCTGAACCCAGAGGTTAGTGGAGTCTTAATTTTACTTTTTTTCCTTCTTCCTATTACCTCTGCTTTCACTTTCTGAACACAGATTTTGCTGAAACTCATTGAAAGTGAAATCCTACTGTATCCTAAAGGAAACGGCCAAACCAGCCAAGCAGATGACATGGGCTCTGCCAGTTGAAAAGCTCAAAGCAGATCAGTACTCTAGTTGCTGAGGAGAAATGGGAAGTCTGTCTCAAATTGCACTTTGCTCTTCTTTGAAAGCCAAGGGTGCTGCCTGCCTGCTCTTGTCCCATAAAGACTACAAAGCCTGTCCCTGCCTCCCTTTGATTTGGAATCCCTGCCACTTCCATGGAATAGTGTCATTTGGGTCACAAAAGTCATGTCCATTCCTCCCCCACCCTCCCTCTTAGCATGTTCTAGTAGTTAATACATTAATTCAGAGCTACAGAGAGAGTTCAGTGTGAGCTCCACTCTTTCTCTGTAGCGCCTGGACCCCGCCAGCTTGCCCTTGTCGTACCTGTGCAGTATTTCCTTTGCCACGTGCTTGCACATTTAATTTTTTTTCCTTTCCAAGATTCCTGGAAGTTTTTCCTTAGTTAAACCCTTAACAACTCAGTTCACATTTTCAATTCTGTTTAACTTATCTCAGTGAGCTGAAATATCTGGGCTTCTTAAAATGAAGCAACTAAAAATGAATTAAAACCATTCGTGAAAGATTCCATGAGAGAATTCGATCAAGAGTATTTTGGATTTTTTAAGTCAGTTCTTGTCTCTTGTCAGACTGGAAGTGTAGAACCTTTAGTGTGTGCAATAGAGTATGATGAGACTGATGGAAAACAGTAACTGGTGGGACTGCACACACAATGCTACCTTGTAAAGCTGTAAAACTTGCCAGTAATGCCAGAGTAACCACAAAACCTCTTTTGAATCAAAAGGGGAAGTCTGGATGTGATGAAGAATAATCAAAAATATTTAGCTCTTGATGACATTAACCAATTGAATTAGTATTTCAGACTTGATCTATCCTTACTGTTTTCTGCAGGGCATGAAATAATGGCCTGGCCTGTGGCCAGCTGTGGTTGGGATGAGTTGTTCCTTCCGCCTAGGAAGTCTTGTGCTGCTCCAGGAACTGTCGGCTCTGGCTTGGTCCCAGTGACTTGCTCTGCAGACAAAAATCTTAAATATTAAGAGCTGGTTTGGACCAATTTATTATGGCCAAGTGTGTTCTTCCTGGGTGATCCCGCCTTGGCAAGGTGGCAGGGACAGGGGTGTAGCACAGTGTTTTATCCTATATAAATTTCCATATGTTCACAGCTCTCGAGCTGTCCAAACAAGTGCACAGTTCTTATTCAAATAGGAGCAACCAGTTATTTCATGCCTTGCATTTTTGATGAGCTCTTCACTATCCATCCAGCTTATCTTTGGGCTAGACAGACTTTGATACTTGGACTGAAGCTGAGAACTAACAGACCTAAAACTTTTTTTCCATTGCTTGTATAATCAGTGTTGTAGAAACTTACCTATGCCACAAGCAGTTAGTTAAGAGACAGTATTCCTCCAGAGTGACTCCTTTGTGACGTGTGGGGCTCCTCTTCCTCGCTCAGGAGCGTGGGAATGCAGTTAATCCCCCTGCTGCCTTTGCAGGGGTGGAGGCAGCGCGGGTGCCTCGACTTGCACTGGCCGTCACTGTGAACGCAGCCCTCGGCGGCTGCTGCTCCTGCCGCTGGATCCTGCCTGAGTAATAACAGCATGGATTGCTGCCTTGGGACTTCACCCCCTCCAGGAAGATGCCGGGGAAGAGTCTTCCCTAGCAGCTGTAGCACCAAGCTGCTCTACAGCAAGCACCTCTGATACTTGGAGGGCTGGGCTGGGTGTTCTTCTGGTTAAGTACAGCTGCTCCGTAAAGCAAGAGATTAGGAGCAAGGATTCCCATTCAAATGGCTCTTCTCTGGTTCCACCTAAACATGCACTATAGGTTTTACTTCCTCTAGTTGCTTATCTTAAAGGAGCAAACACAGCTGCATTGGTTTTGACTTGGTCCAAAGGCATTTCTTAAAAGAAATGCTTGGAAATGGGTGAAAACAGGATTTTGAACATAATTTTGCAGACTGCAATTTGATTGAGCATTGAAGCCAGTAGAAGTCACTCTGTTGTGATACTGTCTCCTATCTCTTTGTATATCTTGAGTAAAAATGCCTTTTCTTTATCATTGTGTTCCGCTAGGTAAAACCTATTAACTGTTTCTGTAAACAAGTATTGTATGTAGAATTCTATAAATCTGACTGATGGAACACTACATATTTCCTTATGTATTTACTGACCTGTGTTTTTTGCTACTTTTTTCTTTTCTCCCCCATCCCTGAATTTTTTTTCTTCCCCTGATCCGGAATTTCTTTGCCAACTGACTGCACGGTACTTCTGCTTCCTGTTGTTGCTTGAAACAAAATAAAAACATTCCCCTTCCAAAAAAAAAAAACAAAAAAAAACACACAAAAAAAAAAACAAACCCTGCTCTTCGGAAACCAACCTGCCCTTCAATATTAACCATCTTGAAAACTTCATCATCCATCAACCAATTTCGCCATTTCCTGCGGGGACTCTGCCCTTCCTCGTTGTGGACGATTTGTGCAACCTCGCTCTCCCCTTCGATTCCTTACCTCTTCCCTGTCCCTCCGCTGCCTTGCTCTGCTGTTCTCTAAAGAGAGTTACACCCCAATGCCTCTTTATTCTTTTCGGTATGTTATTATTCACACTTTTTATTACCTTGTTTTTCATTTATTTGAGATTACTTTTTTGATACTTCAAAAATGTACAGTTTGCAGTTTGCCATTTTTGAATGCATAATTTCATTTTGACATTGTTTACTTAGTTTGCTATTTAATTTTAGTTTGCCTTTGGTTTATGTTCAGTTGTGCATGGTTTATTGCTTTGCATGTCTTTTATTTATAAGAGTTTTAAATTGTGGTAGCATGCTAAATTGTCCAGTCTTCTGGCAGTTAGATTTTTTGCTTTTTGCTGAAACCCAGTATCTTTTCTTTAATGTATTGTTCCATTATTATTCTGCTACATAAAATGTTCCTTAAGTAGAGCAGAATAAGTAAACATGATTGGAATGAAATCAGTTCTGGTTGTGAATGAATGTTTTTGCTGTTGGGTTGATTAGCTGATGCTAAGTTGAATGAGCTTGCGTTTTCTGCTACCTAAGACTGTTTTTGTTCCTCCCTTTCTGAAGGAGTCTATGGTGATGTGCAGAGGGTGAAGATTTTATTTAAGAAGAAAGAGAACGCCCTAGTTCAGATGGCTGATGGCAACCAGGCTCAGCTTGGTAAGCAAGCTTAGTTCTATCAGATCGTGGACGCACACAGAGACCTAAGGAGTGCTCCAGGTTTTATTATTGGAGTGCTATCATCCTCTCTCTTAGAAAAACAGCAAGAAGCCCCCTGAATGTCACTACTTAATTACTTGTGTGTATATGTAGTTTGGGTATAATGCAAGCCAGGAGGAGGTGTAGTCTATTTGTGTTAGAAAAGAGTGCCAGGAAGAGAAAATCAGGTAGAGGAATAATGTCTGGGATGCAGTTCCTAGAGCATGGGATATCTGCGTAGGGAAGAAGTGGAGTGAAATCCTAGTTTGGGTTTCAGCATGAAGGGAGCCTGAAGCTGGTGCTTTTGTCTGACTGTTGCAGCCATGAGCCATTTAAATGGTCAGAAGCTTCACGGGAAGCCCATCCGTATAACACTGTCCAAGCACCAGACAGTCCAGCTTCCCCGCGACGGGCAGGAGGACCAAGGTCTGACCAAGGATTATGGAAACTCTCCCCTCCATCGTTTCAAGAAACCAGGCTCCAAAAATTTCCAAAACATCTTCCCTCCTTCTGCCACTCTTCATCTGTCCAATATTCCGTAAGTATCTGCATGGCGAAGTCTTGGATGGCTGAGTATAATAACGGAAAGGGTTTGCAACGGAAGTTTTTTCAAGGGGAATATAGTCAGCTTTTCACTGTGGGCAGGAATGAAGTTTGTCCATCTCCCTGTTCCACAGTTTTGCCAGCCCGGGGCATTACTGGTAGATCACTGAGTTCCTGTTCTGTGTGTGCAGTTGACTGGAAAAAAGTTCCATTTTCTTTCAGACCTTCAATAACTGAAGACGACCTCAAGATGCTGTTTTCGAGCAATGGTGGGATGGTCAAAGGATTCAAATTCTTCCAGTAAGTTGTTTTTCTTATGGCCCAGTCCACTTTATGCTGAGCTTAGAAGCACTTCCTGGTAATCTTGACTGGCAGTTAACTTGGAGTAAGTTACAGGTGAACGGAATTATTTTTGTCTTTGACTTCTGTAGAATAAAGAATTCAGGGTGATGCTCGGTTTGAGTGCATGGTGAGTAGATGCAATGCAATGGAAGGTGCCTGTGGTAGCTGCTTGGGTATGCGTGTTCATCGTGCACACTTGCTCTTCCATATAAAAGGAAAGAACTGGATTGACCCAACTAGCTGTAAAGTGTCTGCCTGGCCTTCAGTGCCAGGCGAGGAAACGTGGGTAGAGTTGGACAACCAGTGATGTTACTAAACCGAGATTTCTGCCTTGTCAGGAAGGACCGTAAAATGGCTCTGATCCAGATGGGCTCTGTGGAAGAAGCAATTCAGTCGCTCATTGACCTTCATAATCACGACCTTGGGGAGAACCATCACCTGCGTGTGTCCTTCTCAAAGTCCACCATTTAAAGCTTTGGAAGGCGTGAGACAAACTGGACTTGACTTAAAACCTCTTGGGTTCAGCCTTGACCTTAGAGGGCTGAACGCTAGGGTTTCAACTTCCATCATTCCAGAAAAAAAAGCCACTTTAAAAATGCAGCTGAAGTGACCTTAAAAGACCAGAGATTTTATTTTTTTAAAGAGAAATCAGTTTACCGGTTTTTAAAAAAAAGAAAAAAAGTAAATCTAATTCATATTGCTAACCTTGTGATGATGGGTAACAATCTTGACTGTTCAAATAAAAATCACAAGTTAAAGTTTACACTTTGGAACCTGCTCTGGGAAAATTCCCCTCCCCTCCTGCTCCTCCTCCCTTCAAAAAGCAGATCCTAACAAGTTGATCAGGTTTCACATTGATGCCTTTTTTATTTTCTTTACCCATCCATGCCTTGAAAGACCTAAAACCACTGTGTAAATTCACTTTAGCGCCTTGGAGTCAGGATTTGCAAAATGCATGGTGTGTAGGAGTTCCCAGCTCGCCCAGCACAACAATAAGTTGCGTTGATCTTACCTAAACTGTGCATCTGCTGTCCTGTGCCTTAAACTTCTTTTCTTTTGGGGGAAACATCTGAACTGTAGGGATTTGATTGGGGAGTTATGGGGAATGAGTGAGTTGTGGCTAACGAGGTCTGTGTATTGTGAAAAGGACAAGTGAAGCTGGCAAGTGGATAAAGAAAATATTGGGCTTGACTCTTGAGGCGGTTGTATCCCCCAGTGCTGGAAGTGTCTCGATCTGCGTAGTATCATGTATCCTCATGCCCCTTGGGATTTGCATGGGGTTTATCTCCATCTGCAAACCCTTCCAGGGGGATCCTCTGTTCCTAACATTCAGGCTGAGCAGAAAGGTCTGGGTGGGGAAGCATTCCCATGACCAAACCACATTCCAATGTCCATAGCAAATGAACAGGCTCTGCCCTTCACAGCAGCATTGATCACGAGATGAAATTAACCACTGTTGGACACTTGTGAAGACGAATCATTAAGTTTGTCTAAATTGTGTGTGTGTGTATGTGTGTATATATATATCTAAATACTTGGCTAGGATTTGACAAACATATTGGACGTCCCATGTTTAGGAAGGTGTTCACGTGAGCCACCTTGGTGCCCCGATTGGAGATTAACAAGACCAATGTAGCTCTGCTGTCATTCTATAGCGTGTCTTCAGCGTTTGAGCTTTTGTTTTAATTCTTGTATTATACTTTTGATGCAGTTGCTGTCATCTGTGCCTAGCAATATTTCCAGTTGACCAAATATTCTAATCTCTTTATATGCAAAAGAAATAGTTTAAGTACCTTTTTATAGAATGATAAGATGGTATAAACGTAATCTAAATTTACTCCTTTGTGGTATTACCCTTGTATACTGTACTTTCTTATTTTATTTTATTCTTTTGGTAATTGAAACTGTAGGGCAGGAATTTAGTTACCAGGCTGAGGTCGTGACTGAGGATGAGCAATGTGATGAGATGGATAAACCATGTGAAGCGAAGCAGGTTTTTAAAGCAAAGTGTTTTGAGATAAGAAGCACAAATGGCTTGTGAATTGAAGTAAAAGGACCCAGGCTAAAGTTTTTACTTTTTTAAACTGCAAGCCCAAATCTTTTTAAGTTAGGGAAGGGAATTTATTAAAAATAGAATGCAGCAGATCGATTTTTTCCCAGATTATACTTTTTTTTTCCTGGCTTACAATTCTTTTTCCAGGCCATTCTGCCTTCTATTTTGTATAATCCGATGTTGCCTTACATTTCCCTCTAACCTGCAACCTGTTCGGATGCAAAATCACAAGAATCTTGTACTTTTTTTTCAGGGTTTTTCTGCAAATTGTGGACCAAAGTTTGTTTTTTAATTGTCTTAGTGTTGCAAGTTACGATTTCCTTGCTTAGTGTGGGAGCTCCTGACTTGCCTAGCACTGAGTGTTCGGAAAAGTCTTAACTTTCCTTAGTTCCTCCCCGAAGCCTTGAGCACGAGAGTCGGCCGAGCGCGGGTTGAGCTCGGCTTGAGACCGGCCTGCCTTAGTCTGCAGCCGGGGGCTGGAAGGAGCCCGAGACCATCCCAGACCAAAGCGCTGCCCCGACTTGAGCTGGCGCAAAGGCTCGGCCGAGAAACGGAGCTCAAGGCTCGTTGTGTTCATTGCAACGAGCTCGTTAACGAGCAGCCTCGTCGCTGCCGCTGCTCCCAGCTCTGCGCCCACCCCAGCGGGGCAGCTCGGGAAGTGTCGGTGCCGCTGCAGCCTCTGCCGCGCCGGGCAAGGGCTGCGGCTTCCCGGCTCCATCCCGGCGCCCGCAGCCTGGGAAGAGGCTTCCCGGAGCCCCCCGGCCTGCGCCGCACACGGGAGCTTGCAAAGCGCAATGGAGGGAGCCCCCCGAGCCGGGCCGTGCGGGTTTCCCTTTGGATCCCTGCGTCTGCATGTAAAGAATGTGAGTAACAAAAGGGTGTACATATTTATAATTTTTTTATACCTGTTGTAAGACATGAGGGGGCAGCAAAACCCAGTTTTTTATGGTGAACAGATGTATTGTATATTTTGATAACAGCTATTCCAGGTTCAGTATTGTGGAAGGTGGGGTGGGAGGGGAAGCATCCACAACATCCGAATTCCATTGCCTCTTTCAAAGAATGTTTGTAATGCAAAAAGATGAAATTAAAACTATTTTATAACAACCTTTGTACCTTTCTGTAGCTCCATTATTTACTGTTCAATTGTAGAAAGCAGTTATTGGCCAGTCTGTACTTGTGCTTTCAATAAATTTCTTCTGTATTCTTTGCTTCTGATTTTCCTATCTTTTTATTGTGCTTTATTTTATTTCTTTTTGCTTCTTATTTTTCCTCCTCATGTGATTCCAGCTGCCTCATTTTATAACTTTGACTTTTCCCATAGCTCTGGGCTAGTGCCGCGTGTTCCGGGAGCGTCTGGTGCCGAGGCGGAGCTTGGGAAGGGATGCGAGCGCGGGGGCCCGGAGCTGTAGGGCCTTAACCCCATGCTCTGCCTTTGGCACATTCCACACATTTTTTGATTTCATGTTCCTAAACTTTCCCTATGCTCCAGCTAATATCCATGGAATAACCAGCGTTCCAGCCTGGCTGTGGTTTTGGAAGGTGTGGGAAGGGGGGCGGCGCTGGAGGCTGCCCCAGCCTCCCGTGGGACACGGGTTTGGATCCCAGGGCTCCCTGTCCTGCAGGTCCCCTCCGCTCCGTGCGCCCTTGCATTCCCGGAGCCCTGGCCTGGAGAGAGCCGCGTTCCCAGCCCTGCGTCCCGCGGGAAGCCCAGCTCCTCCATGGGAAGCACTGGTGAGCAGGGCTCGGAGCCCGGGCCCCTCCAAGGGCAGCGCTGGGAGCAGCTGCCCCCGCCAGCCCTTTGAGTGGATGGGAGAGGTGGGAATGGCGCAGGCAGGGCCTGAAGGACAAAGACGTGGAGCTGGTGGCACCGCTGCTCCCTGTCTTTCCGCCTTCCCTTTGTGTTGCCTCCCTCGGCCTCAGCCACCAGCCCAGTTTAGAGGCAGCTCAAGGCGCTCGGAGCTCCGCGCTTGCCGAGCTGGATTTGCCGGAGCCTGTGGCTCCTTGGCACCATCCCTGTTGTTGCCAGGAGCTCTAATGGGATTTGCAGCAGCTGCCGCCTCGTCGCCCATCGCGCTGCCCGCCTGTGAACAAAGCAACACGGAATGCAGCAGGACGCACGTGCAGGATGCGCCGCCCCTTCCTGGGGCGGCTGCAGCGCCGCTGCTGCAGGGCTGCCCCTTGCAGCGCCCTGGTCGCGGTTCCCCCTCTGCTGCTGGAGACTCATGAATCCCAGGGCGTTTCTTGGGAGCCGAGCCCTGGAGGAGGGAGCCCTGGAGCAGGGTGTGGAGCTCCATGCAGCTGCAGCCAGGCAGGGAGGAGGTGCAGGGAGGAGCAGCTCTGGGCGCTGCTGTCCCTGTCCCCGAGGGCTGCAGGGACGGGTCCATGCGCTGCCCGGAGCACACGGGGCTGCATATGCAGCGCGTGCAGGGAAACAAACAGCCCCGGTGGCTGCTGCATCCTGCCATGCACCGCTGCGCCTCGTGCATGCACCGCTGCGCCTCGTGCGTGCACCGCTGCGCCTCGTGCATGCAGCGCTGCGCCTCGTGCATGCAGCACGCCCCTGCAGCACCATGGAAACACTGCGTGGGGCGCATGGCCACACACATTGCCAGGGAAACGCTGCATGTGCTGCATGCGGGGTGCATGGCCACACATCACCATGGAAACAGCGTGCGCGGTGCACGGGGGGCGCACAGCCGCATGCATCGCCATGGCAACGCTGCGCATGGTGCATGAGGTGCGCACAGCTGTGCACATCACCATGGCAACGCTGCGCGCGGTGCACAGGGTGCACAGAGCTGTGCACATCACCATGGCAACGCCGCGCGCGGTGCACAGGGTGTGCACGGCTGCACACATCGCCATGGCAACGCCGCGCGCGGTGCACGGGGTGTGCACGGCTGCACACATCGCCATGGCAACACCGCGT
>JAUBOD010000146.1:899585-913217 GCA_032353885.1 Nothura maculosa
GGACCCTCCGCGCCCGCCAAGGGAGGAGCCGCGCCCGCAAACGGCGGCTCTGCACCTGCAAACGGGGGCTCCGCTCTCCCAAACGGACCCTCAGCTCCCGCAAACGGCGCCTCTGCGCCCGCAAGCGGCGGCTCCGCACTCACGGGGCCCGATCCGCATCCGCTAAGGGCCGCTCCGCACCCTCAAACGGCGGCTCCGCACCCGCGGAGGCAGCTCCGTGCGCGACAAGGGCTGATCTGCACTTGCCAGGGCTGATCCGCACCCCCCAGGGGTCGATCTGCCCCCGACAAGGGCTGATCCGAACCCGCTAAGTGTCCCCCGAGGGTCCCCCTGCACCCACAGTTGCTGCTGGACACCCTCGGGGCCACCCCGGCCTCGCTGGGCTCAGCACCGGCACCAAGGGCGCCGCCCCAGCCCCATTCCCAGCTCCGGTGCGGGGCCCCGTCCCGCTGCGGGCACCTGGTGTCCCCGCACTGGGCTCTTCCATGTGAGGACCCGTCTGCACCCACATTGAGACCCTCCAGGCACCGCAGGGACCCCGGAGCGGGTCCTGGGCCGGGGACCCTGCTGAGGGCACAAGGTCCCGCTGGGCTCTGGCGCCCGGTGCCGGCACCGCTGCGGCCCCGGGAACACGGGAACCCGGCGCGTGACTCGCATGGCGAAATCGGCGCCTGTTCCCTAGCAACGGGGCGTTCCCACCGCTGTCCCGCAGCCCCTGCAACCGCTGCAACCGCCACAGCCCCTGCAACCGCTGCAGCCCCTGCAACCACTGTAGCCCCTGCAACCACCGCAACCTCCACAACAACTGCAGCCCCTGCAACCGCCACAGCACCTGCAAACCCCAGCCCCTGCAACCGCTGCAGCCTCTGCAACCGCTGCAAGCCCCAGCCCCTGCACTGCCGCAGCCCCTGCAACTGCTGCAGCCCCTGCAACTGCTGCAGCCCCTGCAACTGCTGCAGCGTAGGCTGCAGCACCAGGCCCTGCTCCCTGGGCTGCCCCCCATGCCCTGAGCTGCACCGGGGCCTGGCCTGCGGTGACACCTCAAAGCCACCGGGATTGGAGACTGGCCCCCTTTCCTCGGTCCCCCTGGGTTTTGCAGGGCTCCAGCTGCATCCTGGTGGCTCCCTGTGCTCCCCCAAGGACCCGGAGCCGCCCTGAGCACTGTGCAGGCCCTGGTGGCTCTGGATGCCCCCTCCATGGCATGACATGCCCCAGCACAGCACAGTGCATGGCATGGCAGGGCTCGCTGCCCTCATTCCACCCCGCGCTCTAAGTGGGCTGAAAGCTCCCTGCGTATTTAACGTTTAAATCCCAAATCGCTGAAATCCCCGATTAAGGAGCTCTCTGTGTGGCTCTGCCACCCAAAAGTGCAGAAATCCGTGGAGCAGCCAAGCGCCAGCTGCTGCTGCCCCTTAACGCTCTCCTGCATCTGCTCCTGCCCCTGCATCTGCCCCTGCATCTGCTCCTGCCCCTGCACCCGCAGCACCTCATGGGGCTGCTCCTGCGGCTGCAGCGGCTGGTGCAGCTGGGCCAGGGGGTGCAGAGGGACCCATGGCAGGACCCAGGGCCCCCGTGCCCGGACGGGGGGCGGCAGCCGCGCGTCCCCCGGCCCCTCGGCCCGCGCCGGTGCCCCGGGGAAGCCGCCCTGTCCCCAGCCGCCCCCGCCGCCTGCCCGGCCGCTTTCGCAACCGCCCCGGTTTCGCTGGGGAAGTTCGGGACGTGCGGGAAGCGGGAGGTGCCGGGATGGAGCGGCCCCGGCCTTGACCCTGCGCTCGCTGCCTGGGGGACGGCGCCAGCGGCTCCGCGGAGCCGGCGCCCGTCGGCACCGGGCCGGTGGCTCCGCTTAGCGGCACCGCCGGGAAGGGCAGCGGGGCCCTCGGCCGCCGGGGCTGTCGGAGCCCCCGGTGCTGTCGGGGCCGCCGGGCTCCGCGGCCGGGACGGCGCCCAGGGCCGCGCTCCAGGAGCCCCCGGCTTCGCTCCGACCCCCGGCCGGGCCGCGGGAAGGGCCCTTTCCGGCCCGGGTGTTTGTGCCGGCAGCTCCTGACCCCGTCTCCAAGCCAAGTGTTTCACAAGAGCCGGGGTCACCCCCTGCGCTGCGGAAACCCCCCCTGCTGCCCCCGGCGCCTCCTCCCGCCCCGAGCGGGGCATAAAAGCGGCTGCAGCCGCGGAGCGGCCGCCCGGCCCGCGGCTCCCTCCCCATGGCGCCCCGGCCCGCTGCCCGCCCCGTCCTGGCGCTGCTGCTGCTGCTGCTGCTGGCGGCCGTGGCGAGTGGTGAGTGCGGCTGGGGGTGAGCGGCACCCGGGGTGCAGGGGGGTCCGGGTG
The DNA here is from genome assembly GCA_032353885.1 of Nothura maculosa. NCBI lineage: Eukaryota > Metazoa > Chordata > Aves > Tinamiformes > Tinamidae > Nothura > Nothura maculosa. The sequence continues at coordinate 901,908 of JAUBOD010000146.1, forward strand.
CCCCCAGGACAAAGAGCGGCTGGAAGTGCCTGGGATTGTGGAGCCAGGGCCGGGATTGCGGCGCCAGGGCCAGGATGCCGGGGCTAACCCGTCCCCAATGCAGCCCGGCCCCGCGGGCGCATCCTGGGGGGCCGCGAGGCCCCGCCGCACCTGCGGCCGCACATGGCCTCGCTGCAGCTCGACGGGGAGCACGTCTGCGGCGGCTTCCTCATCGCCGAGCAGTGGGTGCTGAGCGCCGCGCACTGCACCGAGGAGACGTGAGTGCCGGGGCCAGGGGACGGACACCCTGGGCCCGCTGGGGCTCCCAGGGGCTCTGGGGTCTCCAGGGAGGCTCTGGGGCCCTCAGGGAGGCTCTGGTCGAGCTGCTGCCTCCCCTGCAGGGATGGGAAGTTTTTCGAGGTGCTGCTGGGCGCCCACTCGCTCACGGAGCCGGAGCCGCACAAGCGGCTCTACCGCGTGCGGGCGCAGATCCCGCACCCCGGCAGCAACGCTGACAACTATGAGGACGACCTGCTCCTGCTCCAGGTTGGCACCGGCACCGGGCCCCCACCATCCCCATTCCCGCCCTGCTCCCTGCAGCTGCAGCCCCGAAGCGGCTCGGGAGCCACCGCTGACCCCAGCCCTGCCTCACTGTCCCCAGCTGGAGGAGAAAGCGGAGCTGAACGAGCACGTGCAGGTGCTGCCCTTCCAGCGGGAGCAGCGGGACGTGGCGGCCGGCACGGTGTGCGAGGCGGCCGGCTGGGGCACCGTGACCCACAGCGGCCGCCGGCCCGACCGGCTGCAGCAGGTGGAGCGGCCGGTGCTGAGCCGCGATGAGTGCAACCACCGCACGCGCCACGACCACTCCATCACCCCCAACATGATGTGCACCGACTCCCGCAAGAAGGACACCTGCAAGGTACCCCCCCATGCACCCTGCAGCCCCTCGGCCTCACGCGCACGGGGCTGCACGGAGCCCCCAACGGCCCCTCGCTCCGCAGGGCGACTCCGGCGGCCCCCTGGTCTGCAACGGGGTGGCCGAGGCCGTGGTCACCGCCGGCTCCCGCGTCTGCGGCAACTACAAGAAACCCGGCATCTACACCCGCATCGCGCCCTACGCCGCCTGGATCGACCGCGTCATGGGCGCCCTGTCCGCGCAGGGGGACACCCCCTGAGCCGCCCCTCGGCCCTGCTCCGCGTCCCCGTCCCTGCGCCCTCCACGCCTGCAATAAAATCACAATTGCTGAGATGTCGCGGGTGGGGATGGGGAGAGCAGAGGGGATGGGAGGGCCTGGAGCAAAGGGGGACACGGAGAGGATGGATGGAGCAAAAGGGGAGGATGGAGAGGGAGGACTGAGCAGGGTCTGGAGCAGGGGCTGCAGCACAGGGATGGAGCAGGGGCTGCAGCACAGGGACGGAGCAGGGGCTGCAGCACAAGGATGGCACTGGATGTCCCTGTGCGTCCCCCAGCCCCGGGTCCACAGGAGCAGGGAGGGGTTGATCCTGCAGGGAGGGGACAGGGACCCATCCCACCCTGCGCCCCCTCCCCAGCCTGTCCCTGCACCGAGGCTGCCGCCCCGTCCCCAGCACAGAAGCTCCAGGAGGGCCCCCCAGGACACAATCCGTGTTGTTCGCGTCCCCCTCCGTGAGCTGCCCCGTTGTGTCTGCACGGAGACAACTGGGCACAAGTGTCGCCAACCCCGCAGCTCTCGCCGTGTCCCGCCGCAGCAGCAGCGCTGGAAAAGGGCCCTCGGGGGTCCCTGTCCACATCCTACAGCCTGTGGTCCCGGTGTAGGGTTGGGAGACCCTCTGTGCCCCGCTGTGGTCAGACGCACAGGGGACTTGGTTACACGCATGAGGACCCGGTGCACAGGGACCCAGCCCACAAGGACCAGGCGCCGGCTCCCGGCCGGAGCGGTTCCGGCTCCACGGAGCAGCCGGCAGCTCCCGCGCTCCGCAGCGGCTCCCGCGCTCTCCGGTCCGGAGTTTTCCAGCAGAGCGGCTGCTCTTTCCTGCCTTAATGCAAACAAAGAGCAGCAGCAACCGAGCATTAAACCACCCCCACGCCTGCTGGGAGAGGAAGGAGATTAAGCAGGACCCAGATTGATTACAGTTTTACTTAAAGGGATGAGAGTTTTAACAAGAATTTCTAGTTTCCTAATTAGCCGTTTCATTTTCCTTAATTACCCCCAGAATGGCAACGCAGAGACCTGCGCCACGGAGCAAAACATTAAATGGAGGAATCAAGAAGAACAAGCTCTTTGCCATCAGTGCAATTTTTAACTGATAAGTGGAAACTGATTCCCACGTGGAAAAGTATATGTAAAACTGGGCTTGTTCTCTCCTTTAAGTGGCCTCTGGGGAGAGCTGGAAGTTGCCGAGTGCAGGAGGAATTCGGCCAAGCCCCAGCCCAGCGCCAAGCAGCAAAGGGCACAGATTTCTTGGTCTGATTTTGCAGAAAGGAAATTAAAAGCGCTTTTCTGCTTCGCTTTCGCTCATGCATCCACTGACCAAGCGAAGCCGTAAGAGAAAGAGGAAGCTTTTCTGAGAACAAAACAGGCATTCTGAACATTCTTTACAAAATTAAGGGAACCTTTATTTACAAAATAGCTGCTGCTCCACTGAGAGACAGGGGAACAGAGAGTTGCTCCGGGGCAACGGGCTCCTGCTCTTCCAGACTGGGAGGAAATTGTTCCATTAGCTGGAACATGGACACGCTGTGGAGGCGAAGTTTCCCATCGGAGCAGCAAGTTCACTTGCCAGGATGGAGGTGAGGAAACAGGGATCAAGCAGCCCATCCTGCGCTTCCCAAGCAGCACGGTAGCAAAGGATGAACACAACGTATTATGTATTTACTGCCCCTTCCCTTACTGCCCTTTCCCAGAGCTTTTGCCTGTGTATCCCGTGACTGCTCTGCATCCGGCAGGGATTATCCCAGGTGCAGCCGCTCCAGCACTGAGGGAGGCAGCAGGTTTCCCATCTCCCAGCCCGTGGCTCCCAGTTGACTTGGCCTTGGACAGTGATAGGGAAACCTCTCAGCTTCCTTTGAGCTCTTCCCCGTACAAGGAGACATCCCTGCCTCTGTTTTTATGGCACAAAGGGGCAAAGCAGAAAAATCAATGCCAGAAAAACACACAGCACCGCTCGCCAACTCGCAGGCAGCAGCAGGACGATGCTTGCAGAGCCCATAGGAAGGAAAAGCGCTGGGATTGGCTCATCCCAAACCCCTCCACAGGTGCCAGCTCCAAGCTCCTCCACTTGGTGCCCGTTGTTGCCTTTCTGCCCCACACAAGGGGCTCTCACGAACAGCTGAGGGGCATCCTCCTCCACAAGCCCCCGCAGAGGCAGTTCTTGACCCAGCGCTGCTCCCACTGCTTCACTGCAGTCACTTTGTTGGGCGACTTCAGCATGGTAACGCAGCCACACCTGGAAAGCAGCACACACAAAGGGCTGAGCCGGGAAAATCCCGGTGAATCACAGCGGGAACCGGCAACCGGGAAACAAAACAGCCTTTGCCCTCCGCAGGTCATGTTTGTGAGCAGGAACAAACAGCCGAGACCACGAGAGCAATTACCGTAAATGAAGAGGGGTTATCTCGGAACAGAAGGCTGTCTTGAAGACAACAGCCCCCAGCTGCTATTTATACATAAAACAGCAGACGCTCATCCTGTAAAAATGATCTGTTACAGAGACTTTCTATTAAAACCAATAATTAAAGCTAATTCGATCATATGATTAGATAGATGTTTGTTCCCTGCACTATCATTTCAGAATCCAGATTCTGCTGTGAAGGGTGGATGGGGACTTAAAAGGACCTATAAACCGAGCTGGAAAAATGACCCCAAATGGCACTGTGGATCCTGCTCGTTTCCTCTTGCCACCTCCTGTCCAAGAACCCAGCTAGTTTACCTGGCCTGCAAATCAAAGCTGGGGATCTCCCATTACCAGTACGGACTTCTACAGGCCAAAATCTGTTCTCCATTTACCTATGTGAATATTCTCTTATTTTTCTGTTAAAGCAGTGTCAGATTTACTCCCTGATGCAGAACTTGGGTTACTTTGCAGGACAAGGTAACAAGATTCTTACTGCAAGAGCCATGCTGCAGTGAGAGCAGCAGCTCTCTCCAGCCAGGGATATTGCTCTTCCAGAAGCCTTTTAAGAACCCTGGCTCTTACCCTTAAGATATCCTTAATCATACTCCAACCTGCTTTCCTCCTGTGCAATCACAGTGCTATAAACTAAAAGCCTTATTCTAGAAGAAGCATCTCCTCCTGCAGACGCAGAGATGTTACAGAGCTGTGTTAGGGTGGTAAACAAAGACTGAAAGAGTTTTAAATATCAGAAAGAAGGGTTTGAGTGCCAAGATTTTCTCTGCATCGAAGGGATTTTATGTTTGCACTGCTTACCTTGTACACGACTTGCACTCTTCTGTCGGGTACGCTCCTAAGTGAAGCCGTCTCAGGTGATCGATCTTGGGCTGCCCAGGTGCCCTGCGTAGGAAGAACAGCAGCTTTTCACAAAGACTGTTCCTAAGAGTATCTGAGATTCCACCCATCAGAACCCAAATGGAAACCCAAACAGCAAACCCTTTGCGCTGACCCCAGAGCTAATCACTGCCGGAGAATCATTCCCTCCTTGCTGCCAGAAAGGCTGGATCCAAAGCCTTGGACTTGCCCTATTCTGCACTCCTGCAACCCCTTTTGCTGCTACTAGGAGAATTCCCAGAAAGCTTCCAAAGCCCGGTCCAGGTAAATCTGAGTTTGTCAAAACTCTCTTATCGTTTCAACCCGATGCAGAACATGTCCTGATTTCCTGCTGAAGATACACACTGCAGCTCTGACGAGAGAGCCTGCAGCAGTCTGCACCGGCAGCTGCATTTCAGTAGGATGAAATGTATCCCAGACTTTACTACAGTGTGTAAGGTGCCATGGAATTTAAGGATAGGGTGGAATTAATCTAAACACAACCTTTCTTTTTTCTTTTTTTTGTGTCAAGTAGAGAAGAAACCTCCCTTAGGTCGCATTTATCAACTGATAAGCCAAAGAATGCAGGCATCCCAAACTCATTGGTCTCTTGGGGCTGGAAAAAGACCCTCTCTGTACCTTACAAAGGCATCGAACTGGGAAGAGACAGTGTGGCCAACAAGTCCAGGAGCTTTCCCAAACTGCAGCCGGACGAGCTGCTTGCTCTGTAACTTGGTGATAATGCCATCATTGATGGGCAGCCAGTCGATATTGGGAATGAGCAACTGGCTGGGCAGCAGGCAGCATTCATCTATCAGGGCATCATCCGGCTCCGTCATGTGATTTTCCTCACGACCTGCATGGAAAATGAAGCAGAGGGAGCTCTAGCACTTCCCATCTAGAGATTGGGAGAAGCTGCTGCGTGCAGTTTCCTCCCCCATCCGCCAACACACCACTGAAAACAATAAACTTGGCAGCCGTACGTGCCCTTTCCAAACGCTACAGACCCACTCAGAAGTTACTCCCCCCAATTATTCCTTTCATGCACAAGCCACGTTAAGGAAGGATCCTTTTGTTCAAGCAGAGGGGTATGTCCTTACAGCACAGCCACAGTTTAGTGAGGAGCCTGAAGAGGAGGGACATGCTGTCCTGGGTGTCGGAGGTCGCTGTGTACACAGGCAGACAGCTCGGCTTGAGCAGGCCCCAGATCCGGATCACCACCATGAGCTCCCTGAACATGCCCAGGGAGGCTCCGTCGCGCAGGAAGCTGTGTCCCGGGCGCACAGGGGAGCCCTGCGGAGCAGAAACAGCAGCTGTGACCAAATGTGACCACTCTTCCCTTTCCAGACAACTCCGGAGGAGAAGAAGGTTCTCCACGCTGCCCTCAGGAGCACAGACTCTCACCTGGTTGGGAAGGCTGGCCAGCAGGTAGAGCACAAAATCGCCCACCCACTGGATGAGCTGCTGCAGGGATTGCAGCGTGGTCATCTCCAGGACAAACTCTTCTGTCTTCAAGTTAATCATCACTTTATCAATGTCTGAAACGGAAGCAAGACATCTCCTGGCTCAGGAGGAAGATGGATCCGAATTTCACTCCTTGCCCCCACGATATAAAGAGAGGTCACCTTCCCTTTGTTCAAAGGCAGGGAGTTACTATGAGCCTGTAACACTGTCCACTTAACCTTTAGTTAGGTGAAACCTTTAGTTAGGGGGAACGATCTGATTCAAAACCCTCAGAGCCACGTTTTAAGAGCAATCCCTACCCACATCTGTGATCTTGGAGCAGATCTCAGTGAGTCGGTCTCCAGGACTCTTGTCTGGGGTGTTGAGGAAATGCGGGCGCAGCAGGGACTTCAAGGTGCAGCTGATGGCGATGAGGAACAGCTTGGCATGGTAGTCGCACACACGAGCTATTGTGCTGGAGGAGAGCTTGCAAAGAGACGCCTTCATGGCAACAATGCGCGTGGAGAGCACCTGATTGACACAGACACACCAGCAAAAACACAGAGGTAAAGGCAGAATTAGAACGTGCTTATTACAGCAAGATGCTTCTCTTCTGTGCTCTTCATTCTTGCTACATCAGTGACAGGAATACCAAATACTGCTCCGTGCATGTATAAATAAACAAGGCCAGTCCCCAGCCCACTGGGAGAATCTCTGCCAGCAACAGGCTTTACCAGCTCACAAGTTTCCAACAGCTGCACTCCCATTATTGTTCCTGGGAGCAAACACGGCTCAAACAGACCTTCTTCACACCTAAATTAGTGCTCAGGCAGAATATTCAGAGGCAGAAGAGCCCAGCAGTTAATGCTGTTGCCTGAGCTCTAGCAGCTCCTGCTCCCTGTGCCCGCCTCAGAGGCCTCCTGCAACGAGCCAGGGACTTCCACGTGCCCTACCTGCTGCAGGGCTGCATTCTGGCGCATGTACTCCTCGTGCAGCTTCTCCACCAGGTTCTGGACCATATTGGGTTGGACGTGGAGCAGGATGTCCCACCAGTCATAGCCGGTCACCATGCAATACTCCAAGAGGAACAGCAAGTGGCGGAGGGACATGTTCATGTCCAGCACGTGGCCCATGGAGGGGGAGATACGGAGCATACTCAGCTGCAGGGAGGAGGCAAAGGAAAGCCCACGTCAGGAACAGGCCATGGGAAACCATTCCACAAAGGCTGCTGCACAGTGCAAGGCAACTGCAACTCACGCTGAGCTGAAGATACACTACCCCCAAGAATGGGACACATCCCTTCTCATTTAATACGGGATCGTGCCGCCAGAATTACCATGCCCAGGAAGTTTCGGAATGCTCCATCACCGCATAGGAAGAGCACCAGGGATGACAAGCACCCTGCACGACAACGGCCAGTACCTTCCCGTGGCTGTCGATGCCAGCCAGGGCCAGAGACGTCCACGAGAGCTGCATGGCTTTGAAATGAACCAGCGGGCCGGCAGTTCGCTGCCTTTTGATGGTCTGCTCGTCCACGGAGCGCTGGGAGGAAGAGCCGTAGAAAACTGCCATCATTTGCAAGGAGAGGCGATGGACTATGTGGACGCTGCCGTCGTGAAAAGCCAGAGCCAGCCCTGGGGACGAGGGCAGGGGAAGCTGAGGGGCAGGGTCCAGGTTCTCCTGCTGGAACCTGGTCCTCACCAGGGAAGCAGCAACTCTCACACCCTGCACAGCAGCCTGGCCTCACGGGCATATCTGGACCTACAGGCCACACCAGCATTGCACAGAGGGCAATGAGAGGGGATGAACACGATGCTGTGTTTCTGACAGCTTTCCCAGCACTGCTTCCTGCAGGTTATCTGGAAACCCTTTCTTCTACAGCTCAGGAAAAGGACAAGTCAGAAGCTTCAGGCTACATGTTTATGACAAAAACAATAAAGACCCCTCACCCAATCCAGGGAAGAATTTGGTGTCATTGGCCACTTTCAGATCCGTATTTGTCAGCGAGATCGGCAACTTGGGCAGGGCCACAGCTGAGACACGATCCAAATCGTTGGTGGCAGAAAGAATTCGCCATTTCAGTATCATGGGCTGCTTGTCTCCCACTGTGGAGAGGAAAACAAACAAAATGAGACACCTTTTCCCTAACGGAGCAGAAAATGCCACCCCTCCCACGCCTGGATTTCTGCCCACACTCCCTAAATAAGAGGGTTTACAAATCAAACACGGACTGCACATTCATTCTATCAAGCTATCTCCCTCATTCTTAATCTCATTAATTGTACAAATAACAACTTCTGCTAAACGTTTTGATGAAAGACTCTGCTGGAACTGATTTAAGAAATCTTTATGTGTAATAATCCTCTGCATTTCACTGGAGTAAACCACGTAGACTTGATTTCATCTCTGATATCAGGTGGCATAGATGTGCACATTGAACAGCCTGATTAAACTATTCACTTGCTGCACAAATGTTTTATATTTAGAAGACTGAGATCACTCTTCTCAGCAGGAAAAGCGGCTGCACAGGAGAACACAGAAAATGTCTTTTATTGAGTGAAAGCAACAATTAAACCATCTCCTTGAGAACAGCAATTTGTTGCCTAAAATGTAGACAAATAGATGAAAGAGAGTGAAGATGCTCTCAGGGATAAATATGGGATTGGGGATAATCCCATGTATGGGATAAGGGATTTAAGGATCTCTCTTATGCTTTCACTTAGATCTGTTTTTAAGAATATCAGGTGCAGAAACTCACCCACAGGAGAGATTTGCTGAAATATGTTATTGACTGGCAGACCCTCTTTCCGCAGAGACCAGCACTCCACGATGCTGTTGTTTTGGTTGGAAGCACAAAGCAACACCTTCAAAAGAGAAACCTCCACTGTACCAGTCTGCACAGATTTTTAATTTAAAAAGGTGGTATCCGGTAGTGTTTTTCCCACTCTATTTTGAGGCTCTTTCTCCTAATTCATGCTCCACTAGTGCAAACCAGAGGACTGTGTGTGCAATGCCTAATGGCAGAGATGGAAAGCAGAGGCAGAACCTGAAAGACGGTACCACAGCCTGGAGCTCGTCAACCCACCAGTGCTCCCAGCCCTCTGCAACCAGGAATGCAAAGGGCAGCGCAGGACATGCTCTGTTTATCTCCAGAGCTGGGCGTGGAAGCCCAAGCGGAGCAAACAGCCACTTCCTTTGCTGTGTTAGTAAATCCTGCTTGCTTAAGAGCAGACGCTCACCTGCTCTGACATGTCCCGAGCGAGGAATTTCAGGTGAGTGATTGCCGGGTATTTGTCCTTGCGGGCAGGGTCCGTGGTGCAGCGCATGAAGAGGGAGGGCAGGATCTCGGTGTCTATTTTGCACTTCTCGTTCACGACGCTGACGCACACTTTGTAGAACTGGACCGGGGAGGAGCTGCTGCCGTCCGACGTGGCCACCACGATGTTCCCGCCGCCGGTGAAGGCCACGTCGGCCAAGGCGACGCGGCAGCGCAGGCGGCAGAGGCTCTCGGTGGACGTCAGCACCTGCCCGTTGGGCTTGAGCAGGGAAACGGTCACCAGGCCGCTGATGGTCACAGCGATCCAGCCCTCCATGGGCTTCCCGCCAAACAGCGTCAGGGACGGAGAGAATTTGACCCTGGAGAACTTCTCGCCAAAGTTGGATGCTCCAGACTGAGAGGAGAGGCACACAACATGAGCATTGGGACCTACCACTGCCCAACTCCAAGTCACTGCAGCCCGGGCTGGAGAGCTGACAGAGACTGAATTCAGAGCATCAAGCCCTTGTGTCCACCTTTGTGCTGGGATCTTGCCCCTTCCCCCTGGTTCTACAGCAGGAATGTAAAAACCCCCAGCAAAGCCCAGAGCTCCTGTGTCCCACATGCAGGCCCAACCTGCCACTGCCCCTCTCCCTTCGGTGGCCAGTCCAGCCTCTTGCACAACCTCTTCGTCTCCACCTCACGTTCCCCAGGACTACGGAGAGGGAAACGCTCCTCTCCTTCGCTACCGACCCGCGCCAGGGCTGGGACCAACCTTCTCCACGTGCAGAGCCAGCTTGACGCCGTTGTGCAGCCAGGACAGGGCCACCACGGGGTCTCCTTCCACCATGCTGCCCACCGTGTTCTCCCAGCTGTTGGCCAAGTGCTCGGCCATGCCCCAGCACTTGATGTGTCCGTCTGCATCCGCCGAGAGCAGCCTGGAGCCTGCAGGGAAACGGCCCCGTGAGAAAGAGCCGCTGGGAAACAGGAAATCCACAGGCTGTGGTGCGGATCCACTGCAGGCAGACAGCTCGTGGCTACGGAGCCGCGGGTGCCGCTCCTGACGGCGGAGCAGCCAGACCTGCTCCCCCTTCTCACACACCGCTGCGCGTGCACCAAGGAAGGGGACAAAAGGAGAGGGGCCCCTTGGACAAAGCACATCCAGGAACCACATAAAATGACGACATCAAGAAAACTTAGGCTAAGTCTTGGACGCCACTCCGGCTCTTTTGGTCCTTTTCAGAAACCCTTGTGCAACCTTCAGCACAGGTGCCACATTTCAGCAGGTTACCTGACTGATCCCACTCCAGGCACGTGATGACTTCGGTGTGGCCGGAGTTGACGGAGTAGACGTCCCAGGGGTGCTCGGTGTCGATGATGTGCACCATGTGCGTGAGATCTGCGCGAGGAGACGCGAGCGCTGCCGTCCCGGCCGGCCCGGCCGCCCCCCCGGCCGCCCCCCCGCGCGCCCGCTACCTTTCTCCTCCTCGTTGCGCAGGTCGGTGGTGAAGGCGATGAGGTTGCGGCAGGACCAGGCGCACACCAGCGGGATGGAGGGGCAGTGGTTGCTCTTGGGCCTCTTCTCCCACTCGCACACGTAGGCCAGGTCCATGGCGCAGCCGGGGGGCAGCTCCTGCCGCCTGCACCAGGGACAGGCGGCGTCAGGGGCCAAGCCAGACCCCACGGGGACCCCCCGGCTGCCCGCGGGGCCTGAGCGCTCCAGCCGCCTCCAGGGCTGATGGGGGGGGTAGGAAACTGCCCCCATGGGGGGATAAGGGGCAGATTTGCCCCCCTGGAGATGATGGGGAGGGGGATCAGGCCGATCCCTGCCCCCTCACGGGACCCGCGCCCCGCTTGAGGGAGGGGGTTTGTGCCCCCATTCGCCGTGGGGAGCTGCCCCACATGGGGATGGGGATCTGCCCCCCAGGGGTGGAGGAAAGGGAATTTGCCCCCACCAGGGCTGAGGAAAGAGGGTTTGTCCCCCGCGGGCAGGGGAAGGGCCCCAGGGCGGCCCCGCGCCCCGTGCAGGGTGAGGGGGGGGAATGGAGGGGTCTGCCCCCGCCCCCCCCACTGCAGGCCCCGGGGGGCGGGGGGCGCCCGCGCTCACCGGCCGCGGCCCCGCGCCGCCTCCCGCCGCGCCGCCAGGACCCCGCCCGCCCCGCCGGGCT
>JAUBOD010000146.1:920065-933161 GCA_032353885.1 Nothura maculosa
CGGGGAAAAGGGAGCGGGGAAAAGGGAGCGGGGAAAGGGAGCGGGGAAAGGGACCGGGGAAAGGGGGACCGGGAAAGGGGGACTGGGAAAGGGACCGGGAAAGGGACCGGGAAAGGGGCTGTCTGAGGGCGGCCCCCAGCAACTGCCCCCCGGGCAGCACCGTCACCCCAGCAACAGCCCCCCACGCCCCCAGTGTCACCCTAGCAACAGCCCCCCACGCCCCCAGTGCCACCCTAGCAACAGCCCCCATGCCCCCAGTGTCACCCTAGCAACAGCCCCCATGCCCCCAGTGTCACCCTAGCAACAGCCCCCCTCCGTGTCACCCTAGCAACAGCCCCTGCCCCCCTGGAGACACCCTGACAACAACCCCCTCCCTCCCCCACCCCCCCAACTGCCCTCCCCGCCCCCCACTCACGGGCCGGCTCCCGCTCGCGGCCCAGCCGGGCCGCCCCCGCGCAGCGCCCGCCCCCGCCCGCCTCACAGCGCTCTCTCATTGGCTGCGGGCGAGGCGACGGTTAGAAAGCTCGGCACCCATTGGGCTGCGCGGCCGCCCATCAGCCCTGCCTCCGCCCATGGGGCGGGGCAAGAGGCTGCGCCTCGCCCCGTTGTGTCCGTGGCGGAAAATCGTCCGCCCGGCGCGCGCGCCGCGGAGGCGCGTTCCGGGGCAGCGGCGGCCGGTGACGGGAGCCGGTCCCGGTGCTGGTCCCGGTACCGAGGAGGGACGAGCGGCCGCTGCTCCCACACAGGCCGCAGCTGCGCGATTTCCAGCTGTTTTTATTGAGAACTCCTCGGTTTCGCACACAGCCCAAGGGGCTGCGGTGCCCAAAGCCCCATGGAGTGGGAAGAGTCAGAGCTCAGGTCTCCATGGGCTGGAGAGTTAGAACATGGAGATGGAATGGGAATCTGGAGGGGAAAGGGCTGTGCTGCAAACACAGCAGGGTGCCAAGAGGCTCAGGGAAATGCGGAGCGGCGGGGATGGGAAATACCTGGTGTTCCTGGGAATCTGCTGCAGGATCCAGCATCCAGCACCCCGGACACCTGCAGGTTATTTGGGCAGCTGCGGAACTTCTGTAAGAAAGAAGTAACTCGGAGAAATATCCCTGGCTTTACCAGCTCCCATCAGAACGCTGACGCCAAGAACTCGGGAAACGAGGAATGTTGTGCACATCCCTAGGCCCCTGTGGAAGAAAAGAGGGATTTCCTTGGGTGTGATCATTTCCTTTTCGGTTTGTCTATCAGGGAACACCTTTCCAGAAGGCCGGAGCGCCGCAGGGATGGCGCTAGGTACTGATGAGCGGCCGCAGGAAGTCCATCTTAGAGCAGAACGGTTGTCCGAAACCGGCACCGGATTCGGCTGCCCGAAACCGGCACCGGATCCAGCTGCCCGAAACCAGCACCAGAGCCGGCTGCCCAATTGGGCCACTGGACGGACCGTTGGGAGCCACTGGACGGGCCCTGGGAGCCACTGGATGGGCCCCGGGCAGCACAGGGGACAGAGCCACCATGTGCAGTGTCCATGGGGGCATCTCGCGGCCCCTTGTGGCTCCAGGGCACATGGGCTGCCCCCGTCTCGCTCATCCTGCCCCCGTCTCACTCATCTTGCCCCTGTCCCATTCGTCCTGTCCCCATCCTGCTCATCCTGTGCTCATCCCGCTCGTCCTGCCTCTATCCCGCTTGTCCTGCCCCCGTCCTGCTCATCTTGCCCCCATCCCGCTCGTCCTGTCCTCATCCTTCTCATCCTGCCTCCATCCCGCTTGTCCTGCCCCCGTCTCGCTCATCTTGCCCCCGTCTCACTCATCTTGCCCCTGTCCTATTCGTCCTGTCCCCATGCTGCTCATCCTGTCCTCATCCTGCTCATCCTGCCCCCGTCCCGCTCATCTTGCCCCTGTCCCGCTCGTCCTGTCCCCATCCCGCTCATCCTGCCTCCATCCCTCTCATCCTGCCCCCGTCTCGGTCCGTGTAGGCCTCAACGCTTCCTCCCTCTCCCAACGCTTTCCCTAAACAAAACACCCCCCAGATTGTAGCATGCAGTCAGGTACAAAGGAATCACCCAGCCCAAAGCGGGCTGGACCCTGCAAGCCACCCAGGGATGAGCGTGTGCCCTGCTGGCCCTTCACAGCCACCCTCCAAGCGCCTTCCTCCGCTCCCTCCTTCTCCTAAAGCTTCACGGTCCCGTTGGCATCATGTGTAGCCAAGGCCTGACAGCACCCGAGCCATTTCCAGCTGGAACATGAAGGGTGTCGGGAAAGGGTCTTGGCACAGGCCCGTCCTTCCCCAGGCACACTAGGCCTCTGCGCTTCCTCCCTCTGCTAGTCCCAGCCTAGCACTAAGGCTCAAGACTAGCATTGCCAGCAGATGGCTCCCACCAACAACAGAGTTTCTTATCCCAAGGCCCAAGTAGATGAAATGCGAGTCTTGACCCAGCCCTGTGCTCCTCCAACCATTCCCTTTGCAGCCTCCAAGGGGGGCCCTGCGCTCCCTCCTTCTCCTAGTTCCACCCTATCGCTAATGCTTAAGTCTAGGATTAGGCTCCCACCACGACACTCTTTCTCACCCACAAGTACAAAGGAGGTGAAGGATGAGTGTGGGCTCAGCCTTGCACTTCCTTTGCCATGCCCTTTAAACCTCGCTCCAAGTAGGTCTCTGTGCTTCCTCCCCTTCTCAAAGCTAAGCCTAAGCAAAACACCTGCACAAATCTAGTATGCAGGCAAGTACAAAGGACTTTGTAACTCAAAACTAACCAAACTCTAAGGCTAGTGCTAACTCTAAAATGTTGGATTCCAGCCCTGATCTTAAGTCATCCTTAAATCTTAACCCTAAACCTCACCCTAAAACCTCATCCTAATGCTAAACCTATATGCTAAACCTATGGGGCAACCCGTAACCTTAGCCCTAACCTAACCCTAATTACAACTCTAAACCCTAACACTAATCCTAATCCCAGCCTAACCCTAACTCTAACCCTAATCCTAAACTCAAACTCTAACCCTAAATGCGGCTATCTCTAACGCTGTTTCCAAATTTAACCCTAAAAGGCTAACCCTAAACATAACCTAACCCTAAACCTTAATCCTAATACTGAATCTAACCGTCCAACCCTACGCTAACCGTAAGGCAGACCCGTGTTCATGGAATCCCCGCTCAGATGCTCGAGACCAGTAGGGTCTGTCTGGCCTAAACAGTTCGTGCAGAAGTCGCTCGGATCTTGTAGGTCCCACTATGGATCCCTTGGGAGCTGCTTGAAGCCCATAGGATTAAACGCTCTCCTCCCAGTGAACTCAATTAGGAAGTGCCTTCCTTAGCATGGTATTGACTTAGGAAGACTTCTAAACTTATTATCCATCCTAAACTGACGCATCTGTTATGTGTTGCACTCCCCTCTGTGGACAGAAACATGGGGTCCATCTGAGTGTTGCTTTTGTCTGTTGTCTCTCAGAACTTCGTTTGTGGGCCTGTGGGCCTAAAATATAGATTTTAATTTGAGCCTTAAGGCTGAATTCAAAGCCCTGCTTAAATGGTCCCTTTCTGCAACTGTAAACTGAGTGTATATAACACAGAAATTTAGACTAATCTCATGTAATCTCTGTAGTACATTATCGTATCAGAACCATTTTATTGTTTCTTCTTTGTTGAGACAACTACCAGAGAGCAAAGTACAGCTGATATCGTTTCCAAGGGACTTTTGTCTCAGGGTATTCTGTTCTCATGCTTTAAAGATAACCAAGTGAGTCATTGTCTTTGCGTCTCATGTGATTTATTATAGACGTATCCCTAATACTTTCCGAGAAGGACAAGTCATTTGGCCAGACTTGTGCCTTTGAACAAGTAGGCTATTTGGGAATGTGCTTAACTAGGGAGTTGTTTTTATTTATTTACTTATTTAAATCTGACTATATCTAAATCTAAATAAATT
Organism: Nothura maculosa; assembly: GCA_032353885.1. Classification (NCBI taxonomy): domain Eukaryota; kingdom Metazoa; phylum Chordata; class Aves; order Tinamiformes; family Tinamidae; genus Nothura; species Nothura maculosa. The sequence goes on from JAUBOD010000146.1 coordinate 923,979, forward strand.
TATTTAAATTCTGAGAGCACTTCAGCATAGAGTGGAACTTGTGGGAGTTCTGTGATGGATTTCCTTTCTATAGGTCTACTTTAACATCAATGAGGAGCAGATTCATCAGCATCTTTTAATCTCCATCGATGTGCCAATGTTAAAGTGAGACCTATCTGTAGATTGATAGTCATAATAAAGGAGAACATTTAGTGTCCTAAGCTAAACTGTCAACTTCTAAAGCTTCATCTATGTGGAGGACTTCCTAGATACAGCCATGCATGCAGCTTGCACATTAGTATCTCCAACCCATCCTGCAATTATCATTGGATTCATTCATTGCCTGTCTTTATTTTGTCATGAAGACAGCAAGACAAAGCTGTAGCAAGAAGTAAAACAAAACAGGGAAATAAAGTTTAGGCATTTAGCCCAACCCAAAGAGTATATTTGGAGGGGAAAATATCAAATTACTGCCAAGCATATAGTATCTTTGTGGGAGAGATTTAATCGAGCTGTTTTATCACTCCATGATATTTCTTGTTTTGTAAGAGGGCTTCATTTTGCTCCAGTCTCTCCGTCTTATGCGCAAGCGAGTCTGGACTCCCTCTGTAGGTAACAGAAAGCAATTGCTAGGATGAGCTGTCTGAGAGATGTGTAGAGATTTTCCCAAATAGAGATTTTCCCAATAGGTAAAATAGGTCTTTTATGTGACAACCAACTACTATTTAGGTGCTTATGAGTTTGGTTTGAATCGCTTCTCTTTTACCCTCCATTCTAAACAGTCTAATACAATGTATTTCAGCCCATAGTAAATATCTTTTGAGCATTGCTATTAATGAATTCATCTTTGAATTGAAGAGGTCTTTCTAATTTAAGTGTCCCAGGTCTAGTTATTTTTCTAACGAGTCAAAGTAATCATATCCTCCCACTGTAGGAATGGCAATAACAACAAGAGTGAGTTTTGTATGTTTTGAAGAGGTCTTACTTCAGAAATTGGCAACTTACCTTAACTTTGTGGGTGACTCCAACTGTATGAAATCAGAATGAAATCCCCATGGAATGGCTTAAAACTGCCCTTGTTTTCCAGCGCTTTCCTGCTTTTCCCCCTTCTCCTCCACCTGATATTCCCCTAGCATCTTACTAGCCTGCTCCATGTCATTCCCTGCCTCTAGCACCAAAATATCATTATTTTTCTGGTACTTGTTGTCTACTATTTTAGAGACCTCAATCAATTGTATTTGTGAATTGTCTGTTGTTTGCCAAGAAGTCAATTAACCCCCCCTCCCCATTCTTTTATTTCTAGGTTTTTAATGAGAAACCAGCATCTGGAAGTAATGGGGAGGGGGGTACTGTGACGAGCCCAGCATTTGTATGTTCTGTACGTATATCTTTATTTTAAATTTTCACAGTATGGGTGGATTTAAGGTAAGTTCTTGAATGTGGGACATTTAAGCGCTAGGGCCACCACTGCTTCCTTCGGTCATAGCAGGACATGAGCCTTAGAATTTCCTTCTAGAAAAGTCCCTTTCTTCTGCTAACAGAAAGGAATAACTTCTTCAGTTGGCTTCTTGCAAAGTGTGAAATTCTCCTAAATAGGCTATTTTTAATGCATTTTTCTAAAACTGTGAAAACAAGAAACTGTGGAAATCATTTTCACATCATGTTTATCACTCCCTGCCCCTTTCTTTCATATCTTCTCTTAAACTGGACTTCTTAATTTGACTAGGCAGTTGCAGAACTATCTGGCTGACTTTTGAGCTTCAAATAACTGAATTGCTCATGGTTCCTTTTTCTTTAAACTCACTGAGTTAAACTTCCAGTAATTGAGTAAATTGTACAAAATGCAATTACTGTCCTGGACAACAGGAGCTTTGGTTCTTTGCGTTTTGTAAGGTGACATCCATCTAACAAAATTCATATACATGCCATATAAGCACCTTTGTTTAAACCTCAATTAGGTGTCCTCAATAGTTGCTAAGATCTAAACTTTGTAGTTGAACCAATGGGTTCATTTGCCCTTATAGCCTTGCAGCCAAGGCTACACTGACTGCATAGAGAAATAAATTGAATAAGTTTTATATGACTGCCTACAGCAATGGAAAGCAGTAAAGGAGAGATTCATCTGCCTCTTATACATGGAGTTTTTTTGGATATTGCGGGTTTGCATGTGACTCTGAAGTATTTTTTCATCTATTTCAGGAAATCTCCCATTTTTTCTTTCCAGAGGGCACTTGGTGTTTTGGTGGCCAAACAGTAGCATCATTGAGAAGGAAATGAAAGCGTTGCCCTGTTTGACTGCACATTTACCAGGAGCACTGAGAATGGCAGAAGCATAAAAAGAAAGAAGCTGTTCAGACGATAGGAACCCAAGGAAACTGCGGTGCCTGCAGGGTTCAAAGCCAACCTCAGTGTGAGCTTTGTGATGCCTCTTGCACAGGAGCAGCTGCAAATGCAGCTCATATCATCACAAGGTGGGATGAGTCAATAGAATTAGGAATATGGCAGAGCAGGCTTATGTTCTACTGTGTTTAAGATGGCTAAAAATATTTCTGGAAGAGAAAAAGGCTATAGAAATACATGCTTGAAGATTTCCTTTACTGCAGTAAATACATGCTTGAAGATTTCCTTGACTGCAGGAAACAGATTTTGAAGATCCGAGTGGAATATGAGCACAATGGGTAGTGGTATGTGGCAAACAAGACGGGTTGATGGCATTGAGGAGACCCCTGGCCACACCAGTGCTGCACATCCCAGCTCTGCACTGGAACCACCGTGCTGAGCGGTGGGTTTGGATGCTTTGGGATGAAGCCATTCCCTGATCTCTCATCACAGCCTGGCCCAAGGGCTTCACCTGCTTTTTCCCCTCTTGGCACCCCAGTGTCAGGAGTGAATATCAGCAAAGAACAGTTCTGCACCCCTATTTTACCACCTTATCCTCTTGCAAGATCAGTTCTATAACTGAGGTTAGAGCCCGCTCTGACCACGTGCATACAAAACTCATCAGCAGGAATCTGCAGGACACTTGAGCATTTCTTTCATTTCTTTTTTATTTCTGTCTGCCTGGAGAGTCCTATTTCCCCTTCATACCCTGAAACAAGCTTCTAAAGGGAAGAAGCTCTTTCAGCACCTGCGTGTGCTTAGCTTTGAGGGCAAAGCTTACATAAACTGGCTGACTACTCACTATTTAGTTTATCTTTGAAGGCTGTTTTGGTATTTCCCAAACTAGTTGTCATTGACCTTGGCCAGTCTTGTTTGTAGATGTTTATGAACTGTCTTTGGCTGTAGTTTCACTCAATATGAACTAGCAAGAAGTGCTGCTCAATGAAGTGCTGCTGCCTGGTCAACTGCTTCAGGCTGGTAGAAACTTGCTTATACCTTTGAAAGCCGCATTACAGAATATATTAAATTTGTGCTCGTTTAAACCCATCACAAAACTATGTCACTAAGTTGGTCTGTGCTAGTTGAACAATCCATATAGGCATCATGGTGGTGGTGTGAATCAAGTCGTAGTCTTCAAGTTATTTGTAAAGACTTTATTTTCAAGCAGAAAAGAGTAATTATTTAATCAAGTAATCATTTAATTCCATTTTATTTTTCTCAGACTCTGAGAAAACCAGACTCTGGTCACTGGATCATGACGAACCTTCCTAGCATCATCCCTGCAGCGGAAGAGTTGCACACAATCCAGAAATGTTTCTCTCTAGGAATGTGCTCTTTCATCTCCGATTCCCTGACAACAGCAATCAGGGAAAAGAAGAGGAAAACGAAGAGAAAAGGTAACGTGTTTTTCCCTTAAACGGTTCTTTGATATAGTAGCAAAAGTGAGATGGGTGGAAAAGCAACAGGGTTAGGCTCACAGTAGAAACATGCACATTGGAATACCAAAAATGAGGAGAAAAATTACCATGCTAAGGTAATAAACACGACTCTTCTTTTTCATGGTGCTTTTTCTGTCTCCCTGAATGAAACCGTATTTATAGTCATCATTCTAAAACGCCCTACTGCACTGCTGAAGCTAGATATAGAGAATTAAAAAAATCCTGAATCATGAAGAAAATGCTGTGACATCTGACCATAGGCAATTACATTTATAGTCTATTCATTTCCCATGAAAATAGTCATCCCACAGCATTAGCTGGGCCTGGAAACTATGGTCTTATGTTGAAATATAAGTATTTAAAATGACGAAAAGGTGGAGACTTTCACAGTTGTCCTCATGGCATGTTACCTAGCTCAGAGCTGGCATTAAACTCTTAAAATGAGTAATGCAGATCCAGGACATCATACGGAGCTTTATTTATTCTTCTGTTACCAGAAGAGTAAAGAATAATTTCTGTTACCAGAAATCATCATAAATAGATCACAGTCTTACTAAGGAGCGTTAATAATAGGTAAATGAGGCATTGCAGTTTTGCTCTTTGGAAAGCTTGGCGTTGCTGTGGTTTGATGCAAAGCAGGTTCAGTGCTGCTTTTTGCAGGGTTTCTCTCTGCAGAGAAGCAGAAACTGAGTCCTCAGTGCTGAAAGTTGCAGGGGGAATCAGCAGGCAAAAGGACTGCAGCGGATTTCAGCTGGGATCCAAAATTCCCAATTCTGGTTTTCCAAGTGCTGGTTGCCTTAGCTGTGGGTGAGTGTTGCACGCTCTTCTGCAATATAATCATCATTGCTCTGTGTTAGTGAAGTTGATGGTCATCTAAATCACTTTAATTACTTTATTTTCCAGTTTCCCTGGTGTGTGCAGGAAGAGCTGAGGACACCTGTGCGTTTCCTTCCTACTGCTCCACTCGTTTTGTCCAGGTTCTTGTTGTTTTAGCTCCTCCTTCTCCTATTTTCTTTTAAAAATGTTGTCTTTCAAAGCAAAATGCAGGCTCTTGCAATGGACCCTGAGCCACTTCCTAAAATACAAGGGAATATGCATACAATAGAGGAGACAGAGGCAAAGACAGAGGGCAAGAGAGATGGGAAGAAGGCAAAAAGAGAGGAAGACGCTGCCTGACAAGATAACATAGTGTTCACATAGTTCCATTTTCTGAGCATTTCAGCATGTTTGATAATTTTAATAGCCTTTTCCTTTACATAACATGCTGTAGATAATTTTAAATCATGCCCTGCAACAGAAATGGCATCATTCCTTAAGAGTGAAGTTGCCTATAGCAACAGTTCCTTCCTTTCTGCTATGTCTCCTTCCCTTCCCCCTGTCTCTCCAGAAGAAACTCCCATGCAGGAAGCAGGTATTCGGAGGTAAATCCTATTTAAAAAATCTCTGGTGTTTGTCTATGTGTTTGTCTATAATATTGTTGGATAGCTGATGCATTGCTGTACTCTCCATCCTTCTATTCTCCACTGAAACTCCACCTTTAAAATGTCTTGTCATACTGGACTATTCTGAACCACGGTGTTTTCAGGGTTTACTGCAAAAGATTTCTGGATTGCTAGTTTATCATTGAAACCTTTTCCTTTGGAAGTTTTATTTGTTTTAGGGTGTAAAGCGGTTTCTGTTTAAACATTCTGGCTTGGGAATTGTAAGTAGAGCAAAAATAAATATGTGAAGAGGGTTTCAAGTGCTGCTTGTGGTTGTTTAAGTGCCTCTGTAGCTGTTTAAACAGATACCTGGTTTAACCAAACTGTGCCGTTTTACTGACCTAAATGTCACTTAAATACCTGGCTCTGCAGGAGCTGCTGCCATCGTCTGTCCTTGTACATTTACACAGAGGAGGTTCCATAATCTCGCACAACGGAAGCCTCAATTCTGATCCATCATTGTGATATCATTGACCTCATCTGCTGCTGGTGAGTCAGAAAGACTGGGCAGGGTGCGACTTGGTGCAAGTCTTTGATTTGGTCGGAGCAGAGGATGCAGCGGCGCATCCCATGCCAAGACCTTCCCTTATTAGAAATTAGGAAGTAGCAAGATGAAGCGCTGCTAAAAATACCCCCCAAAAGCCACTAGGGCTAAAAATAGGAGTTGAAGTGACACGGCAACGTGGTTGACTTGGGTGCCTGCAGCGACCAAGGAGGCAGATGTGGAACGTGTCGGTAGGAGCCGTGCGTCACCCGCCGCTCGGGACACGAGCACCGGCACCGCGGGGAGCACCCGGTGCTGCCACATAAAGGAGCTGTGAGAAACCAGAGCTGGGCTCTGGGCTGCAGCCGAGCGTCCGCCCGTGCCCTGGCTCTCCCACCGAACCCGCTTTGTCCCTGGTGAAAAGCTGGTCAAGGAAAATATCTCTGCTCCTGGCTGGGACAAGGAGAGTCCTCCTTGGAATAGTCTGGCGTATTCTTGGGTGCTTTCCTGAGAATTTGCACTGCAAAATCTGGCTGTTTTGGCTCTTGCTCTTGGATGTTTTCGAGGTACCTGGGAATGCTCCTTGAGCAGTGTAACCCTTGAGTATAGGAAAGAAAAAGGACAATCTGGAGGAATCCTACAGGAGGACCTGAGAAATTGAAATCTTTGGGTTCATTGGTTAAACATATGTCATTTAACATGGCATTTAATTCACTAAACATATGTCTATTCCAAAACTGTGTTTTCCCATGAATAGGCTGTATTTTTAAAGAATTAATTGCCATTTTATTGGAAAAAAAAGTCAAATGAACTGTATTTGCCTCCTTTGTGCTTGCAAAACTTCTGTGTGCTTTTCTGAGGGGTATGAAGGGTTGCAGAGGCAACTCTGCTCTAGCTGCTGCTGCTGGAGGATAGAGATAAACCCCTGGGCTTTGCAATTCCCCATGTCACACTGTGATGTGCCCATGAGTGGTTTTCACCCCACTATACAGCAGGCAAGACACGTGTGTGCCCATGAATCCATGTCCCCGAAATCTCACACAAGTTGCTGCTGAGACAGGATTAAACACTGGGAATTGTGTCCCACCGTGTCCCTTCCTGTGCCTGTGTTCCCCTGGAGAGCTCAGGTGGAAGCTCTGCTCATGCCAAGCTATAGCAGCCGGTCTCCAATTTGCATAGTTGATCATTAATTTTCCGTGAGTACAACACGACGTTGCAGGGCGTGAGATCTGGCAGTGCCTCCCCTAGCAAGGGTGTGCACCCCGGGGAAGGGTAGCAAGTCATTTTGGGATAAGCCTTGCGAAATAATGAGTCATCTCTGATTAATGTTTGACTGCAGGCAGCAGGCACGAGGACCTCGGGGACGCTCGGCATCTGCAGCGCTACCCTGAAGAGAAATCAGGAAGTAACGCAGCCGCTCTCTGGGGGAGCACATCCTTGAACATGAAGCATTGACTCCATACGATTTATTCTCCAGGAATTCCAAGATTTGACCCTTGGCTCAGTTATTAGCACCCCTGAGACCTCTCTGTCCCTTGCATGGACGTTGCTGGCAGGTAAGTGCAAAGGTCTGTTGGGTTGTGGAGAGCAGGTGAGGTTCCTGTCTGCTCCGCTGCTGGGGAGAGGTGAATGCAGCTAGTGTTGTGGTCGGCGAGGGGAACAACCAGGTGTGTTCTGCTCCCCAACATGGAGCTACACGGAATTTGTCCAAGCGACGCCTTAGAGCCACGGGATGTGTGTAAAATGGGAAAACTTCCCCAGTTTGTAGTTGGGAGGTGCGTGCGCGATAGATCCGGCTCAAGCGGCAGTGCAGAAGTGCAAACGTGTGCCCCTGTTTTCTGCTGGAGTCCCTCTGCGCTAGAACCAAGCCTAAACCCTCTGCACTAGAACCAAGCCTAAACCCTTCAGTTTGTGGTCAGGGAGGTTCAGCATTGAAACGTGTAGTATTCCTGCGCTTCGTTGTAAGTATAACCAGGTAGCTGGTTAAAAGATTGCGGATTAGCTCCACGAAAGGGAGGTGGTAACGGGTGAATGTTCCCTAGATCTCCTGCCCATGCATCCTGCTTGTGGGAATGGACATTGTAGGGGTGGGAAGTGCTCAGACCAAGCTGCTCCACGTATAATATTTGCTTTACAGCAAGGTGTGTACGTGGCGCCGGGGAGGGCGTGATTCACCTGCTTGGGAGCTGCTGGCTGCACTGATGTCCCAGAGGGTCCCCAGATTCACCCCTGCATGGATATCCACTTGGGGGGGTACCTGGTGGGGTAACCCCTTTTGGCCCTGCAGTGGCTCGAACCACAGGGACCCATCAGAGTGAAGAGCTGGTGTTTCCTACAGAAACTCAGCTCTTGGCTTTGTGAGGAATGTCCAGGGGGGCTCTCATTGCCCCAAGCACCTGGTAAAACACAGGTTGCAGGGCACAACTTTGTACTAAGTGAAGGTGGCTCTGGAATAGAAAAACAACTGCTCATAGCTTTGGGATGGCACCAGTTGTCCTTTCCGTGGTGGATGTTCCCTTTGCTCCGGATTCTGGCTGAGGGCGGATGGAAGTCGGCCTTGGGAAGTCCTCCCAGCCTTGCAGTCACCTCAAGGGGCTGCGTTTTGCCACTTGTGATGTGAAGGAATGACTGTGAGTCACCCTCTGAAAGAGGGAAGGAGCAAAGACCGTCATCCCTGGTCACTGCGTGGGCCCTGACCCTGCTCCCAGCATCTGGGTGCTGCTTCCTACTCCCACGTGGCCAAGTGGGACCAGTGACACCAGTGCAGGCAGACCTGATCTTGAGCTCAGGGATGGGCTCTTTCCGCTTACAGCACCCTGGAAAGGAAGAGAAATGGAGCCAAAGGGAGAAAGCTCAAGAAAGCAGGGGACGCATCATCCCTGTTTGAGTTTCCAAGCAGCCGTAGATTTTCCCAGCTGGATTTCCCGGAGCAGGTAGCATTGGGTCCCAGCCACAGTTGCCAGGCTCTTGTGTCAGCCTCACATAGAAGATCTGTGCACAAGTCTAATTGCTTCTCCTTTCTGCTCATTCCTGTTCTTTGGAAGCTGATCTGGTCCCTTTGAACTCTGGAGAGCGGAAAGAAAAAAATGAGCTTCTAGGATAGATTCCCATTTTCCGGGGTGGGAGGAAGGCGCAAGGTGGGCATGGCTCAGCTTCACCTGCTTGGCACGTGGATCTCCTTGGATGAGGCTTTTGTAAAGCTTGAAGGGTGTGATTCATGGGAACGTGTGAGAAATCCTTATCTTCCTTTAGAAATGGAAAGAAAACATCTGCTTTGCAGGGATGGAGAGAAATAGAAGCCAGCAAAACCGAGCTGGAGGAAGGGAGCTGAAATTAGAAGGAAACTGCTTTATTTTTAAGCCCTTGGCCTTGTTGAACCAAGCCCTGCTCTGTGCAACCTTTGGGACCCTCTCTCAGCCTG
>JAUBOD010000146.1:933261-945387 GCA_032353885.1 Nothura maculosa
CTGCTTTATTTTTAAGCCCTTGGCCTTGTTGAACCAAGCCCTGCTCTGTGCAACCTTTGGGACCCTCTCTCAGCCTGAGACTTTTCCTGCACATGAGCAGGGGACTGGGGACCCTGAGGGGGTCCCTGTCACCTGCAGTGGCAGTTGCATAGAGGAGCCTCCCCGGGTGGTGCACAGGGGGCTAACAAGGTTGTCCAAGGTCGACCAAGCCAGTGACCATCGTTCCTCGTCCTAGCTTGACCCATCGACCGCCCTGGGCGTGGGACGGCTGCTTGTTGCATCCCATGTGAGCGGAGCCCCCAGCGCATCCCTCAGCCGCCGCTCTTGTGACCGTGATGACAGGGAGCCACTGAAGCAGGAGGCAAGTTCCTGGTAAAACCACATCCCCGCCCCGGGCCCCGCAGTGCCTCTCATGGCCTCTCGTAGCGGCAGCGGCACCGGTGCGTGGTGAAACATCTGTTTGCTACCCCGCTTTGAGGCTGCGGTGGGTTTTTCTGACGCTTTGAGCCGGGGCGAGGAAGGCGCCAAGGCACAACCATGAACTCACCAAGGTCTCATTTCTTTCCCCCAGGTGACAGCTGCGTTGGGAGAGGACAAGGAATCACCAATGCACTGACAGCCCAGCCAGCATGTCCGGGGTGAGTGGAGCTGCCCCGGTGCAGGAGATGGGTCCTCAACACGGGTGCCTGTGGGCACAGCCCTGTGCACCCCACCTGCACTTCAGGCTGTGAGCACAGCAGCACGAGGGAGACACCACAGGACTAGAGATCAAATCCTCTTCGAGCTGCCCTGATCCTCCCCTTGCTCCCTGCTCTGCCTGGACCTTGTGCCCAGCCTCGTTGCTCTTGTAGGACCAGCTCCCCCTGTGCCTGCTGAGCACAGCCTGGGCAAGGAGCTGATGTCCTTCAGGAGCAAGGAGCTCAAATGGTCCTTCAGGCTGCCCCTGGTGGCTGTGGGAGGCAGAAGGGACACACCACTTCACTGCCCTTTCTCACAGAGTCCTCTCCATTGCAGAAACACTGGGCACCAGGGACCCAGTGTGTCGCCAAGCATGACCACACCAAGCCCAAAGCCCAAGAGCTGGCCTTCCACAAGGGAGACGTCGTCACCATCATCGAAGCTGTGCAGGTGAACCCAGGGGGACGCAGGGACACGGTGCCATGGGATGGGCTGTGCATGCAATGGAGGTGCCCTCGGTGATGTTGGCTCTCAGGCCACGCTGACGGAGCTGGCTCTCTGCAAACAGCAGGAACCAGGGGCCATGTGCAGGTCGTTGCTTTCCTTCCTTCCTTCCTTCCTTCAGCAGCTGCAGCACTGAGACCTGCTCCCCTTCTCACAGTCTTTTCCAACCATCATAACTCTGTGATTCTCATTTTGCCAGGGCAAAGGGTGGTATCGTGCCAAGCACAACGACACAGGGCAGGAAGGGCTGCTGGCGGCCAGTGCCCTGCGCGAGCGCGGGGCCATCCGCGTGAACCCAAAGCTCAGCCTCATGCCGTGAGTACAGCCGAGGATCCTGGGGGTGCCATGGGAGTCCCCCGGGGTTCCCATGGGCGCTGGGGACTAGCAGAGCCCCCGTGAGTGGCAGATATGAGACTCTATGGCTCTACCCCAGCACAGTGGGGCAATAAGGGGGCAGAGCAGACTGTGACCATGCCCTGGTGACAGAGGGACTAGCTGTGGCCACTGTCAGACTCTGCAGGCTCGTGGTTGTGGCTGCTCTGCTTGAGTGGGACTGATGGGGAGGGTTTTTTATGGGGTTGGGTCTATGTAGCCATGGGGAGGTTAGCCAGGGCTCTGCTCTCTCTATCTTGCTGCTGGAGCTGCGGGGAAGCTCCTCAGCAGATTCCATGGCCTTATCTCCCCAGCTGGTTCCACGGGAAGATCTCCGGGGTGCAGGCAGTGCAGGAGCTGCAGCCTCCCGAGGACGGGCTCTTCCTGGTGCGCGAGTCCATCCGGCACCCTGGGGACTACGTGCTGTGCGTGAGCTTTGCCAAAGAGGTCATCCACTACCGCGTGATATACGAGGAGAACACGCTGAGCATCGACAACGAGCAGCGCTTCTGCAACCTCATCGACATGATTGAGGTCAGCGCCCTTCCCTGGGCACAGAAACCCACTGGGATCGAGTGCTCTGCATGGGCCAGGGCTGGAAGCAAAGGTGGTCAGTGTAGGTCAGTGCATCCCAAGCAGAGGACCAGCATGGTTCCTACCCAGCAAAGTCCAGACCACTCTAATCTCCCTCCTTGTACCACCATTGCCACCTGTGTAATGGCACTGGGAGCCATTCTGACTGCACACAGGTCCCCAGGCTTTGCAAGGTTTGTTCCCCAAACAGGAGACCTGTTCTTTAACGGTTACAACCGTATTGCTCCATTGAGCAGTATTTCTGTTTCTGTTCTGCTTCTCTGCTCCTGGAAACCACCTCTCTGCGAATACCTCATCCTCAACCTTGCTGCTTTGAACTTGTTTCTGACAAGTGCCTTTGCAGACTGCTCTTATTTTGAGCCAGGCTCTAGCACGTGGTGCTCGCGTGGGTTTGGGCGTGTTGCAAGGACAAGGGAGCTGGGTGCCCTGGGGTAACAGCCACCAGACAGCTCTTCAGGAGTGCCCCTTGGTGCCTCCCGTTTGATATGGTGTTTCCCTTGTGGCATACGGAGCAACGCCGTGCACAGGAAGCTGGAGCAAGCCGCAGGCTGTGAATAACAGGCTATCTCTCAAACTTCAGCAAAGCAGAAGGAAGCAGTGTCTGCTCTGCACATCCTGTGGGTGGTTGGTCCTTGGTGCCACCAGGGACAAGCAATAGTGGGGGAAGCATCAGTGTATGCTGCCCTAGGAGAGTTGAATCCAGGACAGCCCTGAGCCCCAAAGCAGCGAGGGCCCTGGGGGATGGAGCAAAGCCTGGTCCCTCATGGAGACGTGTTCTCGGATGCAGGACACTCCTACCATAGCTCAGTGTCATCTCTGTGTTCATCCCTCTGCAGCACTACATGAAGGAGCAAGGAGCTATCTGCACCAAGCTGGTGAAACCCAAGCCAAAATCCGGCATGAAGTCAGCTGAGGATGAGCTGGCTAAAGGTAGGGGATGACGGGCAAGGGCCCAGGTCTGTGTCTGGGAGGAGGACAGGGCATGGCCAAGCTCTGTGTGGCCTTGGTAACATGTCCTTGTCCTTGTGTGCAGCCGGCTGGTTACTGAACCTACAGCACCTCACCCTGGGAGACCGCATCGGGCAAGGCGAGTTTGGAGGTAGGTGACGGGCAGTGCTGGGTGTTTGTAGAAACCCTTGGAAATGGGGTGGTTGTGGCCAAGGAGTGGGAGTGAGGGCTGCACCCAGAATGGCAGGGCAGGAACAGCACCAAGACAGACAGGGCAGCCCGGATACCTGCTCCATCTCTATATCCCCTCCCTTGACTGCACCAGGAGTATCCCCGGAGCATCTCCCACATACTTGTTTCCCACAGGCCACAGATGCTCCCGGGATCTCATGCCATCTGACCTGTGGCGAGAGAGCAAGCCGAAGGGGAAAGCAGGAGATGGCATGCAGGGGACCCCTTCCACTCTCCCCTTATAGCCCCTGTCCCCATCCCAGAGACACATTCCCACTTTGCCTCACAGGCAGGACACCCTGTGCAGTTAATGCCATAAAGAACGTGTGTTCTACCTTAATATGCCAATGGCCCCACTTGTGTGGATATGAACATTCCAAGAAAGAGCTGCTGATGCCCTTCCTGGCCGGTCTGAGCTGGGAGCACATAGCTTGGCCCATGGGCTCTCCCCATCCAGTTACAGCATCCTGCCTGACACCCCTTGTGCCCCCTTCCCAGATGTCCTGCAGGGCGAATACATGGGGCAGAAGGTGGCTGTGAAGAACATCAAGTGTGACGTGACTGCCCAGGCTTTCCTTGCTGAAACTGCTGCTATGACGTGAGTGCCCCGTGTGTCCGCGGTGGGGATAATGTCCAGCCTGTCCCTGCTGCTGTGCAGCCTGGGGATGAGCAGGGGGTTTGGGGAGGCCCCAGTGCCCACACCAGGGCAGGGCACTGGGCTTGTGCTACAGGACCAGGGGAAGGGTAGAGCTGTGGCTGAGTTATCTTGGAGTGGCAAAAGTCCCACAGCAGGAGCAGACCATAGACATGTGACTGCCCCTATGTCTCCTCCTCATCTCCTGATGGGATTTTGGGACTTGTCCTAGGCACCTCTGTACTATTATCTGCTCTGTATTACTGTGACATCCAATCTGCTCCATCCTCCAGGCTTCTCCTTAACATGGGTCCCCTCATTTCAGAAAGGTCCGGCACAAGAACCTGGTGCGTTTGCTTGGCGTCATCCTGCACAACGGCCTCTATATCGTCATGGAGTTCATGAGCAAGGTGAGAGCCCCTGGCCCTTCCACGGGCTGAGCAGGCACCTCTGCCACTGCTGACAGGACGTGTAGGACACAGTTCTGGGGAAAAAATCCCTCCTTTGGCACTTAGTGCCAGGCAAGTTTCCACTGGCTCCAGGGTGATCCTTAGGGAACGGTGCCTGTCCCAAAGACCCCTCCTCATGGAGGAGACTGAAGGCCTCTTGGGAGGTGCAATCCCCAGGCTGTCCTGGTCCCCTTTATCTCATGTGTTTCTCCTTCTCTGTCAGGGGAACCTGGTAAACTTCCTACGCACTCGAGGCCGGGCAGTCATCCAAACCAGGCAGCTGCTGCAGTTCTCCCTGTGAGTCAGGCTGCCTCTCCCTGTGCCCAGGCAGCAGCGGGGACGGGTGCTCCCAATGCCACCCCACTGGGCAGCCCTGGGAGGGCCCGTGCTGAGGTGGTTTTGCCTTGGCTGCTGCAGGGACGTGGCCCAGGGCATGGACTACCTGGAATCCAAGAAGCTGGTGCACAGAGATCTCGCCGCCCGCAACATCCTCATCTCTGAGGAGAACGTGGCCAAAGTGAGCGACTTTGGGTTGGCGCGGGTCAATCCCAAGGGCAAGGACACCACGTTGCTGCCTGTCAAGTGGTCGGCTCCAGAGGCCCTGAAACACAATGTGAGTGACAGAGCAAAGGGCTGGGTGCCCAGGGTACCCTCATAAAGCAGTTTGTCCCCTTGGGCCCCTCTACCCTTTAACTTCAACCCCTCAGTGTGTCACCATCCACCCCACGTATGTATGGGTCGGTGCTCCATGGTGGCTTATTTCATAGCCAACATCTTCCAAGGTTTGGGATTTGTCTTCCCACTCAACATAACATTCTTCCTCTTGCACGGTAGAGAACGAAGGCAGCTCCTGTGGGATGCTGCAGGATGAAGTGTCCTGAAGGATGCAAAGCTGAGTTCAGGAGCTTGGGGGAGAACAGGAAAAGGCCTAGGACACTGCAGCAGGGAGAGGCAGGAGGGAGAGGTTTGCATGGGGAAGTCACTATTTTTCCCATCTTTTGCTTGGGGAGGGGATCTAACTTAGGCTGCTTTTTGGTGGCTTCAGACTCCCTTTCCTCATGTTGCTGCAGAAATTCTCCTCTAAGTCAGATGTCTGGAGCTACGGGATTCTCCTGTGGGAAGTGTTCTCCTACGGCCGGGCACCTTATCCCAAGCTGGTGAGTGAGGCCCTGGGCTGCTCTGGTTCTCACGAGGTGGGTGGACACAGGGTGCAAGTGACTCCATGGTGGCTTGGCTGCAAGACTGGCAGGAGGGATGGGACAGGACAGAGATTCCAGCTCCCTCAGCAGCCAGGGACATCCTCTGGCAGGGTAAGAAAGGGGAGCAGAAAGGGCCCCATTTCCCCTCTCCTTCCATCCAGAGCCTGAAGGAGGTGACGGAGATGCTGGAGCAGGGATACCGCATGGAGGCCCCTGAGGACTGCCCGGCCACTGTCTATGTGTTGATGAGGAGCTGCTGGGAGCTGGAGCCGGGGAAGCGGCCGTCCTTCAAGAAACTCACCGAGAAGCTGCAGAAGGAGCTGAAGCACTTAGGGGATGTTTAACCTTCCCCATGGGCACTCTTGGCCAGTAACTCACCAGACACAGAAGGACTGGAAGCGGCACAGCAAGGAGAGCGTGGCACAGCGTGGTGGCCAAGGACACTGGTGTCCAATAAAGATGGGACAGAAGCTGCTGGCAGTGGAGTGAAGGAGCTGCCATGTGCAAGGCAGGGCTGGATGCACCAGCGCAGCTCTGCATCCCCACAACTAGGCCGGGCTGACCAGGATCACTCTTGTTCTGCCCTTCTCTGTCTAGATCAGCCCCAGCATCACGGGACTGTCCATGTCACAGAACCATCCACGCGCTTGGCTGCTTCTGTAGGGCCAGCCCCATGCCACAGAGCAGCTTCACCCAGTTGTCTGGCCCTAAGCCGAGTGCTCCCATTGCCCTGGGTCCTGATGTGCTTCCCATGGGTGCAAGCAGAGCTGGACTATCGAGGGCTGGGTACTGATGGACCATCCAAAGTTCTGGGTGTCCCCAGGTGTTTGTCCTCCCTGGTGCTGGGGCAGGTGACACAGTGGCTGATGTGGCTCCCTTGGGGTCACCACTGTTGTTTTGGAGCCCCCCTTCCTGGTGCTGAGGCCAGGACCCCCTCAGCCCTCCTACGGATTAAAACCCCCCTCTGCCCAGCCTAATGCCCAAGGCAGCCGGAGTTTCCCACACGCCTCCGAGTCGCCGGGCGCAACCAGCTAAACCACCCGGATTTGGCTTTTTTTTGATTAAACCAAAGAAATTAGTTCAACTGTATCTTTAAGCCTTGGGGCAAAAATTAGGTCTATCCCTCAGTGTTGGGCTGTCCAGCTCAGAACCAAGCATCGTGCTTAGCTTCCCAGCAAGGACAAGGAGGAAGGTTTGCCGGGGCTGAGGGGAATCCTGAAGCTCCGGCCCCTCAAATCCTCAGCCTGGCGGCCGCTCTCATCCCATACCGCAGCTCCATGGGGATTATTGTTTTAATCAGACTCTGTATGGGAAATTGCTTGCGTGTAGATTACAGGGCAAGGCTCGTCCTCCCAGCCCCGGGAGCCTGGGCCACCTCGTGAGCAATCTCCGTATCCCATTGGAGCCGGGATTACTGGGGCACGGGGGTACGTTGCTGTGGGCAAGTCCAGCACCTTGTCTGCCATCCAGCCTGGATTGAGTTTTCCGGCTCATCTGGCTTTGGGCACCGTCCACCCCACCAAGCAGCACCCCAGGGCAGCTCCAACACCCATGGGCCCCAAGCCGGGGCTCCTGCGGCTGGATCCAGCCCCGTGGGCATGGGGAAAACGGGGATTTGGCTCCGTCTAGGGCTGTGTGTCTGTCCCTTGCTAAGGAGAGGCTGGAGGGGGGATTGGCCTGGCCCCCATCCCTCTCTTGTCACTTCTCCGTTGGCCCCAGGAACCCTGTAAGCCCTGGTGCCATCCAGGCTGAGCCTAGCTCTGTCCCAGGACTCAGCTCTCTTTGAGGACTTGTTTGCACCCATGGGCTCCATCCCTTGGCCCTGCTGTCCCCGCAAGGCAGTGGGAGCTGCGCACATGAGGTTGTCACTGCCAAGCTGCCCTGGGTGCCCAGGGCCACCCAAAACCTGGCAGCACCCTTGGGTGCCGGGAGCAGAGCAAGAAGCTCTTTCCCCACCGGTGTCCATGGCATCCCCTCCTAATGCCTTAATCCATCGCTGATCCGCGCGAGCCCCCGGGGCAGGCGCTCCCGTTGACCTTGCCGATAGCGGGTGCCAGGTAGGGAGCGCTGGGCGCTGCGGGGACGCGGGTGCCCGTCCCCATGGCCGCCTTCTTCAGCACGGCCCTGAGGAGCTTCAGAGGGAGCCAGGAGGAGCCCAAGGAGCCGCCCAAGGACGGCAAGGCCGCGGCGCTGCCCAACGGCATGGCCCGCGAGGAGTTCGAGGAGTACCAGCGGCAGCTGCTCGAGGAGAAGTAAGGACCTGTGGGCACCGGTGAGCCTGGGGTAGCGGTGACAGTGACAGCTGTGCCCTAGAGCCAGCCTGTTCTCCTGCTCCTCTCATGGTTCCTGGCATTGGGAGCATGGTGGCAAGTCCCAGGGATGGGAAGGGGAGAGGGGCAGGAGTGGCATGGGCATGTGGGGACACTTGGAGGCTGGCAAGGGTGCCCCGTTACCCTGCGGTTGGGGGCACTTGGGCACTTTGGGCACTTGTGCAGGGCTGGCAACGCGGCTCTGGTGCAGGTGGCAGCCTGCGTGTCACCGCCCCGGAGCAGCTCAGGGGCCACTTTCCCGCTTCCCAGTGATCAGGGACCTGCTGCCCTAGGGAAGGAGCGAGTCCCTCCGGAGAGCATCCTCCCTGAGCACCTCCATGGGGATGGAGGAGCTCCGTGCACCCACACGCATCCGCAGCAGTTTGTGTCAACGGGCAGGGCGGGAGGGAGCCCCTTTGCCAGGGCGCTGTCCCCTCTATTCACACACCCAAGACCTCGGTGCCCAGTGAGGACACTGAGCGCCAGGGACTCGAGCACGGCGGCGGTGACAGCATCGCGTTTCCCGCCGCAGGATAGAGCGGGACAAGGCCTTCGCGCACCGGAAAGCGGAGCGGGCCACCGTGCGCATGCACCTGCGGGACAAGTACCACCTGGCCCAGGTAAGGCTGGACCTGGGCATCCTCGGGTAGGGTTAGAGTTAGGATTAGGGATTCCAGCCCCGCAGAACAGCCCCGTCTCGGACGGCTGCTGATGGTGTCCCGGGATGGGAGGTTGTTCCTGAAGAGGGCAGCAAATGGCTGCTGTGTCCATCTGTCCTGGCGGGTGGATGCAGTCCCAATCTGGCACTGGAAGGGGCTGGCATTCCCCCCTTTCCCAAACATCCCACGTTCCCGGGGCACCGGGCTTTGCCGTGGCGCTGAGCTCGCCTCCCGTTGCAGGACGAGCGGGACGATGCCCAGGTGCACGTGGCGGGCGGCTCGGTGGAGCTGCCGGCGGAGCTGGCTGCCATGGTGCGAAGCGAGGAGGACGAGGAGGACGAGGACGAGGGGCCCTTCGCCTTCCTGGCAAAGCTGCGCCAGGTGGACGTGCGGGCGCTGCGGGGCCGGGCGCAGGACGCGGCGGAGGAGGTGAAGGAGAAATGCTCCATGATGTAGCTGCCCGCTCCGCACCGGACCCACCCATGACTGCTCCGCAAAGCCTCCGAGACCCCTAAATCCCCCCAAATCCCTCGCTGATGCCCTGCGGAACTCGTGACATAGGTGATACGGATGCCTTGACATGCCAGTGGTGGGCATGGGGTGCTGGGTGCTGCTAAGGGGGTCTCGGCTTGACCTCAGCAATAGCCACGTTGGTCACCAAGTGCTACCCATGGCCCTTGACGGCTCCACGCTCACCCGGGCGCCCCAGGAGCGGGACCCCCGGTGCCACTCGTGTCACTAGCCTCAATAAAGGTGGATTTGCTGGGAGCCGAGCGTTCTTCCTGCAATATCTATTGCTCCAATGGGGCATCCCTCAGGAGCCGCTTTGGGATGATTCCCATCAACAACCACTAACCCTGGAGCTCCTTGCTGCTCAGCATCCCCAATCCAGGCAGCAATCGAGGCTCTTTGGAGGGTGGAGGGTTATCCTGGGCATCTCAGGGCTACCTGGGCGGGGGTCATCTCCCCTTTTCCGTGTGTTTAGCAGGGACTTAAACACGGCCTTACAGCCACCCAGCCCCGGAAGGCTGCTGAGATCACTAATACCTGCTTATTTTAGTGAGGTCTAATCTGCCTGAAGCGCCTGTCCCGGAGGACTAAGCTAGCTGAATCCTTGCAAAACGCAGCCCCGGGGCCGGCCGGGAGCAGCACCTCGAGGCTGGGGGCCTCACGCTGCGTTGGCGCCGAAGAAAGGACGCGGCCAGCGGCCTCAGCGTGGGGGCTCCGGCCTCCGCACGCCACGGCCATCTGCTCCGGAAAGGCTTGTCGGGGAGCGCATTCCTTGCAGTTTTGCCGGGTGCCCAGGGCTGATAGCGGCCAAACTCCCGAGCCACCGGGCAGGAGGTTTCTTCTGGTAGACACCAGTATGAGCACGGCTGTCCCGCAGCCGGTGATGGAGCTGGGACCAGTTTGGTGCCCAGCCCAGACACCTGCTCATGGCACGTCCCTGCTCCGTATCCGTAATCTCTTCCTACCTGGCACCTGGATTTGCAGGGCTGGCGAGGTATTCTTAGCCTGCAAAGCCAGGGAGGAGCAGGGAGGGGTGGGGGGACAAGGTCCAGGCAGCTCCAACCCCTCCTGGCTGGGGGATCCTAGAGCAGCAACCAGGAATTTGGGGAGTTTTCCTGGCTGGGCACCGAGCTCATCAATGCCAAGAGAGCGACAGGCCTCAGCTTTCCTGCTTTGTGTCCTCGGTCCCCAGGAGCCTCCGCGATCCGACCGCTCCTGGATCCTCATCCCTGCTGTTCCAGCTTCCCTCTGTGCAGGCGTGTCCCCAGCCGAGCAAAATCTCCCATTTGGGGACATAAACCCGGCACTGTTCATCGCCACGGGGCTGTATCCCCGCTGGCTCCCAGATGGGCCCCACCGGAGCCCCGTTTCCCCAGCACGTCCCGGCATCCCTGATGCATCCCACACCGATGATACCGGGAGGGATGGGGAGACAGCCCCAAAGGGGCATTTTGGGGTGGATCCAGGAGGGTGGTGGTGCCCCCCGTGTCCCCCATGGGGGCTCCTGGTGCAGAGCAACCGCATCCCGGCAGCACCGGAGGGGGGATTCGGGTCAGGACCCTCCACCAGGTCTCCGAGCTAATCACCCCGGGAGCGCCCCCCCGCGCTGTCCCCACGCTGCCACCTGCCCAGCACCCTTTTGGGTCACTCCTGCCGCCTCCCCGCCTGCCCAAGGCCTCTTAATGAACTAAAAAAGTGATAAATCCCCGGGCGAGCTGGTCACGTGAGGCCGGCGGCCCCCGGGCGCCCCCAGCCCCGACCCCCGCCTGCAGCCCCCGCGCCCCGTAAGCTGACGCAGCGTCTCTAAGCGTTAGCAGCTTTGCCTCCTAATAGGATTAGGGAGGTTTAAAACTGTCATTTGAGTGAACTAAACCCCCTGATACTCTGCATTGCACCTTCTTAACCAATTTGCCTTCAATTAGGGTAATTGGGAAACTAGCAAAGAAGTATAGCATTAATATTTTAAAGTGATGAAGCGATTACAGGCCTCGCCGAGGAAGCAAATCAATTTGCTATCTGCTCCTAAAAGGCAATTATAATCATTTGTCAAATAAGCCTGCTGGCCACCCCCCCCACCCCGCCCGCGCGAGCCAACACCTTAAGGCGGTTAGTGGGGCCGGCCCCGCGCGCGGCCCGCGGGCCTAAATCCCGAGCCGGGCCCTCCAGCTGCAACCCGGGCCCTCCGGCTCCCAAACGCAGCCGGGAGGGACCCTCGACGTGCGGGGGGACATGGGAGATGGTGGTGGGGTGGGGGGCACATGGGGGTCTCGGGGTGCGTGGGGTTTGGGTGCTCGTCCTGCTGCTGGGATGGAGTCCAAAGGGAAGGCTCTGGGGTTTGGGATGAGTGGCAGGGCCCAGCTTGGTGCTCGACTAAACCCAAGGGGTTTGTACCGGGCACCCGAGGGCCCCCAGGGCCACTGCGGTCCCCTTGGTGGCCAGGCTGATCAGAACAGGCCTTTTTCCCCCAAAATAGGCTTCCACTGGGGCTTTTTCCCCCAAAATAGGCTGTTTTCACAAGCATTGACCCGTATCCAGGTGAGCACCCATGCTGCCGGTGCCCGTTTGCACCCACTCGGTGACACCCCATCCCGGTGCGTCCCGCTCTGTGCCGGCGACGTCCCGGTGTCCCAGAGCAGCAGGAGCGGGAGGTGGGCGCTCCCCTTGCCCTTCGCTCCGGGATTCCCATGGCACTGGGGATCTCGGGATTGCTGCAGCCATCTTGGGCCTCCTGGCCTCGCGTCTCCTCAGTTTCACCCCAGGGACAGGGACAACCGGGCCCTGTCGCTTGTGACTGCCCATAGCCCCTCTCCCCATGGCCAGCCCTCAGCACCGGTCCTCATGCTGGATCCGCATGTTTGGTCCTCACACCTGCTCCTCATGGTTGGTGCCCATTCCTGGTTCTCAAGCCCCAGTGTTCATGCCCAGTCCCCAAAGCTGGACCTCGTCACCATTGACCGTGACTGGTCCCCTTGCCAGATCTTCATGGTTGGTCCTCATGCCTGGACCTCACACCTGATCCTCATGCCTGTTTCCCATGCC
>JAUBOD010000146.1:997964-1011460 GCA_032353885.1 Nothura maculosa
AGGGACGAAAGCGGCTTGGGGTAATTGTCAGGAAATTAAAGATAATCTCCCGCTCCGCAGTCGGGATAAAGGGGAGAGGAGAGATTAGTGCGACGCGTTGGCAGCGCCGGGGCTGGGGTGGTGGGGCCGGCTGGGAATCATCTCAGCCCCGCTGTGTTCCCAGCCATTCCCAATGCCCAACATGGAGCAGGCTGGGAGGCATTTCAGCCTCACTGCATTCCCGGCCATTCCCAACGCCCAACACGGAGCAAACTGGAAGGCATCTCAGCCACACTGCATTCCCAACCATTCCCAACGCCAAACATGGAGCAGGCCGAGAGGCATCTCAGCCTCACTGCGTTCCTGGCCATTCCCAACGCCCAACACGGAGCAGACCGGGAATCATCTCAGCCCCGCTGCATTCTCGGCCATTCCCAAAGCCAAACACGGAGCAGGTCGGGAATCATCTCCACCCCGCTGCATTCCCAGCCATTCCCAACGCCCAACACAGAGCAGACCTTGTCCCTTTGGGTTCCCCCGGCTTCGCGGAGCCGCTGCCCCAGATCGCAGCTGAACGGGCCCCGTTGGCCAAGTTCACTCAATGCCCTTGCTCCTGCTGCAGCCATTGCCCTGGTTTTTGTCGAACAACCATTCAAGAGCAGAGTCTTCAAGAGAAGAGAAGAGCCAACAGGCTCTTCTCCAGAGGTTTTTTTTATCTCATATCCCTATTTTTCCTCATGTTCTCCCCTTCTCTCCCCAGGTCTGGCACTGAAGAAGGCAGCAATCACTGAGGTGAGATGTGTGAAGCTGCTCTGGGGAATCCCACGCTGAGAGCTGAGAACACAGAGCCCTGGGAGATGCTTCAATACGACCTCCTAAACAAAACTGCGTTTAAAATACACCTAATACTACCGAAAATTTGGTATCATTTACTTGGGAGAATGAAATTTAGCAGCAGGTCTCCAAGGTCTTTGCCTTGGTGTGACCATGACAAGGAATGCAAAGGGGTTTTGCCCCTTGTGTGGCCAAATTTAGCTCCACGATGTCTTCTAGAAGTGGTTGGATCGTGTGGTTGGCTTTAGGGAACGGTGTGGAAGAGCTTCATGGTCTGCAGCAGAGCCCATGGGCATCTCCTGAGCTCTGTTTGGGTCTCTCCTGCTCCTGGGAGCCAGCTGAGGTGCCTGTGGTTTGTGAAGCCCCAACACGGGGGCATCTCCAGGGAGTTTCCTTCTCCTGCTCCCCATCCAGGCTGCTGAATCACTGCTCCCTTCTGGAGCAGAAGTCCTCACAGTCGGTGGCAGGGAATCCAGTGGGAGGATCCGTGCCTGAAAGCTGCTGCCTGAAGCCCACACTCGTGGTTAGGGCACCGTGTTCAAATCAGCCCTTTTGAGCTGATTTTCTGCCTTAGCCCTTTCTGTTACTCACCTGGGATGATGAACATGTGAATAGTAACATCGTTCCCTAAAACTGCTGGAGATTTCACACTTGAGCCATTTTCCCTTCCCAGGAATTGGCATAGTTAGAAAAGCTTCTCTAAGAGCTAATTGTGCAAATTAACCCAACCTATTCTTGCCCCAGAAACAGTTATGATTAGAGCAAAGGACTAAGGAATAGCCTTTTTTTCCCCTCATTTTTCCCCTTTTTTTACTGATTTTCATGTGCTAGCAAGCTGTTTAACCAATCCCTGTGTCTGTTAATCACTTTATGAGGAGCTGATCAGCCTCCTGGAGGCGCAGGGCTGTGCGGATGGAATTTGCTTGTAAGAGGATAGAGCCTCTTAGGTGGAAGTTGCAAGGGGAGGATAAACCATGCTGCTGGTCACGACAAAGAGTGCTGGGAAGCAAGCTCAGCTGTGCAAAACAAATGCTTAAAACCGAGTGAAAAGTACGGTTTTTTGGAAAGAAAAATCAGCCTTAGATCCAGAAGTTCTAGCAGCTGGGCCAGAAATAGCTGCAAGCTCTTGATTAGAAACTAAAGCACAAAGAACTTCTGCAGCCTGAACAAAATTGCATATTGTCTGCTGCAGACACCGGGTCTGAGAGATGGCCCTGCCTGCGGGAGCTGGTGATAATGTTGTCACTTGGGGAGTGACCTTGGGGTGCTCTGCACGCTGCTCACGGGAGCATCCAAAGCCTGGCTTTGGGCACTGCAACAGCCCGGGTTTTGTTAGTCCCTCCTTAACAGCTGGGGGGCAAATGAAACCCATGCACAAGGTTGCAGGAGTCAAACTGCACCACCCAGGGTTGACTTGACTTATAAAAGGGTGTGTTCACATTCGTCTTAATCTTGGCTCAGCAGCAAAGACCTGGACCAACTTAGGGCAAGAAATGGGTTAAGGAGCAGGTCCATTCCCTCCCTGAGGGTCCTGCAGCATTTCTGCACAATTTTGCCAGCCCTGAGGAAATGGAATTTTGCCATTGGCCCTGCGTGGGCTTCTTCGTTGAATTGTTATCAAATGAGATCTTGCTTAAATGGATTAGCTCCATGCGAGCGCAGGCGTGGGGTTCTGTTAGGCGTGTTATCTCTCTGATTTCTTCAGAGAAGTGTGAGGTGGTGAAACTGCAGGGCATGGGCTTTCCAAAATAGGCTTCTCCCTGTTTGATATAATATATCACTCTTTGTAATCAATGAGAACCCAAGGTTAAGCACCTGGGGCATCTGGCAGCAACCCCATCTTTCCTGCTGTCTGTGCTGTGGGTTTTGCTTGGAAAGGCTGGGAATTCTCCACCTTGCTGTCTTGTAGGACGGGGATATAATGCAAATAGCCTTGGATAAAGCTTGTGGGTGCCAGTTAGACCCATTTGCATCCTGTTTTTCCATTGTAGGGACCATCGCTTCCAGGACAGCCTGGCCAAGGAAAGAAGATAGGTCACCGAGGAGTTGATGCTTCTGGAGAAACCACCTACAAGAAGGTTTGTGCAGGAACCAGCAGGTAGCAGACCGAGAGGAGAACCTGGGTCTCAGGATTAGTTAAACACAGCTGAACTGTTCTGAGCTGGTTTGTTAATGTGCTGCCAATCTCATTGAGATTTTGTGCAGCCCTCTTGTATAACCTGGCTGCTCGCAACTCTTCCGAATGCCTCAATCCAACCGTTCAGCAGCTGGTTGAACTTGTTTAGCAGGACACAGTGTCCAGGGCAACTCCTTAGGAGTCTCAGCAGGGCTGTGCTGTAACGCAGGGAATATCGCAGCAATCTGCTGTGCACTGCTTGGTGACTGCTCTTATATTTCCACCAGACGACTTCATCCACCCTGAAGGGAGCCATCCAGCTGGGAATCGGATATACCGTCGGCAATCTGAGCTCCAAGCCGGAGAGGGATGTCCTGATGCAGGACTTCTACGTGGTGGAGAGCATCTTTTTCCCAAGGTAAAGAGGCCTGGGAAACAAAACGAAGGAAGGAGTTAATTTTCCCCTCGCCAGTTTTTCAAGAGAGCTTCCATCTGGCTGTGAATCACAGTGCTGGATGCTCTGAGTGTTTTAAATATGCATCTATTTCGTAGCAAAATACAACAGTGGGAAGTGTTAGGTTCTGCAGTGCACTGGCCTGCAAGGAGGTACAATGTGAGATGCAGAACTGCATTCCTGGTTTGTTAGATGTGTTTCTTCCTACCAATCTGCTTAGATTTTTATTCTAGAAACTAGACCCCATTTGAGATGGAGGAAACTCTCTGGAAGCTCCCTGATATGAGGGTAAACAGAGCTCATAACACCCATGTTTTGTGCTTAAATCCATTCAGCTTGGCAAATGCTATTCCTTGCACCCTTTCAAGATGATAGATTTTGGCAGATGGATTAATACTTTATTTCCATGTTGTTCTGCCACGGGGGAAAAAAATGTTGTATTCCTAAGATATTTGCCAAGGCTCAGTTTAATCTTTAATACACAGCAGTGTTGATGTGAATGTGCTCGTGTGCTGGAGGGTGACACACAAAGTGTCCTCACGTCGTGTCTGTTCCGTGCAGCGAAGGGAGCAACCTCACCCCGGCTCACCATTACGCCGACTTCCGATTCAAAACCTACGCTCCGGTGGCTTTCCGATACTTCCGCGAGCTCTTTGGGATTCGCCCGGATGACTATTTGGTATGGATATGTTGCTGGATTTCTGGCTTTCCTGCTGTGTTTGAGTTGGTGTGGGGTAACCCGAAATCAGCTAATCTTGCTGGAAAGGGGACAGAGAAGAGTGCGTTGCTCTGATCCCAGCAAGGAGCGGGAACAGGCTGTGGCCTCAGAGCCTCTGCTCCTGTTTGGAGGGGTTCCAGTGACAATCCCAGCAGGGACTGCCACCAAAATCCTCATTTCCAAAGGGGTAACTGCTGGCTTTTGTTGGAGGGAAAGGAAATCTGCTCTAAGGGAACCCAGCCTGCCTTACATTACAGGGTTCCCCTTCTGTCTCTTGTGACAATCGCTGACTTTGTTTACGAGGCAAAGGAGCCTTGTTCTGCTGGGTGCAACCCCGTAACGTCCCCTGGGGCTCTGGGGACAAAGATGGGAATTCTTCCTCATCTACTCACTCAAGAACTATGTGAATGTAGCTTAGTTAATCATCTTAGGAAGCCAGAAGCAAATCCAGCCTGTTGTTGTGCTGGGGAGGTGCTTCAGAGCTAGAAAGGCTGTTTTCAGCACAGTCCATGGGAAGGGTGACGAGACTGGGACTACTCCATGGGCAAATTTTGTCCCTTGAGTGTCCATATGCACATGCCCCTTTTCAATAGCTCTTTTTCTGACCCCAACTTTACACAGGGGTGACTGTGGCTGAAAATATGTGGGTTCAAACGGGTCTGCACGTCCATTGCAGGGCTCGGTGGCTGGTTCTGCCACCCCAGATCACATTGACTGGTCTGATGAGGGATTCAAGCCTTGGGTGAGGCAAAGAGCCTGCCTTGGTTTCAAAGGTCCCAGCTCTGATTTGTTGCTGCTTCCCCTCATTCTCTCCTGCCTGCCACAGCAGCAAATGCCTTTAATTATGCATGAGATAATTAACTTGATAAAGCCTTGGATCATTAATGTGTGCTGAAAGCCGTTTTCAGTACGTAGTGATGAGGGTTTAATTTATTGCTCTGGTTCTGTCCGTTATCCCTTCTCCCCGTCTCACCTCTTCGGTGGCAGCTCCAGCACAAAACTGCCTTGAACCCATTTGACACCTGCAAGTATTTGGGGGTCGGTTCCTACTGCAAAGTGCTCTGTGCTCATATTGTGTTTGCTGCCTGCTGCTGGGCATGCCTGAGGATCTGCTCTCTGCATCCCCATGCCTAGAAATGTCCTGCCTGACCAATTCCACCTCTAACACCCTCATGCTCTCAGATTCCCCTCCTCCTATTTGGGGACCCACTCCAATACTTTCCATGTGCTCCCAGCCATGCTGACGAGGTGAGAAGTGGCTACAAAATGTGTCTAAACAGGAGCCCAGGGCCAGAGCCCCAGCACAGTGACATGTGGCACCCTGAGCAGGCTGTCAGATCTCCTAAAATCCGAACTTTCTGTCCGTGCTTGCTGTAATTGTGCTGAAAGAAGCCCAAATGTGCTGCCCATGTCCCCACACAATGGGGAATGAGGTCATTGTGCAGCTGGGAGGTTCTGAAAGCAGAAGATTAGCTTGATTCTGAGCGCTTGGGAGGCTCCCAACTGAACTCTTACTCTCTAATTGTAAACTGTCCATCAGCTGTGCTGCTTAGACCTAACCTCTAATGAAAATAATTCTCATTTGCTGCCTCTTAAGATCTTACAGAGGGGCTACATACTGAGGAAGGCCTTGAAGGATGTAGGACTTGGTATGCAATGATTTGGGGCTAAAGACTCTTTTTTTTTCCCCTTAGTATTCATTATGTAACGAGCCTCTGATAGAGCTGTCGAACCCTGGCGCCAGCGGCTCCCTCTTCTATGTCACCAGCGATGACGAGTTCATCATAAAAACTGTGATGCACAAGGAAGCCGAGTTCCTCCAGAAGCTCCTTCCTGGCTACTACATGGTGTGTATTGTCCTGGACCTGGCTTGGGATGGTTGGGATGGTGGTGATGATGTTTCTGTACTCAGCATTGTACAGGGCATGGCACCTACATGGGTTTCGGGTGCCCTGTCCCTTGGCTACATTAGCAGTTTGTCATGAAGCCTCTCCCAGAAGCACAAATCCTGCCAATTATTTGCAAATCTAAGGCAGATAATTGTGTCATAGCTCGTGGACATGTTCTGGCCTGAAAAAGGCTTCCCAGGTGTCTGCTCTGAGGGTCCTGAGATGACAAATCATAAATCAAAATACAACCCCAGTGCCTAGAAAGGTGTATTAAGCAGCAGCTGTGTGTCTGCTTAACCAGGTCAAAGGAGCCAGCTCTATAAATGTGAGCATTGAAATATAGTTAGGGCTGCCCTGAGCACCAGGAAGGTGATACCTGCTCTGGCATTCAGAGCATTCAAGGTGCTACACATCATCTCTCTGCTGCCTTTGGGACACACAGCACTGTGAAATGAGCTAGTGGAGAGGAAGCAGGATGGTTACGCCCTTAGTTAAGCCAGAAAAGTGGCCTTGGCTTTTGGTCTGGGCTGCCACTGTGATGCTTTTAGTCCGGGCTGTGTTCAGCAGTGCACAACAAGGGCTCGCTCGCATGCCTAGTTAGGCAAGGTGAGATGAGGAGCGTGAAATTTTCATAAATAATAAATAAATTTCGTCTTTCTGACGCCTGTCAGAGGATCTGTCAGGTCTGTCCTTTCTTTCCTAGCGTGCGGGGATGTTCTGTTTCCTTCCTAAACTTCCCCAAAGCTGAACAAGCAAATCATGCCTGTCATGTCATTGCTAATAATACAGCTGCCTAAAAAAGGACTTGATGGCAGAGCAGGATATCCGTGCTCTCTGGCCAGTTGTGTTTTGTAAGATGACTTGAAAAGAAGGGGAAAATTGCTGGTGTTTTGTTAGGAATATTGCAGCCTTGGTTTATTTTGGGCCACAGAACAGCTCTTAATTTCTGACACTCCTAAATGAATGCAGAAAGCGGATATTTTTAAACTTGAAGTTCCCACTTATTTGTATTTATTTCTCTTTCATTTTGCTCTCCCATTTTTAGCTGCTCTTGATGGGGAAAGCAGGGAATTTCCGGACTTGATTATTTGCCCAGAGACATCTGAACATCTGATTCCATATATTGAAGGCATAGTGGTATTTTCAGGTCATAAAGCCACTGAAAGGCAAAAGTTTGTCACATTTATGCAATTTCTGCATAAATGTCACATTTCTGCATTTTCCTGAGCTTTCCTGCAAAATTCAGAAAAAAATTGTAGTTGAAGAAGCCCTAATGTGCTGACAGTTCCAAGATCCGTTAACGTTGGCTCTTTATTGAACACAACAGGAGTCTTCTGCCAAAATGACCTTTTCCTGATGCTTTTCCAACCCTGCTGCAGAACCTGAACCAGAACCCACGGACGCTGCTGCCAAAGTTTTATGGACTCTATTGTGTGCAATCAGGGGGCAAAAACATCCGTGTGGTCGTGATGAACAACATTTTGCCTCGCGTGGTGAAAATGCACCTGAAATTCGACCTGAAAGGCTCGACCTACAAACGCCGGGCATCCAAGAAGGAAAAAGAAAAGTCCAGCCCCACTTACAAGGACCTAGACTTCATCCAGGACATGCCCGAGGGCCTGATGCTGGATGCAGACACCTTCAGTGCGCTGGTGAAAACGCTGCAGCGAGACTGCCTGGTAAGGAGAGGGGGATGTTTAGGAGCAGCTTAAGGATATTTGTGGCTCTTGAGCATGAGGAGTAGCTGATGACCAAGGAGCTTGTTAGTCTGCAAACCTCAAAGCAGGAACAAGCCCCTTCACTGCTCCTCCTCCCTAAAAGCAAAGCAGTGGAGTTGAGTGTCATGGTAGTGTCTGCGAATTGAGACTGTTCATTCCTCTGATGCATCCAGTTGTGGCAATCTGCTTCTTTTTTTATCTGGGCTATTTGGGCTAAAAACAAACTATACAATGTGCAAGAGGTGCATGGTACAACTGTGTTACTTGTGAGTCCTCAACCCTCTGGGTTGTGGGATGGTTGAAGTCAATGAGCTCCAGCAAGTCCAGAAATGCTCTGGTTTTACCTAAGGAGCCACTTGCATGAGTGGGAAGGAGCAGTTCCAGGCATTGGGGTCTGTGCTGCCTTTGAAGATGCTTGTGAGCAATCGCTAGCCTGATTTATCTCTGTTCTTTAACTCAATACTAACCTGTAGGTGTTGGAAAGTTTTAAGATTATGGACTACAGCCTCCTGCTCGGGGTCCATAACATAGACCAGCAGGAACGGGAGCGCCTGTCCGAGGGAGCCCACAGCACGTCGGATGAGAAGCGGCCCGTGGGGCAGAAGGCCCTTTACTCCACGGCCATGGAGTCCATCCAGGGTGGAGCTGCCCGGGGCGAGTCCATAGACACGGACGACACGTAGGTGGAAATCTCCTCCCTTGCACTGCTGCTGAGAGTGGAAGGGGAGCAGCAGGGCTCTAATTGTGGCCAGTGTGGGAGCGGGGCAGCACTTGGAGAGCTGCTGCCGGCACCACAGCCTGTTGTGGAAGCCACACGTGGTGCTCGTGACCCTCTCTCTGGCTCCACAGAGCAATCTTGGTAATAAACGGTGGCATTTGCTGCATTTGCCAGCGGCACCGTTTGCTGCAACCAGCTGCTCCAGCTTCCAAGGAGATCGGTCTGGCTGCGGCCAGGAATTACTTGGGTGCTTTGAATCCTTCCAGTCTTTGAGATAGCTCCGTGATTGCAGTGGCTGAGCGCCCGCGTGCGCCTGGGCTGCGCTGATGCCAGCGCTGCTGCTCCCTTCCCAGGATTGTGGATTGCACGATGGGCATGGAAATACCCTCATGCTTAAAGCGCTGCTGCCCTGGTGGGCAGACAGCTCGTGCTGACTTGATAAATAATCTGGTCCCCGGGATGAAATAGGATTTTACGCTTCAGGAATCTGGGATGCCCAGCACACAGCAACTGCTAATAGCTGCATAATGCAGGGAGCAGCTTTGGGGTGTGATAGGAGCTACCACCCAGGGATGGTCCTCAGGTACCGTCTCTATAAACTGCCCTGGGACTGCCCCTCTAAATTGTATTTGAAGTATTTTATGGTGCTTTTCCTGTGAGACTGAGCTCAGCCTCACGCTTGTGCTCCTGTCCTGGAGCCAGGAAAATCCATGCAATGCTTTTCTGGCCCAGGTAGGACTATTGCCGTTCACCACGTGTCCTTGTCCTGCTGTTTTGTGTTTGGCCATCCAGGGAGGCGGTGGCTTCAGGAACACCTTGCCTGGGTCACTAGGGGACTTGCCAGGCTCTGCACAAAGCTTTTCTCACTGGAGTTTTGTCTCACCTGCAGAATGGGAGGAATCCCAGCAGTGAACGGCAAAGGAGAGCGCCTCCTGCTCCACGTAGGAATAATAGACATCCTCCAGTCATACAGGTGAGAGCTTTGCAGTCCTCTGTCCCCTGAGTCTCCTAACATCTGCTTTGATACTGGATGAAAGCAGCTCTTCTACCCCTGAAGTGTTTGATAATGAGTATTGAGGCCGTCTAACACAGTGTCCAATGCATGTTGGGGCTGTGAATTTTTATCTCATCTTTAGAACACCAGGCTCTTTTTAAGGTATAATGAGCTGCTTATAAAGTAGTTCCCTATGTCTATTCCTAGAATGGGCAGCGTTTCCCCAGGGCTGGGAGATGTTTCTGTGCCCCTCTTGCACTGCCTGTTGTAGAGCTGCCCTGTAGTCCTGCCTGCACGGCTGCCCCTTCCTGGCTGCAGGGAAGCTGTGCTCCAGATGAAGGAGCAATTATTAGAACTCTGTTCTCTCTCGGTGCAGGGTACGACAAGTGACTTAGATATCGAGTGCAGACCTCAATCTAATTCTTTCTCTCCGCTTCTCTGAAATTAGGTTCATCAAGAAGCTGGAACATACCTGGAAGGCTCTTGTCCATGATGGGGTGAGTGTCAGTACAAGAACAGTGCCAGCCTCGGTGGGGCCACCTGCCTCGGCTTGTTCTGTACTGGTTGGTGTTGATTATGTCACTGTTTTTATTGCCTGAACTGGCTGAAGTTGATGAGAGGAATAGTTCTTACCTCTTGTTCCTGCACAATGATGTAGTGCCAATTATTTCCGACCAGGTTTTCTTGCTTACGCCGCCTCCTCGCCTGCTTGTTGTGCAACCATCTTTCCTCCCCTGCTCCCATCTGTCACTTCCCTCCTCCCCATGCCACTGCACACACGAGTCCTGTGCATCTCGGATGTGCTGGGCAGCCTATTTTGGCCTCTGCTTTAGAGTTTTAAGCTGAAAGCACCAAACACTTGAACTGTGTGGAAACCCTCGGCTGAATTTCGGTGTCCATGACAAATGCAGATGTATCCAGAAGTGCTTTGAGTGTCAGCCAGCAAAACTGGAAGAAATATGGCAGAATGTGATCATAGTATTCCAAATATCTGGGAGGCTTTTAAAGGAATAAAATTGCCCAAATCCATTACAAAATTGTAGTAAGAATGTAATCAAATGCAATCAAATCAACAGCAACACTTCAGGTTTATATATAGCGCTAATCAGATCATTCCAGTTAAGTCTTTCCATTTTAAGGATCTAGCAGTGCTAAATGCTGCTCTACAGGTTGCCTTGATTTGTTTCAGAAATTCTCTGTCTTGGGGGCTGAGTTTTAAATGAGACGTTTGCTCCTTGCCTTGGCAGGACACCGTGTCAGTACACAGACCAAGCTTTTATGCAGAGAGATTCTTCAAGTTCATGACCAACACGGTGTTTCGAAAGAATTCCTGTAAGTGTCCAGAGTCCGAGAACTGTTGTCCTTGTGGGGTGGGAGAGGCAGAACCTTATCTCTATCTTGCTGCTTTGGTCGGAAAGCTGCAGGGCTGGAGTCTGAGCGGGCTTTGCCACTCCGGAATAGATAAAAACTGGACAACTGCAAAGCCCTGGGGTTGTCACAGCCCAGCTTGCCCTGCTCAAACTGTGCCCGGGAGCTCTCCATGCAGCCTGGCAGCAGAGATCCATCTCCAGGAGATGCATGTGTCGAAGGGCAGAGACTTATCCCTACATGGGGAGCTGCATCATGGAACAAAGTGGAGGTAGTTCATAGTGGTGGCAACTTCCTCCTCACTCCCTCTTCTCATCTAGCTCTGAAGTCCTCCCCCTCAAAGAAAGGGCGCAGTGCCTTGCTAGCTGTCAAGACGTCTGGTCCCACCGCTGCATTTTCGGCTAGCCAGCTTCCCTCGGAGAAGGACGAGACCCAGTATGATCTCCGTGCAGCCAGGAGTTACCCCACGCTCGACGACGAAGGTAACGGTCCTGCTTGGTGGCTCACGACGCTGTGATTCTCCTCTCTCTCCTCGCAGTTCCTTAGGTCCTCCCCTGGTCTCATTCAGTTCCCCACTGTGCACCACACACTCATCATCTTTGATGGATAGTTCTTCATTCCGTGTCTTGCTGTGCTTTGCAGGTGCTAAACTTAACCAGGGCAGGGGAGAAGGTAAGAGGATGTTGTTTTGTCACAACACTAGCAGTTAGTTGTTTTAGGGAGGCCACATCTCTGCATTGAGGGAAAAAAAATAAATCCCTTCTTTGCAGCACTGTGTGGTTCTGCAGTAAAAGTGGTTTTGCATCACTGCTGCAAGGCAACTGCTGCCAACTGGCACCAGCATTGCCCAGATGCGCTCAGAAAGTTGGTTCTTTGAATTTCCACCCTTGCAGAGAGGGGACTGGGAGCTACAGGCTTCTGGTGTCAGTGTTGGGGTAGTTATAAGGGGCAAGACCTTGTCTTTGCAAAAAGGCAAAGGGTTCTTTGCTTCTTTGCTGCCTTATCATCACTTCCATCTGGACTGGATTTGTAGATGAGTGGTGAAAGGCGAAGTCTTTGAGTGTGTGTTAGATTTCTACCTGTGCAAAACAGCGAGCACTCCGTTCATCCCTTAATTCACTCGGCTATTTATCTCTGGCAGTCCAAGCCTTTAATCCAGCTTTGGTTACCAGTGAGATGTTTTCATTGGCTTTGTGTTTCCAGGAGCATTTTTAAGCCCTCCCGAAGGGTAACCTGCTGCCTGTTGGGCAGGGCTTGGAGCTTAGTGGCCACCTCTGGAGGAAACCTGTTGTCCTAACCTGCCTTGGGACAATCTGCTGCAGTCCTGAGCCCAGCTAAGCCTGCTGTGTGTCTGTAGTTCTAAGTGACATTGCAGCTGTGCAGGTTGTGCTGCCGTGTCCCAGGCTGTAGTTAAGACGTTGGTGTTTGACTCCTGCTTTTCTTCCATCCTACGCCTCTCCCTGCTTGGGCCAGCAGGCAGGCCAGACCTGCTACCCTGCACGCCGCCTTCCTTCGAAGAAGCTACCACGGCCTCCATAGCCACGACACTGTCCTCAACGTCCCTCTCCGTTCCTGAGCGATCCCCCTCGGAGACGTCTGAGCAGCCCCGGTACAGGTGAGGCCGGTGCCCGGGTCCCTCTCGGTGCCCGGGTCCCGCTCGTGCCACAGCCAGGCGGTCGCCCACTCGTCTTCACGCCGCACATCTCGGCAGGCTGCCCCGTGTTCTGGAATGCTAATGACCGCTTTTAATTAAATCTCTCCTGGGAGCAAGCAGACAGCGCTTTGATGGGATTAATTATTGCTGGAGGAAGTGTCAGCTGTTAAGTAGAACATCTCCTTGGTGGGGTGGGCAGTTGGATTTGGGGGCACTGTAGGTTCTGTCTCTTAAATCGCTCCTCAAACTCCATATTCTGCTTTCTTTCTGCAGGAGGCGCACGCACTCCTCGGGGCAGGATGGCAGGTAAGGAAAGTCACATTTCCTCGGAAGCTGCTGCACAAACACCTTGTGTTTGTCCCTCTGCAAAGGCCAAGGAAGGCTTGGAGGCTGAGTGTGAATCTGCAGATCCAGGACTTGGGTGCTCCTCTATGGCTTGATGAACTTCATGCCATCAAATGTTCCCCTTTTTATATACAGAATTGTCCTCACATTGAGGTTTCTGAGATCACCTCTAATAGGTGGCTTCAACACAGCATCAAAGCTTGACAAAAATTATAGACGTGTCTGAATTTAGAAGCATGTATCATATAGTTAGCTTGAATAATTTTGCCCCAGTGAAGCTGATGCCATTACCTACGTGTCAGAAGAATCTGAATGTGGACTCTGCAATTTTATTTATTATTATTTTTTTAGCCATGGCTTCCTAGGATATTTTGTTTGTGTTAAAGACGCAGGTTTTGAATTGCACCCCAGGGACTCTTCTGGGGGCTATGGCCTAGCTAGAGCAGCTGCTGGACACACTTATGTCCTCTTTCTGCATCAGTATCTGGAGCTTTAGAGAAATGACACTTTGCAGCACCTCGCAGCCATGTCATTGCAGTTTTGCATGGGACCCATGGGCTGTTTCACCACCTGCACAATTCATTGCCTGAAAATGCCGCAAAGCGGAGGCTTAAACTCAGGCACCTGTGACGGGACCTGGGAGGCAAAAAGCAGGAATTATCTGAGTCACTCCATGCCCCTTTTGTACTTAATGGAGGGAGCTGCTGTC
>JAUBOD010000146.1:1031796-1042461 GCA_032353885.1 Nothura maculosa
GGAGAACGGGGTGCCAGGAGGGGCTGGGTGCCACCAGGCTGATGTGTCCCCCGCTGTCCCCAGGTTCTCTCCCATTCCAGGGGTGGCAGGTTCTGCTTTTCCCGGGAGTCTCAGCGGTGCCAAAGCTGCCCCCCCAGCCCAAGGCCGGGCTCAGAGCAGAGCTGCCCTGGGTGCCTCTTTAGGCAGCGGCCAGGGCGGGATTAGGGCCTCGTGGCGGCGGCTCCGCGCCCGGGACGCTTAATCCCGGCCAGCTGCAGCCCATCCGTGTCCATCCCTCCGGCCGTCCTTGGGCCGGGTACCGCGGATGTGTCACTGGGAGAGCTTGGCACCAAACCGGGACAGAGGGCAGGGAGGGAGGAGGGGACGGAGACAGGGATGGAGGAGGGGATGGAGACAGGGATGGAGACGGGGATGGAGGAAGGGATGGAGATAGGGATGGAGACAGGGATGGAAGGAAGGGATAGAGGAGAGGATGGAGACAGGGACAGAGGAAGAGACAGGGGAAGGGATGGAGGAGGAGATGGAGACAGGGATGGAGATGGGGATGGAGGAAGGGAAAGAGTAGGAGATGGAGGAAGAGATGGAGACAGGGATGGAGATAGAGATGGAGGAAGAGAGAGAGGAAGAGATGGAGACGGGGATAGAGAGAGGGATGGAGGAAGGGAAAGAGTAGGAGATGAAGGAAAGGATGGAGACGGAGATGGAGACAGGGATGGAAGAAGGGAAGGAGGAAGAGATGGAGACAGGGATGGAGACAGGGCTGCCTGTCAGGGCAGGCAGGGGGTCCAGGCCCCGCCATGGGGGGCAGCGCTGACCCTGTCCCCTCTCCACCAGGCCCGGGGGGACAACACGTGCCGGGCAGGCCCCACCATGGAGCGGAGCGCGGCGGGCGCCTGAGGGGCTGCAGGGCCCGCCATGGGGCCGGGGGCCGCGGGGCCGCTCAACGGCAGCGGCACCGCCGCCTGGGGCTCCTGCTTCGGCGCCTTCAACGGCAGCGCCGGCCTCAACGAGACACGGCCCCGGCCCATCGCCTCGCCCTGGTTCTCCACGGCCTTCGGCCTCATCGGCCTCTGCTCCAACCTCTTCGCGCTGTGCGTGCTGCGGAGCTCCTCGCGCCAGCTCTCCAGCCGGGCCCGCTCCTCCTTCCTCGTCTTCCTCTGCGGCCTGGTGGTCACGGACTTCATGGGGCTGCTGGTGACGGCCGCCGTCATCATCCCCTACCACTGGGTCAAGTTCGACTGGGCCGCCGTGGACGCTGGCTGCCACCTCTGCAACTTCCTGGGCTTCTCCATGGTGTTCTTCGGGCAGTGCCCGCTGCTGCTGGGCGCCACCATGGCCGGCGAGCGCTTCGTGGGCATCAACCGGCCCTTCTGGCGCTCGAGCAGCGTGTCCAAGCGGCGCGCGTGGGCCATCGTGGGCGCCGTGTGGGCCTTCTCCTGCCTGCTGGGGCTGCTGCCCGTGCTGGGGCTGGGCCGCTACACGCTGCAGTTCCCGGGCTCCTGGTGCTTCCTCACGCTGCTGCCCGACGCGGGCGACGCCGCCTTCTGCCTGCTCTTCGCGCTGCTCGGCGTCGCCTCCGTGCTGCTCTCCTTCGTGTTCAACACGGTGAGCGTGGTGACGCTCTGCCGCGTCTACCACGACCGCGAGGCCGTGCAGCGGCGCCGCGACAGCGAGGTGGAGATGATGGTGCAGCTCGTGGGCATCATGGTCATCGCCACCATCTGCTGGATGCCCCTCCTGGTGAGGCCCCCCACCCCGCGCTGCCCCTCTGCCCCATGGGGACCTCTGCAACCCTAAGGTGGGGAGTGGGGAGGTTTGGGGACATCCAGGGGCATCCAACGCGACCCCTCTGCCCGCATGGGACACCTCCATGGGACCCAACCCTAAGATGGGGAGCGGGGAGGTTTGGGGACATCCAACATGACCCCTCTGCCCACGCGGGACAGCCCCATGGGACCCAACCCAACCCTAAGATGGGGAGTGGGGAGGTTTGGGGACATCCAGGGGCATCCAACGTGACCCCAGCCTGGACACCAGGCTCCTATCACCGGGGGCAGCCCTGGTCATGGTGCCCGCTCCATAACTCCCCATTCCCACTGCCCCCAGATCTTCATCATCCAGACGGTGCTGCAGCAGCTGCGGGCGCCGGCCCGGCTGGCGACGCTGCCGGCGGACACGCAGAAGCTGCTGCTCATCTACATCCGCATGGTGACGTGGAACCAGATCCTGGACCCCTGGGTGTACATCCTGTTCCGGCGCGCCGTGCTGCGGCGCGTCTACCCCAGCCTGCGCGCGCGCCCCTCCATCGTGGCCCTCTACCCCGCGCTCAACCCCGCGCTGCGCCGCAAGCTCACGCAGGAGTCGGTGCTGCAGTAGCGCCCACAGAGAGCAGCGGGGACAGGGCACGTGGGGGGCAAAATGGGAGGTCACCCCGCTTGGGTAGAACTGGGTGTCTCTGTCCCCTGGGGGTGGCATCATGCCGGTGCCCAGGACTGTAATGCCAAAGGAGGGGGTAATGGATGAACTAAGGGGGCTGTGCCCTTCACTGCCCCCTCCTCGGGGTGGTCAGGGGGTTGGGGTGGGGGTGCCAGGCCCCGCTGGCACTGGGGGGGCCGGTGGGTGTCCCCGAGCTGCTCCCTGCTGCCCTCCGGGTGCTCCCCACAATAAAAAGCCGCTTGTGCTGCCGCCGTGTGGGCCCCTCTGCGGTGGGAGGGCCGGGGGCACTGGCTTTATTGAGGTGACGTGTGGGGCCGGCCCGGTGCCAGCCAAGCGCGGGCGCGAGGAGCCCGCCCGGCGCTGCGGGGTCCCCCGCAGGGTCCCCAAGGGCAAGGAGGGGACAGCAGCGCCATGGGAGTTCCCAAGGGAGGGAGGGGATGGCAGTGCCAAGGGAGAGGACAGCAGCACCACGGGGTCCCCAAGGGTAGGGAGGGGATGACAGCGTCATGGGGTCCCCAGGGGATGGCAGTGCCACAGGGTCCCTGAGGGCAGGGAGGGGACGGCAGCACTGTGGGATCCCTGGGGACGGCAGCGCTGTGGGGTCCCAAAGGGAGGGAGGGGACGGCAGCGCCTTGAGGGTCCCCAGGGGACGGCAGCGCTGTGGGGGTCTCCAAGGGAGGGAAGGGATGGCAGCGCCTTGAGGGTCCCCAAGGGCAGGGAGGGGACAGCTACATCATGGGGTCCCCAAGGGTAGGGCAGAGACGACAATGTCATGGGGTCCCCAGGGGACGGCAGTGTCATGGGGTCCCTGAGGGTAAGGAGGGGATGGCAGCGCTGCTGGGATCCCTAGGGGACGGCAGCACTGCAGGGGTCCCCGAGGGCAGGGAGGGGATGGCAGCGCCATGGGGGTCCCGAGCGCAGCCGCCGCAGCTACTCGTGGTGCCCCACGGCCGCCCAGAGCTGCGCCACGAACTCCTCGGGGAAGGCGAAGTCGCCCAGCAGCGCGGCCAGCGCGGAGGCCAGTGCGGCGGCGCTGCCCGCGCCCCGCGCCGTCTCCACCATGCTGGAGGCTGCGGGCAGAGCGGCGCTCAGCGCGGGGCCCGCGCTGGGCGGCTGCCCGCGGCTGCCCCCGTGCTCACCCAGCTCGCCGTCGCGGATGCCCATGTAGCTCTCGAGCAGGTCGTCCACGCGGTGCGCGGCCACCTCCTCCGTGGCGCTCGGCTGCGGAAAGAGGCACCATCGGCACCAAGGGCACCGCCACGTCCGGAGCAGGACGGGGCACCCGGCTCTGCCCGGCACCCTTGGGAGATGCTCTGCACCCCTTGATGGGCACAGGGGGTCCAGGGGGCTGTGTCTCCCCCTGCCCCAACACAGAGCCCTTGGGGGCACGGGGCAGGCGGCACCGGCTCCCTTACCCCCTCCTCAAACGTCGCGGCGCCCGTCGCCCGCAGCCGCAGCGTCTCCTTCCCGCTGGCTGCGCGGCCCTCAGCCGAGCACTTGCTGCTCCGTGTCCTCTGCCCGATCATGTCTGTGCCCGGGGGACACGGATGGGGGATGAGAGGGCAGCTTGGGTGCCCCCCACCCGCCCCACGGCACCCCCTGCACCCAGGACGCAGCAAGTGGGACCCAGAGCAAGCCAAGGGACACAGGGACCCCATGCGCAAAGAGAGGGGACAACAAACAGGGTGGTTCAGGGGAAAGGCAGGGGCAAGGGGCACCCATGGGTGCAGGATGGAGGTGCACAGAACTGCGGGGATGGTGCAATGAGGGGTGGCAGGAAATGGGGTAACGGGGACACCTCATCCTAGGGACCAGCTCAGTGCCAGGGGCACCCTCAGCATCAGGGTCCCAGTGCCCCATCCCAAGCCAGGGGCTGAAATCAGTGGCACCCAGGGGTGATAGAGAACTGGGGTGACACGGGGCCAGGGTGACACGGGACTGGGGTGACATGGGGCCAGTTCCACTACTCACCGAAGGCCTTTTTGGGCTGCACCAGGCGCAGCGTGAAGGGCTGCGCGCGGGGCAGCTCGCGCAGCATCCGCGCCACCTCGTAGTGGCGGCAGCCCACGATGGTCTGGTCGTTGATGGCCTCGATGCTGTCGCCCACGCACACCGTCTCGAGGCGGTTGATGATACTGCCCTCCTTGATGCGCTGGAGACCACGGGCACAGCGGCCAGGGGGTCACATAGGGTCTCATCTCCATGGGGAGGATGGATGGGCGCAGCCCTCACCCCGTGCCACATGTGGGCACCCCCGTGGTCCAGTTTGCCCTGGCATCACGTCAGGCTGGGAGCTGCTGGGTGGGCACATTCCCACCCTCAGGATTGGGATGAAAGGAGGTGGCAGAGGTGGCGACAGAGGGGTTGGGGTTGGGGTGCAAGGAGGCTGCAGGATGGTGGGCAAGGGGCTGCCACCCCTCATGGCTGCTGGCCCGCAGGTGTCCCGGGTGTCCTCACGTCCCCGGGGCCCTCACCTTGATGAAGGCGTAGCCAGCGCCGTTGTCCGTGATGGTGAGTCCGAGCGCGTCCTCCGTCTTGGTCACCTCCACCTCCTTGGTCTCGCCGCGCACGTGGGCAAAGATGAAGTCCTCGAGGCCGATCTGCCCCCCCAGCAGCTTCTGCATGTCCACTTTGTGCGTGTTGAGCGTGCAGAAGAGGATCTGCCCCGGGCAGCCCCGTCAGCGCCGGGGACCCCGCGCGATCCCCGTCCTGCAGCCCTCCGTGCGCCCCCCAGCCCCATCCCTCCGGGTTGGCATCGCGGACAGCGGCACCGCGCTCCCTCTGCCATCCCTTTGCCATCTCACTGATCTCACTGCTGCATAGCAAGGGAAGCAGAGGCACGAGCAGCCCAGACGCTCTGCAGGGAGCGATGCCCCTCAGGGCGCATTTACGGAGCGCGTTTGGGGACGCGCAGCAGGACCAGGACGCGGTCGGTGCCACGGGGGGGCTACCCAAGCCCTAGGGTGGCAACGGCAGCAGCCTCCCCCGCAGCGCCCTCACCTCGGTGGGCGAGATGCCGAAGACCTCGGCGATTTTGGCGTAGAGCTCGCGGACGTTGGTGAAGCCCTCGATGCGGCCGGTGGGGCTGCCGTGCGCCAGCTGCGTGTGGAACACGAGGCGGGGCCGGGGCCTCGGGGGGCGCGCGGCCGCCTCGGGGGCGCCCGGCTCCTGCCCCCCGCCGCCCTCCGCCATGGGCCGCTCGTGCGGGGGCTGCCCGCGCCGCCCGCCCGCCCGCCGCATCCTCCCACCGGCCCCACTGAATTATAGATGCCGCCCGTAAGGCGATGCCGGCGCGCGGGAACCCGATCCGCGATGGGATCGGATGAGCCACGGGCAGCGCTGGCGGCACCGGGCGGCTCCAGCGCCATCGCCGGGAGGAATTCGGCTCCATCAGCCCTTGGCTCCTGCAGCAGCAGGATGTGGTGACCCAGGGGATGGAACCCAGGGACGGGACCTGTGACGGTGACCAGGCAACCCTGGGAACCCAAGGATGGGACCCCAAGGATGGGACCCCAAGGACGGTGCCCCAGTGCCCCCTCTGCAGCGGGGATGTGACCAGGGGGCTCCCAGAGCAGCCCCAATTCCCCATATCAAACACCCAAGAGGCCACTGAGATACAGAGAGCCCCCATGCACAGACCCTCACACACACACAGAGGCCGAGCGGCTCTTGCTCCCGTGTTTATTTGCTCCCGTGGCGCTGCGAGGCCGAGCGGGAAGCCCGCGAGCACGGGGCGGTCACGCACACCGGGCACGGGTGCAGCCCACGCTGGGCCACGTAGTGCGAGTAAGAAAATAAGACTCTAATGAATCAATCTGAGCGAGGACGCGGCTGCCACTGCAGTGGTCCCACAAGGCAGGGGTGGCCCGAGGAGCCAACGGGCCACCCTGCAGGAAAGGGTTGGTCCCTGTGTCACCCCCTGAGGCTCCAGGGCTTCATCCCGCTGCCAGCACAGGGAATGGTGGCTCCCAGGCTGGGCAAGAGGGACATGCAGGGACAGCGGGGCTGAAGGCACCTGCTGGGGAGCGGTGACAGGAACGATGAAGACTAAATAAAATAACCTGCCAACCAAGAGGGCTCCCCAAACCCACCAAGGGGCAGGATGGGCGCGGAGGCACCTGCTGCTCCTGGGTGTCCCCCCCATCCTAAGGAGTGTCCCTCATCCAGGGCTCACATAGTGAGGGACAGGGCAGAGGGACATCCCAACAAGGCTGCACCACTCTGAAAGGCTGCTTTAAAATGAGGTCCCCTCCCCACTGAGAGGGAGAGAAGAGGCGCTAAAGGAAGGTTGGGGGGGTGTGTGGGGGGGTCAAGATCCTGTTTTTTTCCTTAAAAGCCCTTTAGGGCTGCGGGCAGCCCTGGCAGTCGCTGTGCACGAGCCCAGTTTGCTGCCAGGCCCTGGGCCTCCCTGGGCATCGGGCACCCTCGGAGAGGCTCCGGTTCGGCGAGCAGGAGCTGCCAGGCTGCAGGCGCTGGGAGCTGCCGCTCCGGCTCTCCCGGCCGCGTTCCCGCTCCATCCTTGCGGATGCGGCCCCTGGAGAAGCCGGGCGGGCCCCGGCGGCTCCGCTGGAGTCACCGCTCCAGCCTGACGGGAGGCAGGGGGGGCAGCCAGACCCCGGCGCGGACTGTCCCTCGCGTGAGCTCCAAGGGACAGGGCCGGCTCCGGCTGCGCCAGGCTCCGGGTGCGAGGATCCTCTTCACAAGTGTTCGCTGGGCGGGAAG
Organism: Nothura maculosa; assembly: GCA_032353885.1. Taxonomy (NCBI): domain Eukaryota; kingdom Metazoa; phylum Chordata; class Aves; order Tinamiformes; family Tinamidae; genus Nothura; species Nothura maculosa. The sequence continues at coordinate 1,038,955 of JAUBOD010000146.1, forward strand.
GAAAGCAAGGCCGGGTTAGGGCTGCCGTGCAAGGACAGCGCAGACACCAGATCCTGGCCGGGGATCCAGCCTCCCTGCTCCTGCACCCACATTCCCTGCTCAACGGGGACCCCAAGGGCAGCTCCGTGTCACCTGGGGAGATGCAGCCACCTCAAGCCCCATGCACAGACCCCAGATGATCCCCAGCAGCAGCTCCAAGCCCTTCCCTGCGCCCTCTCTGCTCCCTCATCCATCCTGCCATGGGCTGGGTGCTCCGTGGGCCACAGGGATGCCCGAGTGGGCTCCAGGTTGGGGCTCTCCCACCCAGCTCACCTGGCTATCCGAGACAGGATCTCCTTGATGCGAACCACCAGCTTCTCGTGCTGCAGCGGGTTGCTCTCGATGGCGCTGTGCAGTTTGGCCATGTAGAAATCCAGGGTGCTCAGCGTGGGGGTCTCCCCGGTGCCTACAGGGCAGCAGCCCCGTGAGCCACGTGTGGGGCCCTCATCCAGCCCCACACATGAGGCTGGGGAAAAGACCCTGGACTCCGTAGCAGGGCACAGACCACACCAGCAAAACCCTCCAAATTAAGGGATTTGGGCTCATCTCTGCTTTGCAGGTGCATCTCTGGTTGGACACTAGGAGAGCTGCCAGTCTGTCCTATACCGGCTATGGAAGATGAGCTGGTGCTGAGCTCCAGGAGCCTTTCCCACCACCGGAGGGGCAGTTATGACCATCGCAGCCCCCAAACACCCCCATCTGCACCAGGTTTAGCCACATGCAGATCCGTGTCGCTCAGGATGGTCCCCAGGACTCACCGGGGATGGGCAGAGAGGCGAAGCTGGTGGTGAGCGCCTGCCGCACGGACTGGAGCTGCTGCTGCAGCGCCAGCGTCTGCCGCTCCTCCTGCGCCAGCTCCTGCTCCAGCTTCTCCTTGGCGCAGTTCATGCTCTCCGTGTGCTTCTGCAGGATGGCGTTCTGCTCCTCGAACTCCGTGTTCATCTTGCGCAGGCGCCGCAGCTCGGCCTCGCGCGCTGCGGGGAGCCCGGCGGCTCAGCACAGCCCTGCCCCATTCCAGGCTCAATCCCTTCCCAATTCTCACTTCTCCAAGGGAGACTCAATGTCACCAACCCCTGCACTGCAGATAAGACCCACTCCCTAATCCCGTCTTCACCAGGGACATGGATGTGACCGCCCTGGTGCTGCCATCCAGGCTGCTCCCCTTTACTGGGGTGCTCCCCAAGGGCCAGGGGCCCCTGCACGAGAAGCTGCTCTGCTGGCAACGGCCCCTTCCCAGCCACGCAGCCCCTCACCTTTATTCTGGTCCAGAAACTCCTCCGTGAAGATGGGGACATCAAAGGTGGAGAAGGTGTCGCTGCACTCGCCCGCCTGGCAGATGGGAGAGATGGGGCAGCCCACGTTAACCCAGAGCAGCAGCCAGGGACACGACGTGGCTCCATTCCCCAGCCCGGGGACCCAGGGCTTCTTTTCCTTCTGTGGGTGCCCGTTCATGCCCTTCTGTGGGTGCCCATTCATGCCCTTCTGTGGGTGCCCATTCATGCCCTTACCTTCTGCGGGTGCCCATTGAGCAGGGTGTTCACGGCGGCCGAGGCAGCGTCCTCTGCAAAGGAGGAGCAGGTCACCCCTCCTGCACCTGCCCAGGACCCCCCTGCACCCCCTAACAGGCTCCCCAGTACCCACCTTTCTTGATCTTCTTCTCCTGGATCTTCTCCGTGCACATCTTGTAGGCCTCCGACTGCTGGTATTCCCGCAGCTCCTTCATGTACTGCTGCTTCTCCCGCTCCGCCTCATCCAGGTACCGCTACGGCCACGGACGGGTGCTCAGCACCAGCACCCCCGAGGGGGCTGCTCAGGGTGCAGCTCATGGACCCACCAGCACTGGGAGGGACTCCCAAGAACCACAACCACATCGGGGCCCTGATCCTGCCCCAGCGGATCCCAAGCAGGAGAAACGAAGGTCCCTCCGGGAGCGGTACCTGTTTCTCCGAGAGCTGCAGTTTGCTCCACTCGGCGCCCAGCATCTTGGTGATCTCCGGGAAGGGCAGGTCGGGGTGCTGCATGCGGATCTGCTCGCGCCGCTCGTTGAGGAACCGCACGTAGCCGGTCACAGGGGCTTTGGGGCCGTTGGGAAGGATCTTCTTCCTCTTCTTGCCCTTGGGCCAGCCCCTCTTCTTCACCGGCTGGCACCAAGGGAAGAAGAAGGGAGAGTCCAGCACAAAGGGCAGCACACGGGGCCACTGCAGGGAGGGCACCCACTTATAGACCCTCCTGGGCCTCATGTTCCTTCAGAGAGAGGAGCTCTGGGCCTTTCCTCAGGCCACAGCAGACGCCACAAATCAACCCAACTCTGCGGCACCGCTGGGCTCGGACTATTGGAGGGCACCCCCTTGGACAAGGCCTAAGTGTTGCAAGGGCAGCCGTGTCCCACCCGTGTGGCACACGGGGACAGTGGTGACGAGGAGCCCCCGCTCCGCGCGCTGCCGGCGCCGCCGCGCTCACCTCCTCCTCGCCGGGCGGCTTCTCGCTGCTCGGCCGCGCCGCCTCCTTCTCCTGCTTGACCACCACGAAGCTGCCGTGCTGGGCTTTGCCCACGGCGTGTCTGCAGCCACAAAGCTCCTGTCACTCCCGGGATCCCGTGGGAATATCCCATAGGATGGCGGCTCTGCGCGTGCCAGATTCCCTGCTCCCACCTGCACAGCCTCCCACTCTCCCACAGCAGCAGGGAGCAGGTGGGACCACGGGGTTCAGCAGACCTGGATGCCCCATCCCAACACACATAGACGATTCCGTGTATCCCATGGGAGATGTTTTCCACCATTCCAGGTGTCCAAAGCCGGATTCGCCCGGCAGCAGCCGCCAGGACAGCGCTAACATATGGGAAGCAGCCGCACGGGGAGAGAAACCCGAGCAGGGGAAGGTTCCTGCCACGGAGCAGCTACGGAGCCGCCGGGAGCACCGCGACGCTCCCGTGGGATGGGGCGGCTCCGTCCTGGCTCCACAGGGGCGGCCTCGGGGCATCCCCCTGCACCAGGCAGGAGCACGAGCAGGGACCCCCAAACCCCAAGCAGGGACCCCCAAACCCCTGAGCAGGGACCCCCAAAACCCCAAGCAGGGACCCCCCAAACCCCTGAGCAGGGACCCCCAAACCCCTGAGCAGGGACCCCAAACCCCGAGCAGGGACCCCCAAAGCCCCCGAGCAGGGACCCCCAAAGCCCCCGAGCAGGGACCCCAAAGCCCCGCTGTGGGGCAGGGCGGCCAGGCAGGGCCTGCTGGACCGGCTCGGCCCCACAACAACCGCCCCGGCTGGTTCCTGTCGCCCGCGTTGCCACCCCGCTCCATGCAGCAGGTTGGGCAGGATGCTCCAAGCCCCACAAGCTGCTTCCCAATCCAACGCCTCATTTTTGCGGATCGGTGTCGCACCGGAGCGGCCCCAATGCTCCCAGCTCCCATTATCACCCCCAGCTGAACGGCAGCCACTCTGCAGTCCCTGCCCACATCCTTATCCAT
>JAUBOD010000146.1:1086959-1098662 GCA_032353885.1 Nothura maculosa
TTGTTCCCTGGCGTCTTATCCAGCGCCTCCCTCTGCTTTGCATCCCCGAAAGGCACCGCGATGCCAGGGAAGCGGGCAATGCCGGCAGCAGGGACAGGCGCTGCGCTCCCTGGCATGGGGTTGACCCCACGGCACTGCTTTGGGCAGCCCTTGTAGTTGCTTCTAGGATCAGCTGCTGCTTTTTAAGCACAGACGGGGTTTTTGTTCCTTCCCTGGCTTCGTCCCGCACTGCCGAGCGGGACATTGCAGAAAAAGGCATCTCTCAGCTCCAGCAGCACCTTCCTGGAGATCCCAACGTCCTTCCCTGCACCCGAGAAAGGGCTAAAGGGCTCCCTGGAGCTGGGAATTGCTACCCTGCCTCATTCCTGCTGTGTGCTGATACAGACTGCGAAGTCAAGGAGAGCACAGCGGAAAATCGGGATCACCCACAGTGGGATGGGTGGGAAGGAGCCACCTGGATCATGTTCAGCTCCCGTCTGCAGCCTTGGGGGGCAACTGGAGGGGGGCAGTGGGGCAACTTGGGGGGCAATAGGGCAAACTTGGGGGGGGGCGCGCACCGTCGCTGCGCATGCGCCACGGAGGGGCCGCAGCACCACTACGCATGCGCAATGATGGCCGCGCCCTCACTGCGTATCTACGCATGCGCAATGATGGCCGCGCTGCCATAGCGTTAACACCGGTGGTATCACTGCGCATGCGCAACGGGGGGCCGCGCCGTCACTGCGCATGCTCCTCTCGGCCACGCCTCTGCGGCAGCGAGGGGGCGGTGCCCAACGCAGGCCCCGCCCACTTGGCGGAGGGGGGGGGCTCACGTGGGCGCGCGGCGCCGCGGCCCCGCCCCCCGGAAGCCAGGGAGCTTCGGGCCGGTCACGTGGTAGCGGCGGCGATGGCGGCGCCCGGTGAGTGCGGCTGGAGCCGGGGCTGGGGTCGGGTTCGCCCGTGGGGTCCGGTCCGGTCCGGTCCGGTCCGGTCCGGTCCTGTCCTGTCCTGTCCTGTCCTGTCCTGTCCTGTCCGGTCCGGTCCGGTCCGGTCCGGTCCGGTCCTGTCCTGTCCTGTCCGGTCCGGTCCGGTTCGGTTCGGTTTGGTCTGGTCCCGTCCCGTCCCGTCCCGAGGTGTCCGTTCCACGTCCGCTCTCTGATCCGGTTCGCCGGGCCCGAGGTTCCCGGTTTCCCCCGTCCAGGCCCGTCCGGGGATGCGACTCGGTCCATTCTGGCCGGACCACCTGGACCGGGCCGCGTCCCGTCCAGCCCGGCCCGGTGTTGGGAGCCTCTTGGCTCCGGTTGAGACAGGCCCGGGCCCACGGGACCTACCGGGGCCTGTCCGGGCTCTGCTCCGTCCCGGTCCCCATCTCGGGAACGGCTCCATCCACTGGCCTCCCTGGGTGGGAATCCCGGCTCCTTGTCCAGCCCTTCCAGCGGCTCCCACGGAGAGGCTGGGGCCGTGTGGGAGCGTGTCCTGTGTCCCATCCTGGGGGACACTCCATGGGCTCCTGTGACCCTCTTCCCTTGGCACAGGTGACCGCAGAGCGTGACCGGAGCAGATTCCCGCGACCGGAGCAGATTCCCGCAACCGGAGGAGATTCCTGCGACCCGAGGAGATTCCCATGACCGGAGGAGATTCCCATTCCGGCATGGTGCCGGAGCAGGAGGTGGAGGCGGTGGGGCGCACGCTGCTGGACACAGCACAGCCGCTGCCCGCCCGCTTCCGCGCGCTCTTCACGCTGCGCGCCGTGGGCGGCGGCGCCGCCGTGCGCTGCATCAGCCGCGGCTTCGGCGACGGCTCCGCGCTGCTCAAGCACGAGCTCGCCTACTGCCTGGGCCAGATGCGCGACCCGGCCGCCATCCCCGCGCTGCTCCGCGTGCTGCAGGACCCGCGCCAGGAGCCCATGGTCAGGCACGAGGCCGGTGCGTGGGTTCCCTGTCACCCAACGGGGCCTGGGAGGTGGTGGGGATCCACTTTGGAATAGGGCTTTGTCATATGGAGTGTCATGGGTTGGAGAAGCCTACAGGGCATAAGGAGCCACTGGCTGGACCGGCTGAGCGAGCCCTGCCGCTCCTGCTGGCCGGGAATGAGGAGCTGCCCTGGTCCGGGTCATGTCAATGCTTTGGAGCAGCCCATGGCCCAGCCGGAGCAGGACCCGGAACCTGTCGATGGGAGCGGGTCCCCGTCTCCTTAGATATCTTCATCACGTCCCAATGTCCTTCTTAGATCCCTTCATCACGTCCTGATGTCCTTCTTGGACACCTTAGATACCTTCATTGTGTCCTAGTGTCCTTGGACACCTTAGATCCCTTCATCACGTCCTAATGTCCTTCTTGGATACCTTAGACACCTTCATCACGTCCCAATGTCCTTCCTTCAGGTGAAGCCTTGGGTGCTATTGGGAATCCGGAGGTGCTGGACGTCCTGAAACGCTATTCGGAAGATCCCGTGGTTGAGGTGAGTCCCCCTGCGGGCTGGTATCCGATGGGATTCAGTGCTGGGGGGGTCAGTGCGGAGCAGCATCCGCGCTGGGCGCCAGCGTCGCGTCCTGCAGCCGGGAATGTCCCACATGGGGCTGCTCCTGGAGCCGGGTGACAAGGAGGGGAAGCGACAGCCGGATGGGATATCCCGTCCCGGAGCCCATCCCGGGGCCGTTCCCAGGTGGCCGAGACCTGCCAGCTGGCGGTGCGGCGGCTGGAGTGGCTGCAGGAGCACGGCGAGGATCCCGGCGCCAGCCCCTACCTCTCGGTGGATCCGGCGCCGCCGGCCGAGGAGACGGACGTCGCCAAGCTCCGCGAGAGCCTCCTGGACGAGTCGCGGCCCCTCTTCGAGCGCTACCGGGCCATGTTCGCGCTGCGCAACGTGGGGGGCCGCGAGGCGGCGCTGGCGCTGGCCGACGGTAAGGGCGGCCCCGGCCGTTCCACCGGCACCGGCTCTTCCGGAGCCGCCGGCTCGGGCGCTTCCTCCCGCTGCCTGGCGGAGGAGCAGCCCCGGGAGGAGCTCGGTGCTCCCGAGAACCCTTTCTTGGGAAGCTGAGGGATCTGGGGTGTCTCCCATCCTTTCCCGTGTTTCCCAGCACCCTTTCCCAAGCTTTTCCCCATGGCTCCTGGTGGGAGAGGCTCTGGGCCATCCTCTTGGGGGTAGGTTTGCCAATGGGAGCTGGGAGTTTGTGCCAGGGCCTCTTGATGCCGCAGGGGTTTCCCAGCTGCAGTGCCAGGCTGTGCCTTGAGCTCCTGGGATGTGGCCTGTGGGATCCACCACAGGCACAAGGGGGTGTCACTTGCCCTTGTGGTGATTGTCACCTGCCCCATGCCACAAAGCACTCGCTCCAGGTGACGGGGGCTGCGAGGATCCTGGACCCCGTGAGGATCCTGGACCCTATGGGGTTGGTGTGTCCAGCTGGGACATGGGCTGTGAGGGGGCAACGTCCCCAGGGCCCTGGTGTCCCCAGGGATTGTCCCGCTGCTTGGCCACAAAGGCCACTCCGGCTGCGGCCACTTGGGTGGGGAGACTCTACTGGGTGTCCCTGGGGGTTGTGGGTGTCCCTGGGGGCCATGGATGTCCCCATGAGCCATGGGTGTCCCTGGGTGTCCCCGGGGGCTGTGGGTGTCCCTGGGTGTCCCTGGGGGCCGTGGATGTCCCTGAGCTCTGCTGGATGTCCCCAGGGGCCGTGGGTGTCCCTGGGGGCCATGGATGTCCCCAGGAGCCATGGGTGTCCCTGGGTGTCCCCAGGAGCCATGGGTGTCCCTGGATGTCCCCGGGGGCTGTGGGGGTCCCTGGGTGTCCCCATGGGCCCTGGGTGTCCCTGGGGCCTCTGGGTGTCCCCATGAGCCCTGGGTGTCCCTGGGGACTCTGGGTGTCCCCATGAGCCCTGGGTGCCCCCATGGGCCCTAGGCATCCCCATGAGCCCTGGGTGTCCCTGGGGGCCCTCGGGCGTCCCCGCGGGCTGCAGTGTCACCGTCACCTCCTCCGTCCCGCAGGCCTGCGCTGCGGCAGCGCGCTCTTCCGCCACGAGATCGCCTACGTGCTGGGGCAGCTGCGGCACGAGGCGAGCGTGCCGGCGCTGACGGCGGCGCTGCGCAGCCGCGCCGAGAGCGCCATGGTGCGGCACGAGTGCGCCGAGGCGCTGGGCTCCATCGCGCGCGACGGCTGCCTGGCCACGCTGCGCGCCTTCGCCCGCGACGCCGAGCGCGTGGTGCGCGAGAGCTGCGAGGTGGCGCTCGACATGTACGACTACGAGAGGGGCTCCCAGTTCCAGTACGCCGACGGGCTCTGCAAGCTGCAGGCGTCCGCCTGAGCCCCGCGGATCCTGCGCCACCGGATCCCGCGGCCGGCCACCGGGAAGCGGCTTTTGCTCCCTGCCAACATTACAGCCCGTCTGCTCCTCCCGATCCAGACTGACTCCTTGTCCCGCCGCGTCCCCCTTGTCCTGCGTGGAGCGGGGGCAGCTCGCGGCCGCACGGGCTCTCTTGGGTAAACCAAAAGGCTCCGCTCGCCTCGTGTGAGCTCTCCCGGGCACCGGGTTGGCCTCGCGCCGGCGCTCGCAGGGGCTGCAGCTCCGCGGTGCCCGTGAGGGGCTCCTGGAGGCGGTTCCCGCAGGGCACCACGGCCACCTTGGCTGCTCCTGCCCACATGGAGCCCCTTGATGTTGGCGCCCTTGTCCTTGTGCGGGAGCCGCTCCGTGAGCAGGGGGTGGCAGAGCCACCTGCAGCTCCCAGCGCTTCTCCAGGGCCTCCCAGCTGTGCTGGTGATGCTGCCCATGATAAACCCCCGTCCTCATGCGCTGCCAACGCAGTCGAGCTGTGATTCCAGCCTGGGCACAGGGGAGGCCCCCGTGGCACCGGGACGAGGCCTCTCCCCGCGGGCAGCTGCCTGAGGGGGCTCGGAGCCTGTGGGACCCTGGCAAAGTGCAGGGATTGGCCCCTATCCCAGGGTTCACCCTGGATCTCATGGAAGGGGCTTACAGGAAACACAGGGATTTTGGTGGCTGTCCCCACTGCAGCAAGAGCCCCAATGTGGGTGCCCGAGCATGGGGGGCTGCTCCTGGCTCTCCACAGTGACATCCCTCCAAGCTGCTTTTGGGCCCAAATCGGAACAAAACAGGTGTTTTTGTGGCCGCAATCTGGTTAGGGGAGCCCCAGTGCTGCAGAGCGGGGCTGCATATGGGGACTGACCTTGGCCCTTGCCCAGCACCAGGATCCCAGCACAGGGATCCCAGGGATCCCTCTCCAGTGATCCCAGCCCCGGGGCAGATTCTGTCACTGTTTCCCAAGGTCATTTAGGCAGGGGGGACCCAGGGCGCTTGGTCCTGGTGGCATCAGGGCTGACACTTGGAGGCTACTCCATCCCAGAGGTCTCCGGAGCCCCGGGACCCGAGGGCATCCAAGGGGCGATGCTGGGCACGCGGTGCCACCCTGGGGTACTGCGCCTCATCCCATGGGCTCTGGATCCCAAGTGGCTCCACAGGAAGCCGCCCGTGCCCGCGGATGCTGGCGTGGCGGGTGCCGCTGCCCTTGGAGCGGGCGACAGGATGACCCGGATTCCGCGCCATCTGCTCAGGGCGCCCGGAGCCGCAAGAGGGATTTGTGCAGAGCCGGGGGGGGGACTCCGGGGGCTCCACGTCCTCTCATCCCCATGAGGGGGATCCAGCCCCTCACACAGCCGGAGGGGCGCTGAGACCCCCCCGCATCCGCCCGGATTAGCGGGATTAGCTCCTAGCCCGGCCGCTCCGGAGGCTCCGCGTGGCGGATGCGGGCGCCGGGCGCCCCGATGCCGCTGGCGCCGCGGCCATGGCCATGGCCCGTGCGGGCGACGCGGCCGCGCGGCGGCACCCGCGGCAGGCGCCCGCGCCCGAGGACGAGGACGGGCCGCTCTACGTGGACTACCGGCCGCCGGCGCTCGACAGCATCCGCCTGCCGCGCTACGTGCTCTACTTGGTGATGGCCGCCGCGCTCGTGCTCGTCGTCGCCTACGCCATCGTGGGCCACCTCATCAAGGACCTGGTGCACGACTTCGCCGGTGAGCGGGCGCCGCCGCGGCGCTGGGCTTTGGGGCGCATGGTGGTGGGGGGTCCCTGCTTTGTAGGGCACCCGGTTATTGGGGGTTCAATGTTTTGATGGGCACCTGTTTGCTGGGGGTCCCCACTTTAATGGGCACCCATTTATTGAGGGTTCAATGTTTTGATGGGCACCCGTTTGCTAGGGGGTCCCCACTTTGATAGGCACCCATTTCACAGGGAGTCTCCTCTTTGATGGGCACCCATTTATCGGGGATTCCTGTTCTGATGGGCACCCGTTTGCTAGGGGGTCCCCCCTTAGATGGGCACCCATTCCACAGGGAGTCTCCCCTTTAATGGGCACCCATTTCGCAGGGAGTCTCCCCTTTGATGGGACCTGTTTTCAGGGGATCCCCCCCATTGACAGGCACCCGTTTGCTGGGAGATCCCTGCTCTGATGGGTGCCCATTTGCCGGGCATCCCCCTTTAATAGATGCCCGTTTCTCAAGGGGTCCCCCCTTTGATGGGTGCCCATTTCTCAGGGGGTCCCCACTTTGATGGGTGCCCGTTTCTCAGGGGAATCCCTTGCGGGGAGGTGGCCGGAGATGCGGGAACGGGGGTGTCCCCCGCTCAGGACCCCGTCTCTGCCCAACAGACTGGGCGTTCGGGCCCAAGCCGGAGGAGGAGAAGGCCGTGGTGGCCGCTGACGACGGCAGCGTCCTGGAGCTCGAGTGGCCCGAGGAGGAGGAGGGCGCCGGGGCGGCGCGCGAGGCCGAGGGCTCCGGGGCCCTGCCGGGCATGGAGACCCCCCCGGCACCGCCCGGCGCCACCCCCCGCGGCTCCGTCTCCTTCGCTGACCCCCGCAAGAAGAGGCTCTTCTAGCGCCGACCCGTCCCCAACTCGTGTCCCGTGTCCCCTGGTCGCGCGGTGCCCCGATTGGCACCGAGCCCGGGTGCCCCTCGACCGGACCCCGTCAATAAAGCGCTTGGCTGCGCCCGGTGCCCTGAGAGCAACCGCGGGACTGGGGCACCTCCTGGGGAGCCGCGTGCACCGTGCCCTGCAGGATGCAGCCCCAAGGATTGCCGATCCCTGTGGGATGTGGCCCCTGGTGTGGCCTGAGCCCCAGTCCCTGTGGGATGCAGCCCCAATGATCCCTGATCCCTGCAGGATGCGGCCTTGGTGTGGCCTGAGCTCCAATCCCTGCGGGATGTGGCCCTCGATGATCCCCAATTCCTGCGGGATGTGGCACCAATGATCCCCGATCCCTGTGGGATGCAGCCCCGATGATCCCTGTTCCCTGCAGGATGAGGTCCCTGGTGTGTCCCGGCTCGCTGGGTGTTGGTGTCGCTGGCTCACACGCGTGAGCACACATATGTGCACACGTGTGCACGCCAACGCCGTGGGCATGATGCACAACCCCAGGCTTGTCCATGTGAGCATGGAGCCCATGGGAGTGCCCACGGGCGCACATGGACACGCACACGCGGGTGGGCACACACAGCCATGGGCATGCACGGCCATGCACACATCACGCGTGGCACGCGTGCCCGCCCGCCCGCTGGCGCACACACGTACGTGCCGGTGCCCACGTGCGCCCGCGCACTCGGCGCTGCTCCCGGCGCCGCCGCCTGGCACGGAGCCGCCGGCTCCCGCCCTGGCAGCGCCTCGCGGCGGCACCAGGACATTCAGCTCCTTACGGGCACCTCTCGCTGCACGGACAGAGGCGCCCGCTGGGTGACGCTCTCGGGGTCCCCATTGCCCTGCTGGGGACCAGGGCTGGGGCAGGGGGGACGCTCCCCGTCTCCGTTCATCTCTTCCTCCTTCTGCCCATTTGTCCACCCATCCCTTCTCATTCACCCATCCATCCATTTGTCCATCCATCCATCCATCCATCCATCCATCCATCCATCCCTTCATCCATCCACCTGCTGCCCATCGCAGATGGTGACAGGTCCCCATGACCCCCTCGTCCACCCCAGTGCCCAAGGCCGGGGCTGAGCACGTGTGAGATGCAGCAGAGCTGCAGAACGGATCCGAGCCCCCGCAGCAGCAAATCCAGAGCCAACGGGAGCCCAACAGCTGCATTTCCAGGCGGAAAAAAGGACGCGCCCCAAATCCATCCGCTCTGGCCCCAAACGGGGCGGTTCCCGAGCAGGGGGCATCTCCCGGTGGCTGCGACCCCCTCCCCAAAGGAGCCGGGGCAGCCGGTGGGCCTGGGGGGCAGAGCCCACGGGGGGCAGAGCGCACGGAGCAGCTGCCCCCCCGTGCGGGGAGCCCCGTTGCCATGGCGCTCGGTGGCACTCGGTGGCACTCGGTGGCTCCTGCCCTCCTGAGCCCAATAAAAGCGCCCGTTGGCCCCGCGCGCAGCGGGACGGACCCGCCTCAGGGTCCAGGGTCCAGCCGTGCCCGCCGCCCGTGCTGCCCGCCAGCCTGGAGCAGCCCACGATGCAGCGCCCGGCGCCGCTGCCCCTCGCGCTGCTGCTCGGCCTCGTGGCCGCCGCGCGCGCACAGCAAGGTAGGTGCCACCTGGGGGTCCCTGCGTGTCCCCGTCCTGCGGCATTGACCCGTCCGGCTGCGTGGAGATGATCCCGGTAGGACCTGCCCGTCCCTGTGCCCACAGGGCAGCGCTGGAACAGGCGTTTTGGGGGCAGATCAGCAGGGTTTGGGGCACTCCATGCCAGGCAGCCCCCTGTGCCAGCCCCTGGGGACAGGGGACAGTAGTGGCAGCAGTGGTGGTGGCCCTGGCACCAGCGGGAGCTGGTAGCCACCAGTGTCCCCAGTGTCCCCAGTGTCCCCAGTGCCCGTCCCCCATGTCCCTGGGCCAGGGGGCTCCCGTCCCCCGCAGGACGGCTCCGCTCGGCCTGTCCCGCCCCATTCCCAGCCCTCTGCCTTGCAGCCACCGGCTCCAAGGAGCTGCAGCCCTGGCTCATCGGCCTCACGGCCGTCGTCGTCTTCCTCTTCGTCGTCTTCGTGCTGCTCCTGGCCGGCCGGCTCTGGCGCATCCGGGCGCGCAGGTGGGTCCGGGGGCCGGGGTTGGCGCATGGGGCAGTGCGTGGGGACAGGGCTGTTCCCAACCCCGCTCACCCCTCTCTGTCCCATAGGAAGCGCGACGAGTTCCAGGACACCCAGGAAATCCACAGGTAGGGCGCCCCCCCCCCGCGCCATCGCCACCTCTGCCCCCCTTGCCCCAGCAGGTGCCCGGGATGTCGGGGCAGAACCGGGTCCCCCCGGGGCTCCGGGGACACGCGGCGGCCGCCCGAGGCCGTGGGCAGGTGCCCAGGGCTGGGGACGGTCCCGCTGATGTCCCCTGTCTTGGCAGGGTGGAGAAGGCCTCGTACGACAACCCCGCGCAGGAGAAGGACGAGCCGAAGACCAAAGCCACGTCCCTGTGACCGGCTGCAGCGCGGCCCTGCGCCAAGCGGGGACACCCTGCGCGGGGACACCCTGAATGGGGGCATCCTGTATGGGGACACCCTGCATGGGGACATCCTGCATGGGGACACCCTGCGCGGGGCCACCCTGTATGGGGACATCCTGCATGGGGACACCCTGAGGGACCGCATGGGGACATCCTGCACGGGGACATCCTGCATGGGGGCATCCTTGCACGGGGACATCCTTGCACGGGGACATCCTACATAGGGACATCCTACATAGGGACACCCTGCACGGGGACATCCTGCATGCGGACATCCTTGCACGGGGACGCCCTGCACAAGGACACCCTGCATGGGGACATCCTACATAGGGACACCCTGCACGGGGACATCCTTGCACAGGGACACCCTGCGTGGCCCCGGGGTCCCCCAGGTCCCGGTCGCAGCCCCCTCCCCGGGTCCCTTCCCCGGGTGCTTTGGCTCCCCTGGCTGCTCGGGTGTCCCTCGGCCTCGCCCTCGCTCCAGCCCGGGCGCTCAGGGATCCAGTCCGGGTTTTGCCGCTCCGGGCAGCAGGTGAAGCGCCGGCAGCGGCGCCTGCGGCTGCCGGCAAGACCCGGAGTGGAGCTTTGATGCCCGCTGGAAGGGATGCAGCAGGGCAAAGGTTGGGAGGGGGCAAAGGTGGCGGGGGCGCTGCCCGTCCCTGTCCCCCCCCCGTCGCACCGGGCACCGGGAGCGGCTGCGGGTCTCGGTGATGGGTGGGGGTGGTTGGGGGGGGCACGGGACCCCCTCGAGCCATCGGCCTTGGGGACCGTCCCCGCTCTGTACTCGGTGTCCCCAGTAAAGTCTGCGCAGCGACCAGTGTCCGACGTGTCGCGGCTCGAGGGTCCCTTGGGCAGCACCGGGGGCCCAGGCGTCCTGCCCCGCGGGGCTGCCCCGGGAGGGTGACAGCGCCTCGCGCTGCCGGGGGGGCGGCTGAGGGGGCAGTTGGGGGGGCAGTTGGAGGGGCACCCGCCCCCAGCCCTGACTCCTTCGCTGTGTCCCTTGTCCCATGTCCCCCTGATCCGTGTCCCCATGCCATGTCTGCTGCCCCAAGTGCACGGCCCCTTGTCCCATTTCCCTGCGCTCCCATGTCACCTGCCCCATGTCCCCCTGTCCTCCCGTCCCACATCTCCATGCCCCATTATCCACTGCCCCATGGCCCCCTGCCCTGTGTCCCCAGGCCCTCTCACCCCATGTCCCCGTGTCCCTTGTCCCCCCAGCGCTGTCACCTGCCCCACGACTCCTCACTCGTGTCCCCCTGTCCTCCCGTCCTGCATCTCCATGGCCCTTTATCCACTGCCCCATGGCCCCCTGCCCTGTGTCCCTAGGTCCTGTCACCCCATGTCCCTTGTCCCCCCCCAGTGCTCCCTGTCACCTCCCCATGACCTCCCACCCATGTCCTCCTGTCCCATGTCCCCGTGTTCCTTGTCCCCCTCAGCACTGTCGCCTGCTCCATGACCCCTCACCTGTGTCCTCCTGTCCCACATCCCCGTGTCCCTTGTCCCCCCCCAGGCTCCCTGTCACCTGCCCCACACCCCCCCACCCACGTCCTCCTGTCCCACGTCCCCATGTCCCTCACCATGGGGTGTCCCCATGTCCCCGTGTCCCTCACCATGGGGTGTCCCCATGTCCCCGTGTCCACTCAGACCACCCCATATGCCCCTGTGCCCGTGTCCCCACATGACACATCCCCTACACGTGGGGCAGCCCCCGGCGCCACGCGAAGGACGCGGACGCGGCGGGGAGTTGAAGCATAGCTTGTTTAATTTTTATACATTTTTCTTATTTTTTTTCTTTTCTTTTTTTGTCTTTTTTTTTTCTGTCCTGTAGTTTTTTGTCCTTTTCCTTTTTTTTTCTTTTTTTTTATCTTTTTTTTTTTTTTTTTTGCATAGGGAGGGGGGGGGACGAAGGGGGAAGAAAAAAAAAAAACAAAACACCACCAACAATAAGAAAACGAAACAAAACCAAAACAGGAAAAAAAACGAAAAAAATGAAAAAAAACGAAAAAAATGAAAAAAAAACACCGAAAATAAGAATAAAATCCGTAGGCGCGTTCGGTACACGGTGCGCGGCAGGCGGGAGCGGCGGCGAATGGCTGCGTACAACGGTATAATCGATATCATCGTGATGCGCCAGGGCGGGGGGCATGCGGGGGGGGCACTCCGTTTTGCTCCGTTTTGCCGGGAAAGGCACTGTCGGGGGGAAGGGGGGGGTCCCGCAGCCCTGGCGCTCCTGGCTCTGGATACGGAGCGAAGCGCGAAGCGGCGAGGGGCGCAGTAACTATGGCCCTAATGGGAGATATAACCGGGG
>JAUBOD010000146.1:1103954-1114607 GCA_032353885.1 Nothura maculosa
CCGGCGGCGCCGCGTGCCCGCGCGGGGTGGCAGCGGGGCCTGGGGCGCCCCGGGGTGCCCCCCAGCAGCATCCCCGGCTCTCACCTGTGCCTGGTAGATGCTGCCGGGGTCCCGGGCTCCTAATCCCACGAAGGAGCGGCTCGCAGGGGGCGTGCCTGGTGCAGAGTAGGCTGGGGAACAAACGAGAGGCCGTTAAGGAGCGGGGCTGCGGCGCCAGCCCCCCCGGGCCCGGCGGCACTGCCCGCACGGGCGGCCCCGCGGCATCGGCGGCACCGTGGGCACGGGCGGCACTGCGGGAACGGCGGCACCACAGACACGTTGGCATTGCGGGACGGGGGTGCTGCCGGCATGGGCAGCGCCGCAGGCACTGGTGACAACATGGGCACGGTCAGTACAATGGGCACAGTCGGCACTGTAGGCACAGTCAGCACCACGGGCACGACTGGCACCATGGGCACAGGTGACACCACAGGCACTGTCAGTAAGATGGGCACAATTGGCACTGTGGGCACTGCCAGCACCTTTGGCACTGGTGACACCACGGGCACCATCAGTACAATGGGCACAGTCAGCACTGCAGGAACAGCCGGCACTGCGGGCACAACTGGCACCATGGGCACAGTCGGCACCGCGGGCACAGTCAGTACAATGGGCACAACTGGCACCATAGGCACAGTCGGCACCGTGGGCACAGTCAGAACAATGGGCACAACTGCCACCATAGGCACAGTCGGCACCGTGGGCACAGTCAGTACCACGGGCTCAGTCAGTACCGTGGGCACAGTCAGCACTGTGGGCACAGTCAGCACCATGGGCACAGGTGCCTCTGCGGGCACAGTCACCACAATGAGCATAATCAGCACCACAGGCACAGGCAGCACCATGGGCACAGGTGACACCATGGTCACAGGTGACACTATGGGTAGAGCCAGCACCGCAGGCACAACCAGCACCGCCAGCACAGGAGATGCTGGCATAGGAGACATTGCGGGCACAGCCAGCACCGCAGGCACAGGTGACTCCATGGGCACAGGCAGCACCATGGGCACAGATGACACCACGGCCACAGGTGACACTACAGGCACAGTCAGCACCATGGGCACAGGGGCACCATGGGCACAACCAGCACTGCTGGCACAGTTGGCAGTGTGGCACAGTCGTCACTGCGGGCACAGTTGGCACTATGGGCACAGGCGGCATCGCGGGCACAGTCAGAACCGTGGGCACAGACGGCACTGCGGGCACAGTTGGCCCTGCAGGCACAGTTGGCACCGTGGGCACACTCAACACCGTGGACACAGACGGCACTGCGGGCACAGTCGGCACTGCGGGCACAGGTGGCACCGCAGGCACACGTGTCGCAGGGTGCCCAGCACTGCGGTGACACCAGGACGAGCGCGTGGGAGCTGCGGGCAGCGCCGGTGCCCGAACCCACGCCTGCCTCCCGGCCCATGGCCGGTGTGGAGGGTCCAGCACGGAGCCCCTGCCTGGCTGGTCTTGGCGCTGCTACCAGCGGTTGCTCTGTGCCCCTGGGCACCACGGGCAGTGGCCCCGGGCCCCCCAGGGCATCCCCATCCATCCTGCATGGCCTTGCCGCTCCTGCCCGGCTTCGCATGGAGCCGCTGCCTCCTGGTGCCTCCCAGTGCCTCCTGGTGCCTTCCAGCCCTGCGGCTGCCCACGGGGCAGCTCCTGCCACCGCGGTGCCGTTTGGGGCCGGGCGCCTCGAGGACACACAGCTGGCAGCTCCTGAGGGCACTGCCTGGTGCCCGGCAGCACCTCTGCCCCTCCTCGTGACTCGTCCCTGGGGACAAGGACTCGAGTGCTGGGGACAAGGATGTCCCCTGGCCGCTGCAGTGGTGCCACCGCATCCCTCCATGCAGCTCCGCACCAGTGCCAGGCACTGGGCACCCCGCAAGGCCCAGCACCAGGCTCTGTTCTCCATGGGGTCCGCAGCCCTGATCCATCAACCTGTGCCACGTGTTAAGGGCACCCGAGGCAGCGCGGAGGGGACGGGACTATCACGGCCACCGCCGCCAGCCAGGGCCCTGCTGGGCACCATCCTGTGGCTCTCGGGGCCCTGGCGCTCGAGCCCTGGCACTCGCTCCCTTTCGCAGATGCCCCCAGCAGCTCCCGGGCTGCTTGGCTGCCAGGAGCCCTCCTGGCACCGTCGTCACTGCGTGTCCTTGTGCCCTGCCTGCGCTGCTGCTCCCTGCCACTGGCCATGGGGAGGAGAGGCCTGGAGCGGCGCCGCGGCCTCCCGGCGAGGCCCGTGTGCCACGCGGCTCTGCCCGCGGGTGCATGGGGTTGGGGCTGCAGATGCCCCACTCATCCTGCTGGCCCTGCTTGTGCCGCTCCAGCCGTCTTCGAGGAATCGGCGGCTCCTGCCGGTCCATGGGACCGGCCCGCGGCCCCTCCAAGCCCCCTCAGAGGGCCCGGCGGGCGCTGCCCGCTCTGGGCTCCCTGAGACCCAGCAAAGCGGTGGCGCCGCCGCCGTCGATGGTGCCGCGGGCGCCTGGGCGTGCGGCCCCGCGGCGGGAGGAGGCCGCGCCGGCGGGGGGGCGCCGCGCGGTGCTTACTGGGTGACGTCGGCGAGGTCGTCCCTCCCTCGGACGTGGTCGTGGCGGATTTGGTGTCAGGAGAGACGGCCAAGCGGGGCACGCCGGGGGGCGGCGGCGGCGCCAGCATCTGAGCGGGCAGGTAGTGGCTGGGCACTTTCACTTGACCACTTCCATTTAACTGGGGACACAACACAGAAAAACACAGCAGAGCCATTAGGAAGCGAGAGCCGCCCCGGCGCTGGCCGGCCTGGGAAAGAAGGAAGCGCCGGGGTTGGGGGAGCGCCCGCGGAGACGGCGCCGTCGGAGTCACCTGCCCCCCAGCACTGCAACGAGTCTGCTGGGTCTCGGCGTGGGGGGGGAGCGGCGCCAGGTCCCCCCTCACTGCTGCTGCCCCGTGTCCATGGGGCATCCAGAGCACCCAGTGCGTGGGGGCTCCAAGGGCCACCCCTGGCCCTCGTCCCTCCTTCGACGGCCCATTTGTCACCTCACCCCAGACAAGCCCTTGGCCGCCTCCTTCCTCAGCAGCCTCCTGTTCCTCAGGCCGGGGTCCCTCGCCCCGGCCTCAGGCCTGGCCGAGCGGGCGGCACCCGGGGCCGACGGCGCCGCAGATGGGCGGACGGGTCAGGACACGCGGACACCGCAGCGGGAGCGCCCGAGGCGCCCGCGGGTGCCGGGGCCGGCGGGACAGCTCAACCCAGTGTGGGCAGTGCCAGGGAACCCACGGCACAGACGCGAGCAGCGGCGGCAGCGGCGACGCTCCCAAGGCAGCCGGCGCACGACCGAGACGCCCGGCCCCTGTGTGGCACAACGGGAACAGGCTCCTGCCTCCCTCGGAGCAGCGGCGGCGTGGCCATGCAGGCGGCCGGGCCGGCGGCAGCCCGGTGCCACCGGTGCCGGTGGCGTGTGTCCCCGCGGGCTCCTTACCGGTCCGGGCTGCTGGTTGGACGGGTCGCAGGCCAGCGAGACGAGATCTTTCAGAGGGTCCTGTGGGTTGAGATGAGGCGGGTACCGTATGGCCGTGTGCGGGAAGTAGGTGGAGGCCGTCTGGGGGAGGATGGACGTGGTGGGGAAATGCAGAGCCGACGACGGGTGGGGGCTTCGAGCGATACCTGCGGGTAGAGAGGGAGGGCAGGGTGGGCGTCACGGCGGGGCCCGGCCCCCCGTGCACCCCAACCCGCGTGGGCAGCGCCGCTCACCGCTGTGCACCGCGATGACGGGACGGTGGTGCTGCGTGAAGCTGCTCAGCCGCGGCGATGAGTCCTGGGGCGACGGGCTGTTGAAGGGCGACTTGTCCATCTCCGTCTTCTTCACGGTGGGGGAGATGCCTGGTGACAGCAGGGCAGGGTCAGGGCGAGGGGCGGCCCGGGAAGGGGCCCCGGCGTCCGGGCATGGGGTCTGCACAGGGGGTGCGGGAGGAGGGCGCGGGGAGCTGTGTGTTCTCGCATGGGCACGGGGTTCTGCATTGACATGCCCGTGCATCACGCATGGCACACGTGTGTGCACCCTGTGTGTGCTTGCACACGTGTGTGTGCAGGAGTCTGCCTGCGTGGGCATCATGTGTGCACATGTGTGAGGGTGGCCACACACGTGCATGTGTGCACACGGCTGTGCATGTACAGATACCCAGGTGTGCACATAGGTGGGGGTGTGTACATATGTGTGGTTGTGCACGTGTGTGTGGATGTACAGGTGTGTGGGTGTGCACATGTGTGTGTGCAGGTGTGCACATGTGTGTGCATGAACACATGTGCTTGTACAGGTGTGTGGGTGTGCACGTGTATGTCCACAGGTGTGTATGAGCACATGTATTTGTACGGGTGTGCACATGTGTGTGTGCAGGTGTGCACATGTGTGTGCATGAACACATGTGCTTGCACAGCTGTGCAGGTGTGCACAGGTGTGGGTGTGCACACACGTATTTATACAGGTGTGTGGGTGTGCACGTGCGTGTGCAGGTGTGTATGAACACATGTATTTGTACGGGTGTGCACATGTGTGTGTGTAGGTGTGCACATGTGTGTGTATGAACACACGTATTTATACAGGTGTGTGGGTGTGCACATGTGTGTGTGCAGATGTGTGTGCATGAACACATGTATTTGTACAGGTGTGTCAATGTGCACATGTGTGTGTGCAGGTGTGCACATGTGTGGGTGTGCACACACGTATTTATACAGGCGTGTGGGTGTGCACGTGTGTGCACATGTGTGTGAGGGTACACATGTCTGTGGCAGTGCACATGTGTGGGTTTGTGCAGGTGTGGGGATCCGCACACATGTGTGGGTGTGCGCGTGTGTGGGTGTACAGGTGTGCACATGTGTGGGTTTGTACAGGTTTAAGATCCACACATATGTGGATGTGCACGTGTGTGGGTGCACAGGTGTGCACATGTGTCCGTGTGCACACATGTGTGTGTTCAGGTGTGCACATGTGTGGGTTTGTACAGGTTTAGGATCCACACATATGTGGATGTGCACGTGTGTGGGTGTACAGGTGTGCACATGTGTCGGTGTGCACACATGTGTTTGTGCAGGTGTGCACATGTGTGTGCAGAAGTGTGAGGATCCGCACACATGTGTGGGTGTGCACGTGTGTGGGTGTGCACATATGTGGGCGTACAGGCATGCACATGTGTCCGTGTGCACCCATGTGTTTGTTCAGGTGTGCACATGTGTGGCTTTGTACAGGTGTGAGGATCAGCACACACGTGTGGGTGTGCACACACATGTGTGTGTATCCAGCCCTGTGGATGTGCACACGTGTGTATACAGGTGTGTGGGTGCACACACGTGTGGCTGTGCACATGCATGGGGGGGCGTGCACACATGTATAGGTGTGTACATGTGTGTGTGTGAATGTGCGTGGCTGCGCCCAGTGGGCACAGGGAGGTGACTGCACAAGGGGGCACCCTTGGGTGGGGAAATGCTCCTTGTGGCCCCGCAGACACTGCTGGCCCTGGGCACCCACCGTCCCTGCGGGGCCAGGAGACACCTCCAATGCAGGGCAGGAGGCTGCAGGGCTGGCGACGCATCCAGGGTGCAAAGGGCGCCCAGGGGACAGTGACACCCGGCCCTGTGCCCAGGGAGACCTCCCGGTCTGTCCGGGGCCGTGTGGGGCCCTGTGGAGCCGTGTTGGGGATGTGAGGCCGTTCCAGGGCCGTGCGGGGCCATTTCAGGTCCATGTGGGGCCGTGCGGGGCCGTTTCGGGGCCGTGCGGGGCTGCCCCACACTGGGCAGCGAGTTAATCCCCCCTTGCCCCCGCTTTGGCCGGGGCCATTTGGCCCCGCCGCAGCTAATGGGTTTAGGCCGCTCTCAGCCGTCCCCTTAGGAGGATTTCCCAGAACATCCCGTACGGGATTGAAATAAACCCCCCGCTAAGCCCGTCCTGACGGCGACTCCGCCACGGCCACGGCCTCGCCCGGGAGGAGGCCACGGGGAGGCCCGAGCACCAGCCCCGGGCAGGATGCGGCCAGGAGCAGGAGGGGCTCGGAGTGGGATGGGGCCGGGAGAGGGATGCAGTTGGGAGCGGGATGGGGCCAAGAGCACGATGGGGCCGGGACTGGGATGCAGCCGGCAGCGGGATGGGGCTGGGGGCAGGATGCAGCGGGGAGCAGGATGGGGCCAGGAGTGGGATGGGGCCAGGAGTGGGATGGGGCCAGGAGTGGGATGGGGCTGGGAGCAGCATGGGGCCGGCAGCGGGATGGGGCCGGACCCGCATGCGGATGCAGCAGCCGGGGCCCCGTGCCGGGAGAGCCGGCGGAGAGAACAAAACCTCGGAGGGGGCTGGAGGCGCCACGAAAGAAAGCGCCGCGTTTAAAAATAAAATCCAGGGCTGTTTCCAATAGGAAAAAAATCCTCTCAAATGAAAATCCCATTTGTGTTGGTTGGGTTTTTTTTGTCCCCTTTTGCACAAATAAATTTGGCAAAAGGGGACAATCCTCCCGCGTCGCCTCGGTGCCGGGGACCCTGCCAGGGGCGCCTGCCAGGCCGTGTCCCGGCGGAGCCGGCGCCTCGGGGCGCTGCAGCCATCCCTGCCGCAGGAGAACGCGGAGGCTGCTGCTCTTCCCAGGAACCACTTCCCAAAAGGGACTTTGTGCCCGGGAGAAACTGGCCGCGGTTTCGCTGCTCGGGCTTCCCCGGCCGCCGAGCTGCGCGGCCTCCGACCCGGAGCGCCGGAGCGTGTCGAGCACTGGGAACACCCGGGATGTCCCGGGCGCACACGCGTGTGCAAGGCCCCCCCG
Organism: Nothura maculosa; assembly: GCA_032353885.1. Lineage (NCBI taxonomy): Eukaryota > Metazoa > Chordata > Aves > Tinamiformes > Tinamidae > Nothura > Nothura maculosa. Next base: position 1,110,753 of record JAUBOD010000146.1, read on the forward strand.
TGGCGCCGGCTCCCGCTTTCGGCAGCGGGGAGGCGGAATCAAAGCGGGGGATGAATAGAGGCGAGCGGCACCGCGCGGTGCCCGGGGGCGCGGGGGCCTGGGAGCCGCCGTGCCAGCCCCGGCAGCATCGCTTTAATTAGCCCAGCCCGCCCCTGCCCCCCTGGCTTCTTAATGAACAGCTAATTGGGGCTGTCTAGACAGGAAGGGGGAAAGAAAAAAAAAAATGCCAAGGCAGAAGGCGGGTTGTCCACAGCGCGGGAGCCCGCGGGCTGGGAGCGGCCGGCGGCGACGGCCCCGGATGCGGCGGGTGCCTGGATGCCCACGTGTGCCCTCCCTGGGTACCTACAGAGAGCAGTGCCCGGGCTGCAGGGGAGCCTACAGCAGCCCTATAGCACCTACAGGGAGCCTGTGCTTCCATAGGGGGCCTAAAGCTACAGCAGAGCGCCTATAGACAGTGGATGGCGTAAGGGACGGGCTTGCACGGATCCTATAGCGCCTGTAGTCAGGGAGCTGCTGGAGGGCCTATAGGCACCACCATGGGGCGCCTGTAGCTTTGATGTGGTGGCCCAACAGCAGCGCCTATAGACAACCAGCGCCCTCGTGGGGGACCCTCGGGCTGAGCCCGGTTTAACCGGCGGCCGGCAGGAGGCTTGTGCAGCAGCCTAGTGCCTATAGGGTCCCTATAGGGCCAGGGCCGCTCGGGTACCTACCCCCTTCCATGTCTTCTGTCCAGTTGCGGCTGCTACTCGTGGGCGAGTTGGACGAGGTGTAGTACTCGCCGCCCGGGCTCGTGTCTATGTCGTCCTCCATGGAGCCAGACTTGTGCCGTTTGCTCCTGCGGGGCCAAAAAGCAACAGGGAAGGGTCAGGCTGGCTCATGGCCCCACTCGGCGGGCCCGCCCGGACGCCTGGGCCCCTGTGTGGCTGGGGGCTCCCCGGGTGCACTTGGCGGGAGCATGGGTTGCGCTGCATGGTCGAGATGCTCCCGGGCACGTGTTGATCCCTGGCAACACGGGCACATCCGCCCATCCTGTCCCCCTGCACCGGGAGCCCTCAAGGGGCTCTTGGCTGCCCAGTGGCTGCATCTCCACGTCCAGCCCATGGGGCAGGGGCTGGAGGTGCCATGTGGGCATGGTGCCTCGCAGTCCGAGCCTACCTGCCCTTCCCTTCCCACCCAGGACCGTGCCCAGCAGCCCTGGCCATCGCCCCGGCGTCACTCCCGGCCCTGGCACCTACCCGCTCGAGGAGGTGCTCGGTAGCGTCCTTCTCATGCCTGTGCTCGAGGGGTTCAGGTCGTAGGCCAGGTGGCCCTGCAGCTCCCCCAAGGAGAAGTTTGGCCCTGTGCCCGTCACCACCGGCGCTGCAAGGAGAGAGGGGGTCGTGAGGGGCGCCAGGAGGCTCCCGTGTCCGGTGGCATCGCATTCCTCTGGCCGCGGGGACGGGGACACGAGCACGGACTCTGCCCGGCCGCGCTCTCCCGCCAGCCCCAGGCTCCAGGCTATGGAGCCAGTTGTGCCTCAGGGCACTGGAGCTCTTTGGACACTGCCGTGCCCAGGAAGCCGGAGCCAGGCACCGCGCCGCAGCGGCACTCACTTCGGGACACCTGGATGAGCTCGGTGACGCTGAACACCCCCGAGGTGACGAAGCTTTCCTGGAAGTCTGTCGAATCTGCGGGAGAGAGGAGAGCTCTGAGTGACAGTGGGGCCCTGGCACCTCCACCCCTCACCTTGGGGTCCCCCTGCAGCCCCATCTCCCTGCTGGCTGCTGCTGCCTGGGTGACAGGGGTGGCCTAGGGCACGTGGGACCCTGTGGAGCAGCCAGGTCCCTGTGGGAGCAGCCCAGGGCTGGGGCACATCCCACAGGGCACCCTGCACATCTGGGTGCTCAGGGACTGCAGCTGCACTTGCGGAATGCGGGCGGGTGTCTGGATGCACAGCGGCATCTCCAGCACTGTCCTTGTCCCCAGGAGGGAGGCACAGTGGGGACCCGAGGGAGCTGCAAGGGGCTCCTTGTGACACCGCGACCACTTCTGAGGAGCTCCGAGTGCCCGGGCTGGGCGCGCACGGGCGGCAGCGGCGCCGCAGCCATCGCTCAGGCAGCCTGCGCTGCTGAGTCAGCGCTGCGGCGGCGCCGGGCCGGGCTCGCGCAGCAGCCGCCGGGCTCCCGCGCGCACAAAGCCCCTCGCTCAGCACTTTCCTCTCCGCGGCTTTCCTGCCTTCCGCACAAGCCCGTCCTTCCCTTTCCCTTCCGCTCCCTTCCGGGCTCTTCCTGCCCCAGGCAGATCTGCCCTGCGGGATGACCCACCCTGCTCCTCCTGCTGGGGCTGCAGCCAACACGGGGTCCCCTGAGGACTCCGCGTGGGGCTGCCCCTGTCCCCGAGCAGCGCCCGGCTCCGGCCCTGCCGCCGGCACGTCCTGCTTGCAGTCCCGAGTGGCCTTTCCAGGGAGGCTGCTGCGGGCGGCCGCCGTGTTGGGGGCTCATCCGGGTCCTGGGCTAGCAGGGTGGGAGGGCTTGGAGCCGCCGTGTCCTCCTTACCCAGCGTGATGGGCTTGCTGTCCTCCTGGTCGGAGCCGATGCCCGTCCGGGGACTGCTGCTCTGCTCGGAATCTGCAATGAGAGGGAATGGGGTGAGGTGCTGCACGAAGGCTGCGGAGGGAGCTCGGCACCACCCGGCCCCGCAGGCGCCTTCGCTGCTGAGTACTGCCCCAGTGGGACAACGGGGCTGCTGGCATGAGTGGGGAAACTGAGGCCTGGTCTTCCCACCGGCTCCTGCTTCCCGCACACATCCCTCACACGGCACTGCTGCCGGCTGCATCCCACTTGAGCCCGGCTTACAGGGGCTCCAGCAGCAGGATCCCGGCTGCCCCTTCCCACGCACGGTGCAAAATGCTCTGGGCCTCCCATGGGCGACTGCTAACGGCTGCGTTACCCACCGGGTCGGGTGCCGTAATGTCCCCCGCAGGCCCGTGTGGCTGCCGAGCCATGGGCACCGCACGGGGGGCACTGCAGAACCGTAACCCTCGGGGCTCCGCTGCGGAGCAGGGGGAGGCACCAGCGTGGCCGAGCCCCTGGGAAGGGAGCGTCCAAGAACCTGCCATGGGTTTTCCCTCCCGTTGAGCAGCAGGGCCCGGGGAAGCCTCCTGCGGGGCGCGTGGCCCCAGCACGGCCTGTCCCCGCTCCATCTTAGCTAAAAATACCCGTGCTCCTCGGGAGCACGGCAGACGCTGAGCTCAGCGTTCTTGGCCTCTGCCGCATCCTGCGCCGCCGCGCGTGGCCCTGGCCTCACTGCACCGCACGGGGCGGCCGGAGCGGAGGGACGCACGGCCCCGGCGCCATCCCAACCCGCGGCGCCATCCCGGCCTGGCCATTCCCAGGCCAGGCCCATCCAACAGCCCTCCCAAACCTGGCGGGATTTTGGGGGGTCGTTTCCCTTCTTTCTCTTTGTTTCCCCCTCGCTTCCCTCCTCCTTCTCCCCTCTTCTCTCGCGCTCCCTCCATCCGCCTGCTCCTCCTGCCCGTTTGGCCCTCGGCATTTTCCTTTCACAGCTTTGCCTGGTGCCGGGAAGAGGCTGAGACAGTCCAAACAGCGCAGTCAAAACAGCGCGGCCCGCGGCTGCCAGCCCGGGGGCCGCTTCTCCTCCCGCCATCCCCGTTCCCCCCTTTTCTCATCCCTCCTTTCACACGTTCTGTTTTATTCCCTCTCTTCGCAGGCGAGGCCTGTTGGGGCGCGTGGCCGGCGCCCCCCGCGCGCCGCGCGGCCATTTTGTGGCCTCGCTGCCCGCGCCGGGCCCGTCTCCCCCGTGCCGGCCCGCCAGCCATTTTGTGGCGGCGCTCCCGCGGCGCGCCTTGGCGCGGGC
>JAUBOD010000147.1:0-16791 GCA_032353885.1 Nothura maculosa
CGCAGCCATGGGCAATGGGATGAACAAGGTAACGCCGCGCGGTGCGTGCGGGGGAAGCGCGGGCGAGGCCGGGCGTCGCGGCGCCTCCCCCGCCGCCCGCCGCCCGCCTTTGTTCGCCGCTCCACAGCCCTCGGCGCAGGAAGCGGCAGATGCTCCCGGGCGTCTGATTTAAAAAAACAAAAAAAAAAAAAAGGAAGAAAACGGCGGGTTTCTCCTTCACTTCGAGGTTTCTGCCCCCGCCCCGAGGCGAGGAGGGGGAAGGGAAGGCGAGCAGGGCGCGCGTCTCCCCGGGGGCGCTTCCTTCCCTCCTCCTCCTCCTTCCTTCCTTCCTTCCTTCCTCGCTTCCCCGCCGGGGCCGGGCGCTGCCCTCGCGCGGGCTTCCCCGGGCAGGGGCGGCTCCAACGGCCGCCCGCGGGCGTTAATGGCGGCCGTTGGGGCCCTCCCGCCGCGGGCTCCCGTTCGGCTCTCCGGGAGCCCCGCGCGGGCAGCGCCGCGGGCCGGGTGGGTGCCGGGCGCGCAGCCCCTTTTCCTGCGGAGACAGGGAAGTGTGCGGCCCGGGAGAGGGCGCCGGGGAAGGAGGACGGGGCTGCCCCCAGGCTCCTCGCTCCCCGCCCTGGCACGTCGTGGAACGCATCAAGGGAAAGCTGATTTATCTCAGCATCTCCCCTGCTGCTTTAACCCCGGCTTTGGGAGCCTGGTGCTGGCCGGCCTTTATATAGCTGCCCGTGAGGAGCAGGGGTTGAGTCATCTCCTCCCTCCGAGCGCTTTGGGGGCAGCTTCGCCCCAGGGCAGGGATCAGAGGAGCTGGAGCTGCCTGCTCACGAGCCCGGCCCATGGAGCAGCCCTGGCTGTAAGGAGGGGAACATCCCCGGGATGCAGGGAGCTGTCCAAGAAGCCTCCGCATCCATGGATAGGTGCCTCCTCATCCATGGATAGGTGCATTGACATAGAAACCTTAGGTGGAGGAAAGAGCTGCTTAGTTCATTTAGCTTGAGTTCATGTTAGTGGGTAGGAGTGGAACTTCCCTTGGTCCTTCTTTCCATCTTTTCTCGGGAAGACAGAGTGGTGTCATGATATGTAGGCACTCCTTGGAGGTGCTTCTTCCAGGAGTGGCTGATAAGGAAGAAACAACTGGAGAGGTTGTCAGATGTTTATAGTTTTCCTGGCTTGGGAAAGTTAAAACTCCTCCTGTCGCTCTTAATATGCCCTGACAGGGAATGCTAAAGTTGCCATCGGAATTCCCAGGTGTTTGAAGCTTAGTGCTCTGTCTCTGCAGCAGCACATCTTGCTGTCATGCCCTGTGAGCAGAAATTGGTGATCTGTGACTGACAAGTTTGGTCAATTACTGACTGCTTTTATCAAGGAAGAGTTCTGAAAGAGTTGGACTTCTGGAAGAGTTGGTTCCTCTGAGCAGGCTCTGACCACATGGGGTGCTGGCCATCAGGGCTTGTATTTTCTAGGAGTCCCAAGTGCAGGTCCTATACTTGGCTCCTCCAGAAGGTGCCCCTGAATCATCTGCTCCTTTTGATCCTAAGAGTCACAATAACCAGAGGAGCACAGAGAGACGTGGCATTGCGAGCAGCACTGTTTGGAGGTAGCTCCTTGACTCCATGTAGTCTTATCAATACAAATTACCTTAGTTACCAAATGTGGTGCTTTCTTTTCTCTTGTAGAACTATACACAGATTATAGAAGAAAATAAACAGCTTAACCAGTGGTGGATTATTTCACTTAAGAGAATCTCTTTGTGCTGAAGCCAGGGGAGGAGGATTAGCCGTGACCTATAATGCGTATGGGAAGGAAGAGCTCCGGAGATGGCTACAGCTGCTGTTGCTGCTCTCGGATGTGGAGCCTTTCCCAGTGCCACGGTCCCCTCTGCTCCTCTGCAGCATGATGTGCATGCATTCCATAGCAAGCAGGAATTGCACCTGACTTTTTATGTGGCTTTTAGGGCTGATGGGAGGCCTGGAGGCCTGACAGGCTCTGTGGGGGAGATTTTATTTCATTCTTAATTTTCTTATTTGTAAAATTAGCTTTGTTTTATGTTTTGTTGTTGTTTGTTTGTTTAGGTAGTTTGGATTTTTCCTAAATCCCACCCAGACCTCTTGATTTTTTTCCCAAATTAAGTTGAAGTTCATAATACTGTCCTCATTCTGCTCAGAAAAGGGAACTGGGCTAGTGAAGGTGCTTTGACTTCAAACTTACTGCTGAACTACAACTAATTTTCAGTGCCTTACATTTTTACCTTTCTTAAATCTTTACAGAATGAATAATAGACTATGACTGTTTGGAAATTGTTCTGATGGCCTGATTTGTCTTCATATTTAATGTCTAACTTGCATTCAGAGTTTAAGTTGGAGTCTGTTTTTCTGGAGCTGAGGGCTGGAAGCTGAGATGATGCTAGAGATTGTGGTGCTTAGATTTCCTTATCTGTGAGCAAGATATGCTTAGAGAAGCGTTTTCCCTGGGATTTGGTCCTTGCGTGTCCTGATACGGTTAAATGCCCATTATTCACACAGACTCTTTTTGAAGGGGTGAGTTGAGTGTTATGGCTACAAACATGGCAGATAAAGCAAGGGGCTGGTTCATAGGAGATGTCAATCAGCGTGGATAGTTAGAGCCCATGCGAGTAGTTCCATGGGGCCATGTGTCCATGGAACATGTTCCATGGTGTCCGTGTGCCCAGATGTGTGGGAACCCCCAGGGCCAGCGGCTAAAGCGCCCTCACCTGCTCCTGAACCCCTCCTGCAAGTTCTTGCCTTCTGCACACAAAACCCAGTTAGCTACAATGCAGGGCTCCAGTTGCTGCCACTGCCACTGCAGGTAACACCAGGCAAGGGGGTTGCTGCTTCATACCAAGTGTTGGTAGAAGACGGCAACAAAAGTCATTGAACCACTTGGAAGGGGAGCCGCTCTCCCAAACGGAGTGCCGAGGAGCGGTAGCTCTGCCGCTCTCACGGAAGCGACGAGAAGCAAGACAGGCGTTGCTGTCCTCAGTGCTCGGCTGCGCAGTCTCACGCATCTGTTATTTAGCCCGTGGTCATTTTCTCAATGTTTCGGGTGATATAAGGAGGCTCCTGTTTTTATTCATAAAGCAGTAGTTGAAAAGTTCACAAAAACAACCACCTTATTTTTTCTCTTGTGCCTCCCACCCCTTCTCTCTCACACGCCCCTGGTAGCCATCAGCCTTCATTTCTGTTTTTTTTTCTGTAGCTCCGAGTTGCAGTTGCTGATGGCAGTGTGAGATGACACAGCTGAAAGTTCCCAGCCATAGTCTAGATCTGAAGTATTAGTCAGCACTGTATGAAGATTCACTTCTTTCCAGGTAGCTTTCACCCATAGTAATGTTTCTTGCTTCTAGAATGACTAGGACAACAGGGGTGACATCTGTCCGTGGTTGTGTGGTGTCCTCATTTTCTATCTAGCATGCAGTGTGGCTTCGTAATGCATGAACTTCTGGATTTTTCCTTCAACAACAGTTGAAAAATCCTCTCCTTTCAAGCCCTTTCTTCCCCTAGTGTGCCTTGGCATCTCTTTAATTTATAATGCCTAACCTTAATGACTGTGACTGGAATTTAAGCTTTCTTCCTCTCTTGGGAGCCTATACTTGGTGTGGAAATAATGTCTTGGAGTCTAAAATGCTGTAGCTGCAGTAGGCTGTTGAGTTGAGATTCCTGCTACCAATAGGAAATACCAGGCTGCTATTTAAGAGTATCAGAAAGGGTTTTTCTTTTTGTTTTGATCTTTAAAGCTTGAGGGGGCTGGTTGGCTGTGAGCTTGGTGGTGAAGATGCTTGTTGATGAGGATGAGCGTTGTCTGGCGCTGCTGGCCCTTAGCAGAGGCCCGTGGGGACTGTGCTCTGCAGAGCAGCTCCTGGCCCTCCTGGGCCCGTGGCCTTGGGGGCAGAGCTGATAACCAGCCCGTGAGGCTGTGCCCTTGTCCCTGGGCAAAGGAAGGTGCCAGGAGGCTCTTCCCTGTTCCATGCCTCGTCTTGGAAAGTTTTCCTGCTCCTTTTTTTCTCCTCATGCTTTTGTAGGAAAGCTGAATTTTTACAAATGAAAAGTGAAGGGCAAGGAAAAATAGGGAAAGTGTATGGTCTTATCTGTACAAAACTTAGTGAGTCCTGTTTGTACAGAATTAAAGAAGCTTTTGAAGCATTTATTTTTTCTTCTTTTTTTTTTTTTCTGTAGTGTATGTTGTCTTCCAGCCCTTAATTTTATGAGTTTTCTGAATTTCCCCCCAAGACTGAGCTGGCAAAACCAAGAACAATGCCTGACGACTCTCTGGCTGTGTAATAAGCGCAGGGCATATCAGGAGCCACTGAGCAGCCACCTTCTCCTAACGTTTGCAGACTTGGGCCCTGTGGCCACAGCCATGCAACACGGCACTTGGGATAGATCCTGTAGCAAAGCCGAGGAGCAGGAGGGCTGGCACATCCCAAAGCTACTGGGGCTGTGTGAGTTGCTGGCGCTTCCCTGTTTTCCCAAAGCCTGGGTAGGGATAGTGGGCACTGTGCCACTGTGAGGTGCAATCTGCAGCATTCAGCGGGTGTCAGGCTCTTCTGCAGGCCCCTCTGCGCGTTGCTGACCATGGTGACACGAGCCAGGGTGCCTTTCAGCAGCAGGTTGGCGCGAGGCCGGATAATCCCTGCTGAAATGTCCTCGATGACTTTGGAATTCCCGGCTGCGGAGCGAGCCACATGGATGGAGATGTCCCCTCAAGCGGCTGCACGTGAGGGGCTGTGGCTGCGGTGCTGGGGACGGGCATGAGGGTGTTGACCGGGGCCTGGCCCCGCAAAGGACCAAGGACATGTGGGCGGGTTCGACATCTCCAGGGGGCAGAGAGCAGTGTTTTCTCCTAAAAATGTTTTTCCTTCTTTTCTTTCCTTCTTTCTGAACGCGTCCCAGGTGCTGGGAGGGATGTGCCTGTGTGGGAGGGGAAGCGCTGCAGTGTTTACCTGTGCTCATGTCCTCGGGCCGCCCAGGGCCGCGCCTCAGGCCGGCCTTGGCACCCTGAGCTGAAGGCAGCCACATAGCTGAGCGCGGTGCTGCCTTCGAGGAGGGTAGGGGACACAGCTCCCGGGCTTTGATGCCTCTCGCCCCGTGCGACTGCACAGGCAGCTGCTGCAGCGATTTCCTCCGCGCAGCAGCACCGCGGCGCCGGCTTGCACGGCCTCGCGCGCCTGCTGCCTTCCGTGCCTTGCAGGGCTCCGTCCAGCTTCCTCGGCGGCTTTAGGCAAATCAGCCGCCTTTGCTGTCACTGCTGGTCGAACGAGGACAACTCGTACCATGCACAGCGGGGAAGGGCAGGCTGCAAGGCCCACTTTGCACTTGCAAAACACTTTTAAGAGACTGTTTTGTGAGAGTCTGACATGGGGAGCAGCTCAAAGAGAGCCCCACAAGTGCAGCGTGCCCGGAGTGATGCAGTGCGAGGAGGCTGCAGGGATGCATGAGATGTTGTCAGCACTTTTTAGATGGCGTTTAGCAGCAGTCTGCTGCTAAAGTAGTATGCTCCATCCTGTATGCAAATTGAACTTTGTCAAATTGTGTTACCACAAGATATCTATATTTGATACTATATTTCTTTCTCACAGATTCTGCCTGGCTTGTTCATTGGCAACTTTAAAGGTAAGCTTAGTTTTATCCTTCTCTCCAGGGTTACTTATCAGGGGTCTTCAGGTGGTGTTTCGCAGGCGTGCAGAACTCCCTGACATCCGTGCAGCTGCTCTAACCCTGTCCTGCTCCGTTGCTGGTCCCACCTAGAGAAGAACCTGCTTGTGCTGCGCTGCAGGGCTTTAGGGCAGGAAAGTGAGCACCAGCCTCTCGGCACCGGCCTCCCTCCCACGAGCCCTGGGCCCTGCGGCCAAGCAGGGGAGCCAGGCAGACCCTTCCTAAGGCTTCTTGCAAGCTCTCCTTGTAAGTAAAGGCCTAGCCTGCTCCCTGCTCACTGCTTTCATTATTCTGGTTATTTATAACAACTGCCAAGGAGTCCTGTTATCACTGCTCATGAGGCTGGTAGGTCTGCACATTGCTTGCTGGCTACTGCTGCTCACGCTGTCCATGCTGCAGATGAAAGACTCTCATCTCATCTCTGGATATCTCTTTTTTTAAATTATTTTTTCCCTTTTGCAGGAGGTTTACTTTTTTGTGTAGGGAATGATAGAACCGTATTAGAAAGTAAAACAAGCCAAAGAGCTTTATAAAGACATCCTCATGAGCGACCTGTTCTCGAAACAGTGTTGCCCCGTTGTGCATGCTCGGAAGGAGGTGGCTGGTGCCTGCCTGTCCATTTGCCCAGTAGTGCTGAGGTGCAGCAGTGGGACAGGACGCCAGGGGTGACAGGGCCAGGCGGTGCCCGCCCTGGGACAGAGTCCGTTTCTGCTCTGCTTTATTTATTTGCTCAAGGAAAGTGGGAGTGGAGAAGGGTGGGAGGGTGTGTGATGGGAGATGCCTTGGGGTTTCGGGCTGCCTGGTGGAGTGGGCAGGACGCCCTGGGAACGGGGCTCTGCACCTGCCCCTCCTGCTGTGGGGCGCTGCCGGGGGGCCCTTGGCGGTGCAGCCGAGGGGGGAAATGGGGGCAACGGGGCTGTGGGCTCCATTTTGTGCTACAGGAGGGTGATGGGTGAGGGGCAGCTCTGCCCGCGCCGGGCACTGCCCTTCCCAAGCCGGGCTGGAAGGAAGCGGGGGCCGAGGGACTTCAGCTGCCCCCTTAAGAGCGAGACAGGGTGGGCCCGAGTGTCTGTGTGTGGAAGTCTGCTCTTGCATTAATAAAAATAAATAAATAAATAAAGCCCTGCTCATTTATTTATTGCTATGACCCTTGCTTGTATTGCATTTAATCATTATGTTCTCCCATAGTGAGTATCTGTCATTGTATCTCAAATTGCCAGCTCTATATGGGGAGGGAGAGAGAAGATTGCTGTTACAGCTCTTTACTAATATAAATACATTTTCTTATAATTCTGGCTTTTTCTGCCCCCCACTTCCCTAAGAACGATTGCAATGAGCTGCCTGTGCAGCGAAGTCATCCCAATTTGGACCAGACTGCTGGTTTATCACTGGTATCTTTCGGGAGGAATTTGATTACCACATTCTGGGGGCACGCTCTGCTTTGTGGCACTCTTTCAAAAAGTCACTAAGTGATTTCGAGCCTTCCATAAAGGGCATCATTGCTGAGAACTACACAGCAGCATTTGCGATTGGGCTTGGTTGGAATATCCCAGTTTGGGTAGCAGGAATGCCAAGCTAATTTTGCAGGCGTGAGTTTAGCAAGGGAATTTCTGCTGTGCAGCCTTGCTGAGCAGTTTGGCTGCTCCCCTGTGGCAGCTGCCCCTGGCTGAGCAGAGCTGGGTCTGGCCAGGAGAGCAGCAGCCCGAGGGAGCAGCAGGGGATCCCTGCCCTGCTCCCAGCTGCCCTCGGCGGGATCGCCTCCCTTCCCAGGCTGGGGAATGGGGAGAATGCCCTCCAAGGAGGGGGTTCTCTGCAGATCCCTGCCCGTTTCCTTCTAAATGCCCCTCCAGGACCACAGCATTTAAAGTCCTTTAACGTCCTGCTTTCAATGAGGAGACATTCAGCAGCTGGTTGTAGCCTTAATATTGAATATGAATCTCTTTGGTCATGGTTTTTTTTCTGCAAATAAGGTTTCTGAGTGTCTATTTAGCCCAAGTTAATGCGCAGATTACCCATGGGAGAGGATGTGCAATTTTTTCTTCATTTAATTCATAGGTAAACTGAGGCACTAAGCCTGTTGCAGAACAGATTTGTTGTGGAAATGGGAGTTGTTTTGTGGGCTGATGCACAGGCCTTCAGACACCTACTGTGCGAGAGGTCTTCATGAACACCCTATGCTCTCTGGGATTTGAAAGCTGCACATAGCCCCGTTTATGGAAAGCATAAATGTATGTGCTGAAATGCTGCCGAGTTTACTAGACTGGAGTGTGTCTTTACAGAACTCGCCTAAAAAAAAGGACAGATCTAGGCATGTGCTTAAATGTTTATCGTAACATTGTGTATGATGCTGCCCATCACATTAATGTTGTGCTGTGTTCCTGTGGTGAGTGTGAGTTTGCACAGCTAGAGGGCAGAAAAAATCAAGAATAATCATTGCTGCCCATACGAAATAGCAAGAGGGAGTTGAGTTTGAGAACCTAGAAGGAGATGGTTTCCTTAGGCTTCTGCAGCAAAAATCCTGAGAAGCTGTTTCTTGGGAATTGGGGAAAGTTCCAGTTCAGGGTGATTTTTGGTTTCTTGCAGTTGTTCCTTTCAGATGAAATTCAGTCGTGCAATCCCCTCAAAAGACAGATTTTTTTCTTGGTGAGTTTGCCTGTGTGTATGTGAAGTCCTTCTGTACTGCCAACTTGATGTCTTGTGAAAGGCCTTTGTGCTCATGAAAAAATAAGCACTTTGTTCCCTATTAAGCTAATATGGCCGAGCACTCTTTTGCCTCTTTCTCTATATGAATAGAGAAAAAATATTATTTCTTCTGATAGAAGATTTTGAATGAGTGGCTGTCTGTCTCCAAAGAGAAAGTTTCACAGTAGTCCGTGCTAGCGACCCAAGAGTGTTTCTGTTTATTTACTGAAGAGCTTGTGCCCTTCCATGCCTGTAGTTGCATTTGTGAGATTCAGGGTTTTCCAATGGAATATTTGGGGGCTTTTTGATTTAACGGGGAAAGCCACAATATGAGGTTTAGTTCCCCCAAAGAGTCCAGTGGTGTTGTGAGTGAGCTGGAGAAATTCAGGAAAGTTTATACAGTTCCTGCTACTTCGTGTAAGAAGATAGTGTCCACCAAGTGATTCTGCTCTTTGTTTCCAGATCCATTTAATTCCTGCTACCAGGTTTGTCCTTCTAGTCTTTGTTCCCTTTTCTAAGGTTTTGTTTCAGGTCCTGAAAACAGAAGAGGATGAAGAGACCTTTCCAGGTTCATCTTTTAAATAACGACTTTTTAGGTACTATTTTTAAAAAGACAACTCTCAGCATTCTCATTCCCTGGAAAGGTCCTCCTGAGAGGTTGGCCCAAAATATTTGTGAGAGTGTAATGGGAAGGGATGCAGAGAGCTGCAGCTTGTTCACGTGTGTGTGTGTCCATGTGTGCTCACATACTATGTCCATGTCCATGTCCATGTGTGTGTCGCTGCACACGGGGAGCCCCTGAGCTCCACGGGGGACACAGCTCCCCGTCTGGGAAAACGTTCTTGCTGATGGCTCCAAGTGCTTGGCACCACTGGAGATGAGGTTGTTCTTTACATGTCTCTCTCTAGTTGCCCCCAGAGCACAAAATGAAGTCTGGAAGAGCAGAGTTTCTATTTAAAAAAGTAGGAATGGTGAAGTTGTCCATAATGTTTATATATATACAGACTGAAACAATGCTATTGTACTTCTAACAATTTGTACCTTTTAAATACACATAGCCTAAAATGTATTACAAGGAACCTAATGCTTATTAGCTTCATGTGTTATAATAGTATGTCTGCTTTTTCCACTAACAGCAAAATCAAAATGGTGTATTTGAAGGAGGGAAGAGCAAGGATAGCTAGCTAATGGGAGAAGAGATGATAAAAATGAACAAGCTAATTTCATTTATAATTTGTAGAGATTTTTCATCTTATCAACTGCAGGTGAACGTTACAGATACATTACAATGATATGGGTCTGTATTTTTATTTCCTTTCCCGGCAGGATGATTTGGCATTTTACTGTTTTCAGCTTTCTGCTGGTATCAGCAGAAAGGCAATACTTGTCGCCTGCCTATTTAGAGAAGGGAGAGAACTTTATTTTTCAAATCTTTATTTGTACCGTTATACAATTAGAATGATAATTAAGGATGATTATATGTAAATATGAAACTTCATCACTGTAGTATTAGGCTCCTGCAGTCACTAATGTATCTTAGGACTCGTTGGAGTGTCGATGTGCTGCACTCCCCCATGTGCCATAGGGAGACACTGTGTGACATGATCTGCGTCCCCAGCCACACAGGAAGGCTCCAGAGCTACAGGGAAACGAGCTGAGATTCCAGCAGCCCCATTTCAACCACTCTGCCTTTACCCTTAAGTGTCATTAGCTCTCAGCATATAGGTAGAGATTAGAGGTAGCAGTAGTAGGATGAAATTTAAGCAAGAAAAGCTAATTACAAGCACACGAGTGAAGGAGGAAGACTGCTCTTGTGTGAATTGCATCATTTCATTTGAGGAGAGCATTTCCTCAAGGTAATACTCAAAAGGCACCACTGGCTGGAAAGTATCTCCCTGCATGAAGCAAAATAGGAGGCAACCTGCTGTGAAGAACAATCCCGCGTGTGAGGGACCATTGCAGATGCACTAGATGGGCTCTTAAGGTTCTTGAAATTCTGAAATGAGATATTTCATGCTGTAATCTTGAAATGTGAAACTGCATGTGGCTGTACAGCACTAAGCTACAATAAAGAATTCAGAATTACTTGTGGCTTTTTGTGGTCCTCTGCATAGTGCTTTACATCTTTGGTAAACTTATAGTGCAAGACTGTGAGTGGCAAGAAGCTTCATTTGTGCTGCTATTGAAATTTTTTTGGTGCTATTTTTTTTGGCTGCAGTGACTTATGGTGGCCACCAAGATGTGTTTTCCCTGGTTAAACTATTTACGGTTTACATTCCTATAATAATACAGTGACAATTTCTTGTCAATATTCTGTGATTTGAGCCATTGTTTCCTAAATGTATTAGAGCTTGGTTGTCCTGGGATGTAGCCCTCGACTGCCTACAGCCCTTCTCTGTTTGTATCTGAAATCTCCCAGACTTATTCTATTCATTGAAATTCCTGTAGCCGTGAGCATGTTTAGTTAAGTGAAAAATGAAGATCTTTCAGTCCATTTGACTTCCACAGTGTCCATTAGGCCCAGTGGCCTGGATAAAAGCAGTTAAATTCCAGTTTAGCTTGAAAGCACTTATAGAGCTGCTTGCTTTGTGCAGCAAGCTGCTTTCCACCATCCCATCCATGCACACAGTTAGAGACTGGAGTCTGGTGGGGTTTGTGTGCACGAAGGCTGAATTCCTGCCAGCAGGCTCAGAAATCCATCCCTAGCCGCTGGAAACAGGGAGCACTGAGAGCCTGTCCGGGATGTCTTCTGGAGCTTCCAAAGCCGGACCTGCCTGTGCTCTCTGAGACATCAAGATGTCCCCCACACTGTTAAATGTGCACGTTTGGAGAGATGAAGGAACTCTCCTTGCGAACAGCCACATTTCTGGTTTGAAATGCTCACTCTGAAATTCTTAGAAAATTGAAACTGTTCTGTAAAGCTCGATTTTGATTCAGTTTCAGATGCCATTCTCTCTGAACTTCTTAGAAATCTGAGATTGTTCTGAGGAGCTAGAATTTCATCTCTTTCAGATAGCGTTTGTGTTAATTCTGAACAGGCACCTGATCGTACAAGCTTGGCCTGCATGAGAAATCCATGCAGTTTCGGCTCTTCATTTTCTCACCAAAGAAGCCAGTAAGACAAGCTTTTTAATTTGATTAGGTTTAAGCTTTATTGCTTAATATTGTGCTCACGTGAATCTCTTCTATGGGACAATATAATTAAATATCCGTTTCTTTTTTTATGAGATAAAAAATAAAGAAAAGGAAAAAGCATTGAAACTTTATAGTGGTGTGGAATAAGACAAAGCAAGAGATACTGAGCAAACTCTTGCACATACATAGAGAACGTACAGGTGATGCTATTGTTATTTTTGTACCTAGAGAGAGCCGGTTTGAAACCTCTGTGGTCAGTACCCTTTTTTTAATGTGTGTACGTGTGCAGCCAGGCTAGTGTGAACAGAGCGGAGGGGCTAATTTGGAAGGCAGGCAGGTGTTCGCATCACAAACCGCTGCTGTAGCTGCCTTGCTGGCTTGTGCCGCTCTCCAGTGAAAAGGTCAGAAGTGAATAGGTACAAACTGGCTTTTACCAGTATTAGTGGGCTTTGGAGGCCTTTCTCAGGTAATAGCCAAAGCTAATGGCCAAGAACAGGGAAAGTTGCTCAATGACTATAGATAATCTATTTTACCTTCTTTCTCATAGAAACAAACCCATATTTTCACAATCTCTAGCATAAAACTTTCAGTACCCTGAGTTTGCTTTTCAGTTTTGAATGTTTGAAACCCTTTGGTTAAAGGTTGAGGAGCTACCTTTTTACAATTGCACTTGTTTTCTGCAGCATTTCTTTTTTATGTATTTAATATCTTTATCCTCCCAAATTCTCTGACTTTATGCTATGTGTCAGCTAAATGCATCCCTTTGCCTGCTAGTCCACGAGAAGTAGGTATCCAGTTCTGGTGCTGGTTGACACATTTCCTAATTCAAGTGATATGATTGGCTTCATTCCTTAGACTTGGATATCACAAGGACAATCCCTCAAGTGGGAATATATCCCCTGAAAGGGGATTTGTGGGTGCAGGGGAGGTAGGCTGTTTCTTATACAGGTTTGGCTGCTTGTTCAGATGGCCGTCACCTGCACACAGAAATACATGCAGACTGCACTTCAAATGCAAAATACGTGAAACTTTTGACTTAAGAAAACATTCCTTAGATGCTTCAGCTGGTTCTTTATATAGTATATAATTTGCTTTGGAGTTAGAAATGTTTCTTGCCCCTTCCCCCTGTGACAGTGGTGTTCTAGAACAGCTGCACTCAAGGTTTTGCTTTGCTTTCTGAAGAAATGGAGCAATGTCAGTGATTTGTTTTTTCAACAGGCACAAGGGAAAGGGGAGCGGGCTGTTTCGAGAGATTAAAAAAATTCTCTTCCTTTTTCCCTTTACCACAGATGCCCGAGATGTAGAGCAATTGAGTAAGAATAACATTACGCACATTCTTTCAATCCATGACAGTGCCCGCCCTATGCTTGAGGTAAGAGGGATGGGGGACTCCATGGTAAACCCTTATTTTGCAGTTGACTGTTGCAGTCACCTTGGTGTTATTTTCATATTCTGTACAGTTGGTGTTTTGAAACTGATTTTCTTTTGGAAGTGTTTGACAGCGTAGTTTTCGGATTCAGGCACAGATTTCATTCTTGCTCCTGTTACAACAACAAAGAAATCTGCCTGACAAGGGAAGAGACAATTGCAGTGTCAATCAACATAGCACAATAATGGGATTGTGTTATTAATATAATAGTAAAGGTAAGTTTCTTTCTGTGTGAAATTCAAGCATCACATAAATAATAATCCTTGTCCCTCATCCCACTACCAGTCTTTCTTCATAGTAGGCTTCTTTTTGAATGGTGGGTTGTTGTGCAAAATGTCTGCAATCCCTTTCCATGTAAAATAGCATTACTGGGGCTTGGACTGAGGGAGGAATCAGTGCTCCCTAGTATACTACACACAGTAGAGCAGAGCATCTTCAGGTCTCAAGCACTTGAATCTAAAGTGTTATTCCGTGTTCACGGAAGGGAAACTGACCTGAAGAGTTGAAATGACTTGATGTGTTGTGTTGTTTTGAGCAATGAAGGAGCTGAGACCAGACTGAAGGTCTTCTGTGTATCACTGTTTGTCACTTTACCTTTGGAGGAGGGCAGTACGGATAGGCTATGTTGTACCTTAAAATCTTACTCTTTTGATATATATTGGGAACTGCTTGTCCCCCTGAAAATTTATTTCTTCTTTCTCTGCATTCTGCTTTTCACAAAATAGGGCAACCTAGCAGGTAAAGCAATTGCTGGTGCTGCTTCTCAGAAGCTGCTGGGAATATCTACTTTTCACTCACTCCACATGCGAAGTCTGCAGTGGATTCAGTCCTTAAACTGCAAAATTTCCACTTTTCCCCAAGCAAATCAGTAGGTAGGCTGAACAAAAGGTCTCTCTAACATGTCACAGTCAATACCAAAAATCAACTCAACAATGAATTCAAAGCTGACTTTGAACTTAGAAATATGAAGCAAAGCTTAGGCTGTTGGCTTTATTCCTCTGTCCGCTTGACTTGTGCCTGAGCTTTGTTAGTTCTGAAACACGTTGAATTTCAAGACTGCTCTTAGCTGAAGTAATATATAGTCGCACTGACTAAGGGACATGGTAGTGCCTTCTGCATGTGTTTCCTCTGAGGTGTTCTCAAAAATAAATAGAAGCTCGCTTTATTTTATTATTATGATTAGGAAGGAAGGAAGACTAGTTATAACACTGTTCAGCTGCAGCCTTAGGCTGGAGTTTCTTTTGGTGGTGGTGTTAGTTTTGGCAGCCCGCACACCACCCTGTCGCTTGTGGTGGTGCATCTGTTTGTGGGGTTGCATGAGCTGGTCTGGGTTAAATATAACTAAGTTGCTATTTCTTCCTCTAACCAGCCCCTGCCGAAAGCATAAGGGGTTGCAGCTATCTGGGTCTGGTTCCCCACGCAGCTCGGGCACTGCTCTTGCACTGGGATGGTAGTGCTGGCGTGAGGATGGGCTTGCTCAGATCAGCCCTTCCTCCTGAAGGGTCCATGTCTACCAGGAGCGTGAGACAGCTCTGCTCTGTGTGGAGAAGAGTGTTCAATGTCTTCCCCTTGGCTCGCTGGGCAGAGACTGCACGTTCCCTGTGTCTGGAAGCCGAGCCCATTATTAGTAACTGCCCTGTCATCCATGTGGTAGTGTTTGCTTTTCAATATTGATTTTGTTTTGATGCAATAATACTTTGGATGTAGCACTTCGTTACATCTAATAATGTGGGGCAGAAAATGAGACTGACCCATCTGATTTCGTTGTGCCTGTTGCGTAGGAGCAATAGTCAAAAAAGGAAAGCAAATCTCAGTGTATGTGGTGAACACCAAATTGTTACAGACTGTAAAAAATAACTTTCATTTTAATCGTTTATGGCATTGCCCCTCTCTGTGATTCTGTGTACTGGTTTTACCTGATTGTGTTTAAAATATTCACAGAACCTTTTAAAATGTATCCTTTGCTGTGTTCTTTGTACACTGCAGGATTTGGAAGTACGTTGCTTTGGTTCCTCATATCTTACCAGCTTAGGAGAACATGATTGAAGATTTCTGCAAAATAAACATTTGCTACATTGTTGTATTTGTTATATTGCTCATTTGTTATATTGCTTACAAGAATGTGTGTGTTCAGGAAAAGTAATTAGAAAACATGTTTTCACTGGTGTTTAATTTCAAAGTTTGATCATAATCATCATTTATTGTGATTTATAGATTGGCTCATAAGCAAAGGTTGAGCTTGGGAAGCTATTGCTACCTTTCAATCTGCAGTTTATACTTTTAGACACAGAAAGTCTTCATTAACAACAGGGCATAGAATTGTTTTGTAAGACTTAAGGTCTTTTAGACTTGAAGGAATTTGCCAAAATCTGCACTAACTATCTTGCAAAATTACCCCTTAGTTCTTTTTGTATAAATGATTTTCAAGGAAACCTGTCCATTAAGAAAAGCAAGCTTGAAGGTAAGTTAAGATCAGGAAGAATGCTAAGGCTGTCATTCCAATTAAGTACTCTCCTCCCAATATCTTAACTTAGGTAAACATCTTGTAGTTCAGAGATCCATGTAGGTAGCTCATGGTGTGTCCAAGAAAATGAGCTGCATGGATATGGACCAAGGTTTATTTCAGATGCACAGAAGCCCCCTCTGAGTGGAGCAGTGTCCAGCAGCATCATGACCATGGAGGATGTGGCCCTGGTGAATCAAACTGACTCCTCTAGGGCACTTGGGACAGCAGCCCGTGGAGCAGTCGCAGATGTTTTATAAATCCGTACAAAAGCCATTTATAGGAGAGAATAATTATGTGTCTTGCCACCAGCTTTCTAATCTGTCTCAGCTAGTTCAGATCTTTAAATCACTGTTGGTGCAGGGTAGATAAGAAAACAGGTGTCTGAGGGTGTGCTTTAAATAATTATTGTACTGTCAGTGACCTGTTGGATCTCATGGTAAAACTCTCTCTAAAAGTAGAATGAACAGCTATGGGGATGGGAGACTAAAAGGTGGTATCCTCATATCTTAACCAAGCTGGTGGAGTTGGCAGAGCCCATCAGGTGCAGTCGGTCAGAACCACAGACAACGTGGAAATGCTTAAGTAATTTTGAGCAGTCCTTCCCTCTACGTGCAGACAGACTATTGCTTCAAAGAAAAACAGCTAGGCCAACTAGTGCTTTTGCTTTGATTGCCCGTGCTGTTATTACTGTGGGGTTACTTCACAAAAACTGGGAAAAATCAGGTAGAGACATTCCTGACAAGCTCAATGTTCTCTAACTGGCAGAACTTTTTAATAAGTGTCAGTGGATACAAAATGCAAGAAGCTCATCCTGTTGTGCAACATACGAGTAAAATAATACTGCATCAGCCTTTACCTGTATTGAAGGAGATAAAGGCAAAACCTTGTTTCCAATGTGTCTGATTAAAGGTCCATTGAAGCTAAGGCTTGAAGTTAAGTGAAGTGTGGATTTTGCTGGCACTTGATCTTTCTCTGGAGATATACTTGGAGATGGATGTGAGCCCAGACCTGATAGGATTTTGCTCTGTGTTTACAGATGCTTTAGCACAGGTGCATCCCTGCCTGGGTAGCACATGCTGTGCTGCACAGCAGCGTGCAGCAGCTGAGCTTGCAGCATCCTTAATTGCCACTGTCACCTGCTTGCACCCTGCCCCTAAGCTCTCTTGTTTTGAGGGTTGTGTTTGTGTGTATGAGGAGTTGACTCAAGACCATATGATAGTGGTCTCTGGCCTTTGTATTCTGCAGTCAGAGCTTTTGGTCCTTGGTGTATCTGAGGCCCTTTGGTTGAGATGCCAGTTCTGGTGGCTGTTTGTGTTGTAGCTAATTGCCTGTCAGGAAGCAGAGTGAAACTACCACCTTCTTTCACATGG
>JAUBOD010000147.1:33631-44117 GCA_032353885.1 Nothura maculosa
GATTCAGCCTCCAAAAATGCTTGAGCTGAAAGTTGATGGAAGTGAGGAGAACAACCAGGGAAAGCATCTCAGTATGCTTGCCCTACCACTTCATTTCCTCCTAGGGATTTACTTCAGATTGACCTGGTACAGCTGTTACCATATACCATATTCAGTCATTCATGTCAATAATATATAGGGTCTTTCAGCTTTAAAGCTCATGGCCTTTTTCCTCCAAAGTTTGCCTTTCCCAATATCTACAGTGCAGTTTTTATTGATGGTCTTATTGGTTCAGGAGGGCACAGCAATATGAGTGGTTTGCTTTTCTGCTTCTCACCCTTCCAAAGATCTTGCATCCCATCGTGATTTGGCCAGAGTGCCTGGTTGCAGGAGCTTGCAGCATTTACACAGCTCATTTGTAGATGGAACTGCAAATGGAGGAAGGCACTCTTAAGTCCAAGATGTCCTTGTCCAGTGGATATTCCTTATCCTGTATTAGAAGAGAGAATTATTTCTACATCAATGTCATGCTGTTATTTCATCATGTCATATCTGTATGTTCAATTTCTCCAGTTCAGGCAGTGGCTGAAACAAGAATACGGAGAAAATTCCTGTCAAGATCTGCAAGAAGCCAAAAGTCTTCTGAGCAAATACAAAGAGCAGGCAGAGTTGCAGCAGAGTACTGGGGCAAGACAGTGGAATAACAACTTCTCGTCTATGTCATCTCTCTCATACAACAATTATACAACAGAGACCTAATCATAAAAAGTTAAATATCTTTTTTGTTTTTGTTTTCTGTTGAAAAACATCTCACCATCCTACCTTCAAGACTCCCAGCAGTAATCATGCAAACAGTCAATTTGTAGAAAGCTTCTCGATGACAATACTACGTTATATGTGTGTGTATGAGTGCATTTGACACAATTTTATAGTTTGGACAGCATCAAGCTCTATATGTGCTCAGAAACATGATCAAGTTCTTGAGGCTGAGCCAGTCTGTCAGCCACAGCTATTACCCCTTACACCCATGTAGTTTGGCCTTTGCCATGAGATCAGCTCAGCCCCTTTTGTTGCAGGCTAGCAAAGGGCTCTGAGAAACGAGCTCTGGTGATTCAAGCTGTGGCAGCTTGACATTTCTGCCCTGTTCATGAATATGCTGTTGTTCCTGAAAGAAAGGAATTTGAGCCTGTGCCTCTGCTGCTCCAGTTCAGTGTCCTCTCACCGGCAAATAATATCCTGAAGATGGGCCCTGTACCTGAATGCTGAGCTCTGAACTGGAGCAGGTGAGGTATGGGTGCGTGTCCCTCTGTCAACAGTAGCAGCTAGGGGAGAAGTGGGACAGACAGCTCTGAGTAATAACATCTTCAACTGCCACAGTTGTACTTGCTTCAGTGCACGTGAGACAGAGCTGTTGGCAGAAGCGGCGCCGACGGAGAGCACTGAGACTGTTAGGAGGGCTCAGCTGACGTGCACTGATTTCAGCCCTGGTCACTTGATTGTGCGGCTGGTCTCCCAACACAAACTCCCCCTGGAGAGGAGTTTTTCAGGTTTCCAGTGCCACTGAACAGCATTCCCTGTGGAACACGTGCCTCTCCCACACACACCTGTGTGCACAGGGTAACATGTCTCCAAAGAGTGGGCTGGGTGTGAGTGTGAGCACCTGGTTTTTTTGCTTGTGGTTTGCTCTTTGACTTTAGCTACCTCAGAAATGCTGTTCTTGTCATTGTGGTTGTAAATGCAACCTTGAAAATTGCCTTGTGTAATTTTAATTTCACTCTGAGTGAAGCGTGCGTGTGTCAGAGAGGCTGTGTGTGTTTGTGTGTGCGTGTGCACATGTATTTTTCACAAATGTCTGTATTTGAGAAGTTTATTCTTTCCTTTTAAAACTATCCATATTTCTCACTAGTTTAAAAAATTAGATGTTTGAATTTAACTTCCTGCCATTTTACAACCACTGTATGTTTGGCTATGGTCACATTTATAGCAAATCATATGTAGAATATATTTTAAATTAGGGGCCATACTCTATTCTTGTTAACATGGTGTATATCTGGAATGGAGCCATTGAGTGACTTAAATGTATTATGTTTCAAAGACTGTAGCTTCAAATTAGAGATTCTGGGAAGTGTAATGATTTCTGATGGGGTAATGGAGGGTAGCATTAATGCCGCAGTCTTGGTCTCTTGTCTTTGACTCTGAAGATGAAGAGTTTATTTTTCTCGAAGATTCAAAAAAAATCCCAAACAGCCATATTAATAAATAAAAAAGTCTAACTTTTTAAATATATGGTGTATATAGTGCTAAAAATTGAGTATTGAGACTGTGAGGCAGTCAACACACTAAATAGACTGTTGTCATCTCTGTCAGTACTGTTGGTACTCTGACCTTCCACCTTTTTACTAAATTCCTCTTGTGTTTTTTTGTTTCTCTTTTTCCCATCCTCACTTTGAATGACAGTGAATTCTTTGAATGTGAGTGAGGCTTTTTAGGTCAAATAAGCCTTAGCCTTGTTAAAAATCTTCCAAAATTTATTTTAGATCATGCAAAATATGGATGTTACAAGTCTGTTATTGCCAAAAGCTTAAAAAAAAAGAAAAAAAAAAAGGGGATGGAACTAGCCTTACTATTTTATCTGACTCCCAGCTGTATCATAATTCTCATTGCACTAAGTGCACTCAGTAAGTGTATTGGGCACGGTTGAGAGGAGGATAATTATCTATGTGTTGCAGTAGGAGATGCTGATGGGCTTGGGAAAGGCACTGGAGGTTACGCTGTGTTTGTTTCCAAGCTTATGGCTCAATGAATCACTGCCTGCTTGGGATATTCAGGAGACATGCTCTGTGTCTCTTCAGTGAGAGAAGAGCTTGGCTGCTTCTCCCCCACCCCTTTGCTCTTTTTCCTCTCTCAAAGATGCTGATCTGCAAATAATTGGCTGTCGAGAAGTTTCAGCACAGTGGTACCCAAACTGGTAGTGCCCTCTGTGTTTTGTGACAAGGTCACAAGCTCTTTTGGTCACAGTAAAAATACTTTTTTCGGTAACAGGGTCGGACACATGGATTCAGCATCCTGTGTCATCGAGTTCAGGATGGTGGTCTCTTCATTCAGCCCTCTCCTCAGAACGGGATCCATGGTGTAATTTCAGCCCACGCGCTACAGGCAGCTGCTAGAGGGATTCTGCCAAGGCGCTTGTAGGTGTCCGGTCAGGCTGTTCTGTCCTGACTGGCGATGGTGGTAGGTAGTCCGTAACATTTTGTCAGTCCTCTTCGTCCTTGCGGTAGTAAATTTGTGAGTGCTGATAAATTTACTTTATTTTTTTTCCATTCTGACAAGTACAAGAACAGGAGACATCTGTTAATGTTCATGTGTCTAGGATTATTCTCTGGTGGATTTTTATTTTTAATAGTTAGATAGCCCCCAAAGAGTCATTCCCAGAAACAGGCTTTAAGGCTATAGAGCCACATCAACAACATACATGATGCTGCTGCTGGAGAGCAGATACAGGGTAAGCCAGGAAGACAAAGGGGTGCCATATTGTTAGCAAGTAGGAGCACTTCTCTCTTTTAAAAGATAAGTATTTTCTGCAGTTACTTGCTCCTAGATCTCGTTTAGTTGGCTGTATATATTTGAGTGGTAAAAGAGCAACTGCATGCTAAGAAACTTGCATTTGTTTTTGTCTATGTAGGGAGCAGGAAAGTAGAGTTTACTCCTTTAGCATCTTAAGCTGCAGAAGAAACAGCATCTACAGTTCTCACCTTGGTTTCCTAGAAAAGGAGAGGAGCCACCATTGCCCAAGAACATGACATGATCTGTCTTCCAAGTAGCCTTTCAGTGGCAGTTTGTAGGAATTTGCAGATATCTGGAATATGACTAGACCCCAGTCCACATTTTGGTAGTTGGCGTATATAGGGTAGGCAACGTGTTCAGTTATTTTGTGTTTCTGTACTTCAAAACACTGTCCTCATTTTGATGTCCACTGGAAAATGTATAAAGTTTATAATACCTTATGGGATATCCAGCTCTGAAATGTATAATCAATTTTTTGTAAACTTGGTATCCGTGTGTGATTATAAGCAAATGCTTTAGTGTTATTCTATGTAGGTAATGGGTAAATGCATTAGTATTTATTACTCGTTTTTAACCTGGAAAGAGTTGCTTCCTTACATTTTGTGGTTGATAGGGAAGATATGGCAAATCATATCTTTTTTTTAAAAAAAAAGAAAAAGAAGAGTAATAACATTGGTTGCTATAATGGTCACTGTCTATAAATAAGTCAGTGAAAAATTATAGTACTTCAGCTAGTTCAAAACTAAATCTGGTAAGCTTCTTAATTCTCTGTCTTCCTCTTCCTGGGCATCTTAGTGAGGCCCTGAGTGCTTTTTCCAAATGTTTGTATTTAATACATTCTATAATTTTTTTATAAATAAAAATAAATGTTAGCATCTGAACTGCTTCTGTGTTTTCTTGAAATAAGTAAGTCTAAAAGGCTTCTGTATCCACTATCTACACTAAGAATATAACACTAACTCATTTTGATGCTTGGGCATTTTTTTCTCCTATACGTAGATGTCTTGAGACTTCCCCTTTCCATCCAGTTCTTCCAGGTGAGTTCAGGACTCCAGTGCAACCATCTTCTGATGATAGTTGCATAATGGCTTGTTACTTGTTGCTCTTTCTTACTCATTGTTCCTGGCCCATTGTTACTACTGGGTCAGTAGTTCCCCCAGATAATTTTTTCTTCTGAAATACCTTATTTTCCATAGGAAATCATTGTTTCAGATCTTAAACCAACTGAAATTTACAGTGAGTTGCAGGCTGCAAAGACTCTAGGCTCACAGTAGCGGCTCATCTCACTAAGCTGATGTAAGTGGCAGAAAATGCTTCCTGGGCAAAAGTTTAAAAACTTTTTAGTGTCAGGGAGAGGAAAAAGCCCCGTTTAAATTCCCACAGTGAACAAAGTCCATTTCTGGTTTGCCAGAATTACCCTCTTTACACAGGTAGTGTCTTTCAAACAATACATAAACCTGAAAATATGATCTGTCATGCCAAAGTAGCCAAAACTCGTAACTACTTTCGTCATTGCTGAAGGCTGGGCTGTGTTAGTCCAGTGGGACTCCCTCATCATGAAGGCAATGTTAGATATATTAATGCACGACAAGACAGAAAACATGTGAAAATATTGTCAGACTCTTTTGAATTATGAAAAGCTTTTTAAGTTTTAGATCTCCTTCCTTCTCCCCCACCTCCCCTTAAAGGAAAACAGCAGCTTCCCAATGAATAATACATTTATTTTATCTTCTTTCCAATTAAATAACACATTTCAAGGGCAATTATTATCTAAATCAGATGTGAAAAAAGGTGCCGCACCCCTAGTTGCTCTATTATTGCTCCCAAATTTCTTATTTCATTCAATGTTTTGGGTAGTCACCATGACTTCCAGAATATGGCAGTTCTGACTTGCTTCTTGTAATGCTGTCCCACCATGCAAAAAAGGAAGGGAACAAAAGGGTAAAACCCGTTGTCCTGAAATGTACCCATATTCTGATCAAGTGCTTGGACTTTGCCAGGAAATTATGCAAAAGTGTCCTTGTGCTTCCTTGAGATGATTGTACTACTGCTGGACGGTGATGTGGTCTAGAAAATATTAGCATGAGGAAGGAGTTCGTGCGTCTCGCGTTTGTTTCTGTAGAAACCCCCAGAGACATGAAGCAAGCAGCAGCAGCAGCCAGCTATTTTCACACTCCTTTCTCAGCACAACTTTAAATGTGGCTCTCGTTTACCACGTGACTCGTCTCCCCCATTCATCTATTTGATTGCTGCATTTAGTAGCTGTCCAGTATTTCTCTTCTGCCTTCCCCCAGGACACAAGTTCTTGTTCATATATGTCAAAACACATGCCAGCTTAGGTTTGCTTTTGTTCTAGTGAATTATGCAAACTGAAGTTTACCAAAAGTGGGTAGCTTGTAATTAGCAAGATGACCTCGTGTAGTTTCCAAGTAGTTTTTAGTGTAGTTATTAGGAGGAGGCATCTAATAAAGTGTAAGCAGGTGCCTGGTGGCTTCTGAAATACTGCACAGTTCAGTATTTGTGGGAGGCTAAATTCTACTCAAGTGCAAACCAAACACATCTGCAATAAACTGAGGGTAAAATTAATTTGCAAAGTCTCAGAAGATGGGATTTTCAGCCAAACTTACATACTGGCACCTTGTTTCCATTTTAGGTGAGACAATTACTGTTGAAAGCTTGTGAGTAACAGAAAACTCTACTGCTTATTTGGCAAGAGTGTAAGTTGAAGATATCACAAAAGTATGGCTATTTTTATGTGTATTCATTGTGTATTTTCACAAGAGGTTGCCTGTTGGAAATCTTCACAAGTAAACCTACAGCAGATCACTTTACCAA
Source organism: Nothura maculosa (assembly GCA_032353885.1). Classification (NCBI taxonomy): domain Eukaryota; kingdom Metazoa; phylum Chordata; class Aves; order Tinamiformes; family Tinamidae; genus Nothura; species Nothura maculosa. Next base: position 40,010 of record JAUBOD010000147.1, read on the forward strand.
CAAAACTGCTTATGTAATTCCTGAATATCTCTCTCAAGGTGGATTCTCTCATTGCTGTGCGAGCTTTGACAAAATCCTCAGGTTTTAAAGATGACAGTCTTATGTTCTTAAGTAGCTCATTTGCTTGACAATATCCGTTTTGTTGTATGATTCTTATTAATAAGTTGATAAAGATCTCTATCTGGAAAATGTGGTATGTCATGCAGCAACTTGTGTCCTCTGAGTAAGGCTTCATTTCTGCAGAATTCTTACTTATTGGCAAGATGCTGAAAGTGCTTCTGTTACACACTGGCGAACTAGTTAGGCTTTTGCCGATCAGCACTGCCTAAATGGAAAGTGGCTGGAAAGAAAATGGCTCTTCTGTTTCAGATTACCGAAAATCTTTTGGATTCCTGAAAATCTTGGGAGCTGTACAAGCATTTCTCAATCCTTTCTCAGGTGAACATTACTCTTGGTAATTAGTTTGGAGAAAGAACAGTAGGAAGTGTGTCACAATATAGAGCGCATTAAGATATATTGTAATAAATGTACTAATTCACTGCAAGCGTACTCTGGATTTTGACATGAATAGGCGGCAAAGCAGTATAGAAGTGATTGCAAAGCAGTAAAATAGAGAGAAAAGGTCAATTGTCCTCTTAGACGCAAAAGTCTGGTGGTTTTTCCTCATTAAGATGACATTGAGAGGTCATCATCTTTGCTCAGATTATAAAATACTGGGTATTTGAAGAGTATTTAGGACTCCATTCCAGCACCTCCCATAGTCCGCTGTGCAAATAGACAAGTTGCTTCATTTCTATCTTACTTGATTTCCCCAGCGGAGTAGGGAAGAAAGTAGTACAGTTCTGTGAAAGCCACTGCAGAAAAGCACTGCGACGGAGTTGGTTGTTTACTGTTAATCTCTGCTTTAGATCTGAGAGTTACTCAAGTATCTCGGTAATGAAGAGATTCTGAAGCAGGACATGGAGCTATGATGGTTTCTTGCTAACTCTTAGCATTTCAGAGTACACACATCAGCAAAGAAAAAATTAGAAATATATCTACACTCTTTCCCATACTTTGGTTGTATGACTACAATACTAGAAAAAAAAATCTCATTTTCTCTTAGGCTTCTTCCAGAAAGAAAGTTCATATGGGAAACGTATCTAATAAAAGCTGCTCTGGTGGATGAGAACTGGAGGACAAACAAAAACAGTGCATCCTTTACTGGGGTGCTGCTGCTGCTTTTGGATGACTTCATGGAAGACATGAATTTGATGATTAATTTCCAAAAGTGACTTGGAAACTCCAAGCAGCAAAGAAAGGGACTCACCCTTGGCTTAACTCTTTTCCTCTGAATGTAGTGCACTTGCATGATGTGTGGTCACCACCACTTCTCAGTTCATCTCTGGGAGAAGGTCACTGCATAGGGACTGACCCTCTGTTCTTATAAGTGATCTGGAAGCACCATGAGCTTCAAGAGCAGCTGAGATACTTGTAGTGCCTGCTGTGGGCACCTCAGTGAAGAAGGAAAACTATTCAACTCTGAACCAGAGCAGATCCCATTGCACTCCAGAAGCCTATCTCTTTCTATTGATGTCCAAGGTCTCCTCATTCTCCTTCTGATTACTTCTAGCTCTAAGCTAGATAAAGAAAGAGAACTGACCAAGTCCCCTAAACTTCTTTTCCTTCAAGACTGAATGAAGATGGCAGCTGAACTCTGTGCTGTTCTTAATTTAATAAGGTCAAACATGTTTTATCCATTTTTATTTTTTTAGGTGCATATACAAGGATGATTGGAAACCAAGTGATGATTTACCTAGCTAAAAGCAACCCACGTGCCATTTGGGTTGTAAATAGTCAAGGTAAACATGGGGAGAGCAAGGTCTGGCAAGAATTCTGATAGCAATTTGCTAGCTCTGATGGGAAAATATAATGGGGAGGAAGAGATAGTAACCAGTGAATCAATCCACATAGCTCATTTAAAAATACCTCCTCTTTGTGGCTTTGGTTACAAGAACATTTTGTGGGCAAAAGAAGAAAGGCATTAGTAGTTGTTTGGTTAAACAAGCGATATTCTAATTTCACATTTTATGAAGTTCTGTGAACTTCTGAGCCACAGAATTTCCACCAGTGTGCTGGGGCAGGGGGAGGGAGGGAGAGGGGAACCAGTGGGTAGTTGAAACTTTAAGAGGTTGCAATTAAAAGAAGAAGGAGCTTCAGTAACTACTCCTAGACACCACAGTTAAGCAGTACATGTGTTAGAGAAGGGATGGGATGACACACTGTCAATGCCATTTCAATACAAGCTCTCAAAATTCTGCTTGAAGGAAATATTTGGCAATAAAATTGCCTGTAAGAGCCATTGTCTTCTAGAAAACCATAACAAATATGGTTATGCCTCCATGTATATATTTAGGATAAAAGCAGCATGGCCTATCTGTATGTCCAGCTGGCCCTGTACTTCAGCACGTGGCACTCTGGCTCCGCAGAGAGCTCACTCACTTGGCTGCTACAAGGCACAACTGCGCAGAACCAGGACAGGTCCAAGCTGGTGACCTTCCCAGCTCCGAGGGACCTGAGCACCATCCCACAGCATGGTTCACCGACAGACGGGATAAGCCATACTCAGGTAAGTGGGAGCTGGCTGTGTGTGGGTGAAGTTAAACGTGTTCTGTGTGGGAGATGATTAGCTTGGAGACCTTTGGGGGAAGCTTTGGGCAGTGGGTGCAATCCTAAGATAAGCCTGTAGCACATTTTCTGAAGTCTTCAATGCTTTGGGCAGTTTTGGTTTTAGCTGCGCTGTGGAGGAGGGTGATCAATATTCCTGCGTTGTCCCATGTTGGCCAGCTTTAGGAAGCAGGAGCTTCATCTTCCAGGACAATTTTTATCAGCTGCTGCAGATGGAAAGATGTGCCTGGAGGGAAGGATGCAGCAATCAGAAAAAGGAAGACCTCTATTATGTTATGCCTTCCCTTCCACATGGCAGCAGCAGTTAGGCGTGAGAAGATTCTCTAAGACTGCATCCTAGAGAGGCCTGATTTATACAAGGCTACTCATCCTAAGATTTCCAAAGAGTTTCCCACAAGACAGCGTGTTTAAATTCCTCCTGGTGTCTGGCGGTCTGGGCATTAAACAAGACTGTCTGCTTGAACTCAGCAGCTGCCCACTGTGGCTGTCTGAAACTTGCATACAAAATATAATGGAAATGAAGAGATCATCGCCTTAGTCATCGCCTGATGTATGGTTATCATGAAATTCCTCTTTTTCCTGCACTGTTCTGAAGCTCTAAACGAATGACTTTCAGTTTCTGTCATTGCTGCTGGGTTGGACAGTGTCGGGACAGGGCTGCTAGGATCCTAAAGGTCGACAGTCGTGCTTAGGAGTGAGATTAGAATGAGCCTTGGAGAGGGCTGGGTCTATTATCTTCCCAATCTTTATCTTTAGGGGAAAGAGCAGCCATCAAATAGCTGCACCTGTGGGAATCATAAAGAAAAATTTGGAGGAAATTGAAACGTTACCTGCATTTCTTGTGAAGGATGCCCTTAAATGGAGTCAGGTTTTGGGTTGGGTTTTCTGAGAGCTGAAAAGGTGGCTAATATTGCATGTAAACAAAAAGATGAAATGAAAAGGACACTTCTTCAAGAATGATATTGACTATTGTATCTTAATGTGCCAAAGAAAGATGATGATGAAAACATGATAACTAACCAAACTACTTATTTTGATTCCTTGTCCATTTTGGAGGTTTCTTTTTTTCCCCTAATGCAGTCAGGTAGCACTGCTGCTTCTCCAACAATTAACTCACTCCAAGCACCTATTCCTGGAGCTCTCCCAGTCCTTAGTAGCAATGACTGTGTCTCTTCTGCGTACAATGATCCCAAACATAACATTTGATCCTATCCCAAGCATAACATCTCTACAGTTTCCAAAGTCTCTGCTAAGGATAACAGATATCTTGCATGTTAAACAGGTACTACATTGGGCTTTAGGCTAAAGTCTAGGAGACAGAGAACATGAGGCTGTATACCCTGACTGCCACTACTACCTAGCACATACAGCAATATAGTATCTTCAGATATAGGAAGTAATGATGGCGAAAAAGTCCTTACCTGAAAGATTCCTTGGAAAT